>JANHMN010000005.1:24377558-24395301 GCA_030674055.1 Rhabdomys pumilio
CTCTCTCTCTCTCTCTCTCTCTCTCTCTCTCTCTCTCTCTCTCTCTCACACACACACACACACACACACACACACACACACACACACACACAGACATATAACAATCCACTTTATCTTTACTTTTCCATATGTCCGGCTATTATAAAAGTCAGTTCATCGGTTTAAGTGTGAAATAGTTCTGACCATACTGATCCAGTCAGTAAACTATGTCTCTTGGGTTATCTAGAAATGAACTTGATTTTGACAGTTCCTTTGTGACTTGAGGTATATGTTCCTATATATATAATACTTGGAGTTAAGCTTTATTCATTTTTGTTGGATTGGACAAAAGATTATTGAATTTAGAGACTATATTGCTAATCACTACACCCTAGGGCCAAGAGATCAAGCAAAATATAACTGGCCTATTTGAGGATTGATCCCCCAAATTTGGTTGTCAAATACATAGCAAAGGGCAACTGAGATTTATGTGGCTATTGACAGATACAGAGTAGGTATTAATTAATAGCATATTTTTCTTCTCCTTAGAAATGCATGTGAAGAGCCAAATTTATCAGTTCTCATCAAGATATCTAAGATATCTGGCAGTTTCAATTAACTGCAAAGAGATCCATGTGGAAGCAAATCTGTTAGCTTCTCTTTGGAAAAATATTGAAAATGTATCCGTGTGGATTTATTTGTGGAATTTTTAAATTTTTTGTTTACTTATACACTTTATACCCCACTCCCTGCCCACTTCCTGGTCACCCCTTCCCATAATACTTCCCCCATCTCCCTCTTCTTCACCTTTGAGTGGGTGGGAGCCCCCTGGGTGGCCTCTACCCTGGCACTTCAAGTCTCTGTGAGGCTAGGCACATCCTCTCCCACTGAGGCCAGACAAGGCAGCCCAGCTAGAACATATCCCCACATACATGAAATAGCTTTTGGGATAGCCCCTTCTCCAGTTGTTCAGAACACACATGAAGACCAAGCTGCACATCTGCTACATGTGAGTGGGGAGGCCTAGGTCCAGCCCAAGTATGTTCTTTGGTTGGTGTTCAGACTCTGAGAGCCCTAAGTGTCCAGTCTAGGTGACTCTGTCAGTCTTCCTATGGAGTTCCTATCTCCTTAGAGGTCTCTTGTTCTGTAAGAGTCTGTAAGCTCCATCCACTGTGGGTGTCTGCATCTGTCTGAATCAGCTGCTTGGTAGAGTCTCTCAGAGGACAACAAGATCCTGTTTACATGCAAGCATAACAGACTATTTTTAATAGTGTCAGGGATTGGTTGGTGCATGTCCATGGGATGGGTCTCTAATTGAGCCAGTTATTGGTTGGCCATTCTTTAAGTTTCTGCTCCCTTCCCTGTGCCTGCATTTCTTGTAGACAAGATACATTTAGGGTTGAAAATTTTGTAGGTGGGTTGGTATCTATTACTCTAGTGAGGTTCCTGCCTGGCTTCAGAAATCAGGTAGAAGGGGTTCTTAATAGGTGAGCAACCTTTACCATTTTCTTGATACATGCATATGGATAAAAATAGACAGCATAATAATGTTAAGCATTTATGCTTATTCTTTTCATTCTTCAATGCATTTGTGAAATGAGAAAATATCTTTTCATATGTAGTGGACCTCTTCTCAGATTAGTTTATATGACTGGAAACTGATCAGAAAATTTTAAATGTCTTTTATATTTTAATGATGATTTTTCAATATTTTGATTTTTCCTAAATATCTCCTACTATACAGGGTGCAAAGGAGGGAAATGATAGGTCTGCTTCCTGTGGATCAAAAACTGGCAGCATATGTTTTAGTGTTTGGTAAATGAGAAATAGTTTACCAATACATATGTAGGGGGTCCTTTTAATTACAATTAATTAATGAAATTTTTGGCTTAATTTGAATCAGTCATTGGTGTGCTTTAAACTCATGAAATACATGAAGGATTTGATGCTGTCACCTCTCCGCCCCCCAGAGGATCTAAAGCTGAGTAGTGATAATTCACTGTCTTGATCATTAAGAACAGAGTACTTTCCACCTTCACTGGTCACAATGATTCTCTGAATATCCATGAGAAAAAAAATATGCATGCCCTGAAAACTAGTATGTAGCTTTTGTGAATCCTGAAGGCAGATTTCCTAATTTCCATCCCATTTTAAACAGATGGGCTGTAGGTACAGTTGTAAGGCATACAGGAGAAACAAAATGTAAGAGTATGTACGCATACTGCCAAGCTCCTCATAGATTAATACAAATAGACATGATTTAATAAAATTAAAACAAAACAAAAAACAGAGCCATATTGTAGCTATGTCATTTTGTAGGATATTATTAGTTTAGGTAATTTTCATAAAGTAAATAAGAAATAATTGTCAAGAAGTGAATCACTAGATATTAACATAATGTTAAAACTATAAGACAATTATATCTTTCAATAAAATTTTGAAGTTATCAGAATGTTATATTTAGTAGAATATTAGAGTGTTATTCTCATGTACAGTTGATTTACAATCCTTAGAAGAATACACTTGTATAGCACTTGAATTTAATAGGTAGATATGAATGTTTTCTAGGCTGACTGTCACACAGCCAGGAACTTATGTAGTCATTGATGAGTTATACTTTTGTTAAATAGAAGTATTTTTGTTTTTATTATGTTTTTTCTTCTTTAAATTTTATTTGATATTTTCTTTATTTACATTTCAAATGTTATCCCCTTTCCTCATTCCTCACCACAGAAACCCCCTATCCCATTCCCTTCCTTCTGCTCCTATGAGCAGAAGCTTGAATCTGACATTTGGCATATACTAATATTTTATTTCAATATCTAATAATGTATTTGAACATTATTAGCTAAGATTGCCTTGCTTTCCCTAATGTTAAGCTCTACTAGATGATAAACCATGTTTCTTTTATCAGGATTATTGAGTATCTACTGTATTTTAAGATTTTTGCGACAATGCCCTTGCTCTAAACTTTGGTAGCTACATAAAATCTTGTTTTTTTTTCCCTCCTGAAATAGGTTCTACCTCACCAAGTACAGTGCCTAATTTATTCCTTTAGACCTAAGAGATTATTACATTTTAATTTATGATTTATAACATCATTCAGTTATAAAATTACTTCCACTGACACATTTTCTCTAAGTATTTATCAAACTTATTTTCACGTGATTTTTTTTTCTTTAAAACAGGCTTAAAAATAGAAGATAAGTATGGATTTCACTCAAGAATTGGAGAGTGCCAGACATGAAGAATATATTAAGGATAGTACCTGCTAAGATAAACAACAGATGTGATAAGGAATTAAGGAAGGAAGACATAGAAAGGAAATGTAGAGTAACAAGTGTCTAAGTTACATACTTAACTGTTTTTCATATACCCAATAATACCAGAAAAAAATTAGCCCCACTAATTTGTGGCATTCACTTCGAGGTATATTGCTGCTTTTAAATTTAAATTCCATGTATTTGATGAAAAGAAATTAATGATCAATTGCAGCTCTCAAGTAGTTTCTTTTTCCTTTAAGATCAGTGAAGACATACTTAAAGCTATTGAATTTTAAAAGTGCCCATTAATTTAAGTATAGGATATATCCAGAGTTGAGAGGTTTTATTATGTAGTGAAAAGTAAAATAATAGTGGAATCTTTAAAACGAATTAAAACATAGTCATTCTGCTTGACCAGATATAGTTATGTAAGTTGTGTGACATTCTCCCTTTCGGTTAGGTCCTCTTCAGGTTTATTCTTCTAGTTTTTCTCCACTTCATTCTCCTTACCTTTCGTTCATCCGTGCATTACTCACTTCTCTTCAACATCACTATCCAAAGAGAATATGTAATCTCATAAATTATGTAATTCAAAAGGTATCCTCAACCTATTTGCTGAGGAGTACTTGTCCTCCAATCTTACATTGCATTTTTAGTTATAGTTTATGCATTAGAATAAAAAGAAATAGGGAAAAAAATAATGTCGTTATCTAATGCAACTTATACTCGTATTTACTGCTTAGAATGTACAAAGAATATAAAGTGTTTCATTTTTAAATATTTATATGGCATAGAGTATAAGAATTAGAAAAGATCCTTGAGGTCATCTCTACTTTTTAATTAAATTTGGATTGTTTTCTTTTAATGTTCTTTCTTCCAATGATATCTGACGTGAAAGTTCAATGTGAGTGGGAGAACATTAGGGCTCATAGTCTCTGCTCATTATTGGTTCTGTGAAAGCTCAGAGGTTCCATAGACTTTGAAATGAACTGATACTCTCAGAGATATTGTGCAAAGAACATGTGAACATAAGCCCAATTTTATGATTCCCAATAGTTACATGTGTTTGTTTTTAAAATTTAGCAGAATTTCTTCTGTTCTAGAAATAGTCCATTTAAGGTGGCTATGTGATGATACTGCAGCGGTGCTGAATGGTGAGCTGATGACCATAGGAAAAGAGACAGGTGCACAAGTGATTCAGAAACAGAAACAATTTTGCACATTGTACAACTTCTAAGAGAATATCAGAAGTACGACTGGGTATTAAGACTGGGTAGGGGTGTTTTATTATTGATAATTCATGCTTAACACCTCCCTGAATGACATTAAAACAGTATCAAAGTAAAGTGCCCTTTAATAGAAAGAAGAATGAATTGTAGGTCAGATTGTCCCAACAGCAGAAGATTACTTTCTGAAAACATAGAGCAATATCTGGCGAAAACCAACTTACTGAGGTCATGAGCCTAAATTTTATTGCAAAACTCCAAATGATGAATAGTATCAATTTTTCCTTCAGATCATATTTTTAAGATCCTTGGGAAGGATATTGCATATGGCAAAATAGATGTACTCTGTGAATACAAACAGAATTATGAACAGTAAAATACTAGATCCAAAGAAACTTACTCACCAGGATGTATTATATTAATTAGGAGAACTAATAGGATGACATATATTTAGTGATGTTTCAAAATATAATAACTCACAAGAATTGCCTATTCCAGGCTTACAAATGTGTTTTTGCAATAGATACACTTTTTCAGTTTGCATGAACTGTGCATGAGTGGTTAGAAAGGAGCTGAAAATAAAACAGAAAAACATGAGGAAATAGTTGAGTTCAAGTGTGTGTGTGTGTGTGTGTGTATAAAATATTATAATATTGAGGAATATATAAAATGTTTAAGAATATATAATATGTTATATATATGTAATATGCATATTTAATATATGCATATGTAATATATGACATAATATATATTAGAATGTTCTTATATATATTATATTATGTTCATATATATATATATTCTAAACAGGTAAATGCAAACTGTTCAGCTTCTATAGCTTTTCCTTCAGAAGAACTTCCTTGTTGGAAATTTACAAAAACAAGTAAATATCCAGGTTTATACATTGTGAAAGCTTCTATTTATGAAAAGACTGTAAAATTATATATGTAAATTTAGGTATGGAAATGAGTATGTAGAAGAAGACAATGAGATTGAGAAGTCCTGAAGTTTAAGCATTAAAGTAAAACCACTGTTGCATAGAAAACTCATTGGGAAATAATTTAGTAGTTGATCAGTGAAGGAGAAAGACTATTTTTCAAAAATCAAAACCCTTTGATATTGGAATGGTTTGATACGCTAATAACACATATAAAAACAAGTGACAAGATTGCTATCATTTGGTCAAAGGAAGACAGACTTAGAATGCACAGTTTGATAAGATGAGATCTAAATTAGATCAATTAAACTTTGATAGTGCTGTGACAATCTGGTATGTCGTTAAGTGTTGCATCCTGAGAAATATAGTTACAATTATTTTAAATCACTGATAGTACAATTCATACCAATTAAATAGAAATTACCAAGAAATATATTAAACTGAGCAAGGTTAATAAGAAAAGGCTAAACATTTTTATAAATGCCCTCTAAACAGATGGTGTTCTGTGGCATGGAAGATGAAAGCTAGGATCAAAGTAAGTATGTGCTATAAACCAGATCACAATCTGGAATTATTCTACTTTTAGGCAGTAGGAATTTTCTTTTGTCTTAATCACTAAATAGTGGCATCTGACTACCTCCATTATTATTAAGACTTTTTGTATACGAGCATAATTCCTTTCACTCAAAAAGTTACTCAATGACTTTTTTTTCTTTATTGGATGCTTATGGCCTACTCATATAAATACTAGTAGGCAAATACAGCAGATTCTTTTCTAAAATTTTTTTGTAGCCTTGAGGGTGGAATATATATATATATATATATATATATATATATATATATATATATACACACACACACACACACACACACACACACACACACACACATATTGTGGACTATGTTATGTGTCTATAAGGCTGTTATAAAGAATAATTATTTTATAAAGCAAATAAACAATTACAATTCATTTAAATAAGACAGTGTGATAATCAGCTTAACACTAGTGGTATATTGGTGGCATTTGGGGCTATTATTATCCACCTTTTATATATAATGAAAGCAAGTCATAGACTCTACCTTTCCAAATATACAAAGCTTAAAATGGAATGTGGGGGAGTGGGTCTAGCTGCACAGCCCTAATGGATATCGGTTGAATCTGGAAAATAGAGGGATACTAAAAACTATCAAACAGCATTGAAACATCTCAGTGAGTAGCCCAGCCAAGTATTTTACACAAAGAAAGATAATGCTCGTGACTAGAACTCCTTAAAGTAATAACTTACTAGAGTGTCTTACGTAAGCTAAAAAGTAAATATGAAACAAATATAAATGAGCCAATGTAAAAATGCATCAAATTTTCTCATTAGCAGTGACATGAATAGAATTGGAGAACATAAGTTCTGTGATATAAACCAGGTGCAGAAAAGCACTGGACATTCTTGCTCATATGAAAAATCCAAGAAAACAAGTAAATAACATTTGATTTTACACATCTATATGTGTAAATTATTGCATTTTTCCTCGTAAATAAATGCAATTATTATATGTCAAAAAAACAACAGTTTGGCCTAGGAATAAGGGTAGGTGGCAGAATACTAGCCTAGCATGTGTGACAAATTGTGTTATACCCTTAACACTACAACATAAAATAAAGTTAAAAGACTTAATTATAGACAATAAATGTACAACCAGGAGGCCCTGCTATTTTACAGACTAGATATATGTCTTAGAAAAATGATTATAGTTCTTGCAGAAGTCCACCTGTGAATATGGAGTTCCATATGTCAATGTAAACAATACAAGGTCCTTTCTCACTTGATTCTATTAGGACACCATGTAGAATATATGGCACCTAATCACTAAATACAGAAAAAAACTACAGAAATGTATTACATAAGACTGAGATCATGCCAAGTGTCCAGAGAGAATAATTTGTAAGATTAAAAAGACAAGTTATATTCAATGTAACTGAGTAATGACTAATGAGGAACATGAGAACTGTCTACAAGTGTCTGAAGAACAAATAGTCCAAGAAAAGACTTAAGGAGTGGCCACAAATGAAAACAAGATAATTTGACTAAAATTAAAAGGATCCTTTTACACACTAGCATATGAAACTATTTTGGTGGTAATGTATAGTAAACTGAAAAGTAGTCAGAGCATAAAACAGAACAAAAAAGGGAATCTAGTATGGGCTTTAGACTAGTAGCAGGGCTTACAGAAGGTATGCTTGATATATAGTAAGCAGATGTATAGCTTAGGATAAATACTGTGTTTCTAAACTCCTGTATCCCTTCCAAATGACAATGTATTGTCACTTTATACCCCATACTAATGTCACAGTGCAAGTTAGAGTCATTCTATTTGGTTTCATATTGTCTAATGATATGAAATACTTATTGAGGTACTTGGACTCTCTATTCAGAGATGAGTCACCAGGAACAAACAAAACCAGCTTTCCTGGTAAGGAAATGTTTCAAGCAAAGCCCATAGACTGGAAATGTGGAGTTATAAACATTAATTGGTTATTTTTCTAAGTTCCCTTGAGGTTCCTTTATGGAATAAATAAATGATTGAACAGTGTTACTAACTCAAAACATGTTCATGTGTAGAAGAAATAGAAACAAACCCCATCCCTAAATCAAAAAACAGTCTCACAATGATAACCACTCAACAATGAAAAATTATTTCCTGCCAATGGAGTCTCACTAGAGATACAAACTATACTTAAGGACAGACCCCATGCCCAGCAGTAGAGAGCCAACATAAAATGAACTCAATGACAAATTTTGGAGTTCTTTGTCTCATAATGTTTTGTTGGGGTATTTTTTTCACCTCACAGGGCCTTTGTGCACATATTATGGCTTTCTTTTTTGTGTTTTTAATCGATTCTTGTGTACACAAATATGTGTATCTGTGCCTATACGCATTTCTTGTGTTGTCTTTGGTTAGTTTTCTTGTTTATCTTGCCCTATTTCATTGTGTTTATTTTTAATTTTATTTCATTTTATTTTTATTATTCTTACACACCTGTCTGTTTTCAATGAGAAAGGGTGTGAATTCGGATGAGAGAGGAGATGAGGAGAATCTCAGAGGAGTTGAGGGAGGGAAAACCATATGTGTTCTTACCTTATGAAAAACAGTTCATTTTCAATAAATGAAAAATATGCTCATCTGTAAAATATTTTATGTAAAACCTGCCTGCCCATAACCAAATATTTTATTTAATGAATAGATGGGAAAGGTGGCAAACACATATATTAAATAAGTGCTAACAATGACTTCTTGTTTCCTGCACCAGTACAGAAAGTCAAACTTTTCTTTACACTCCTCCATGTGCTTCCACATTTTTCTATGCAAATCTATTTAGAATAGTGCTGCCAGGAGTGGTTTAAGGAAGTGAGTAACCCAGAGTGAGAAACTGTACTAGAATTCTCCTTTGGATTAAAATTAAGCCATTTTTCACATAGTAGAAGCTTGATGGTGCTGTTGAGAGGAGAAATAAATCATCTTGTTTCCCAGCATTGATCTAGTGGCAGATATAAAGATTATCTTATGCCATAGAGTGCCAGAATGGTTTCCTATCCTTTGGTTCTGTATCAGTAGAAAACATCCATCACCATAAAGCCAATGCACCAGCTAGCCTTTAGAATAAACTCATTGGTGTTTCATGTTTTTCAGGCTGTTACAATATATCGGAATGTAAATGTACTATGTCCTTACTTTTATTTTCCACCATGTATTATAGTTGAACACCATATAGACTTTGTCTTTGTATTTACCCTTTGGAATCCTTTATATATCTTTACTCACTCTAATCAATATACAATAACACACAAGCATCTACAACATGAGTACTTTTAATTCTCAGTTGTCAAAAATCAACATAAATGTTTTAACACACATTGATTGACACTGTTTTGAGTGAAAAAAATTAATTTTAAAGGTGCAGTACTTTAGCCTGCTACAAATGCATCCTAAAATGACTCTAACAATAGCAGAACATACATAATGTATAATAGCGTTAATATATATCAGGTAAAAATAAAAAATTTTGACTAAGTGCTAACTAGTGCATAATGTTGCAATGACTTAAAGAATACATTTTTATTCATTTAAGATTAAAGGCATTTCTGTTTGTAAAATGTCAATTTATTAAAACCTTCAGTTTTGTTGAAGATAGTATGCATTTTAATTGTTTTGAGAAATTTTAATAATAATTTGATTGCTTCTAAAAAGCTTGCTAACCTCCATTCCCCGGAGTGCTGTGAGAGATAGCACATGGAATAGTTCAGTAGTATTTTATTATGAAGTTATGCATTAAGAACAACATTCACTTGTTTCTGACATGTTATTGTTTCAAAAAGTGAACCATAATGGGATGAGAGTCCACCTTCTCCATTCACAAGAGAAAGGTCTTGTGACCTTCTTGGCTTCTCACATACTTGAATATTACTATAGCATAGAATTTCCCTCATAAAATTCAAGAAAGTGTAACTGACAAATTTAACAGACCCTTTTCAGCCCATTAACGATTCTATAAATACAAGACAAAAGTCATTTACAAAGCCATTTTCTGGCTAAAATCTAGCACTTTTTTTTCCACTGCCAACATTAGCACCAGTGGATGTTTTACATTCCAGAGCCATTTTCACATAAAAATAAAGTTAATTGTAATGACTCGGTAGATTTGCAGAGAATATACCAACAAGTGCAATAGGGAGTAGAGATTTGATGAAGCCAAAACTTCTCTACACATTTGGGTAACTATGCCACTATGCCTACTTCTTCACTGATTATCCCAACTCTAGCATAATATAGTAGCCTCTCAACATCAAGTTCAGCTGTCATTAGAAGTCAGGACAGGCCACAGACTCATGGAGTCACTGTATGAACGGTCAAAACGGTAGTATTAAGTCCATACATTCTAATGGCATGTGATATTTACAAGTTTAATAATGGTGGAAGTTGTTTCTCAATGGTTTTTATAGTGTAGTATCAAAATCACTTGATGTTTCCTATTGTCTTGTTACTCTATTCACTTCTACAAAGAGATATGGGATATTGAATTTGAGTTAGAATTAAAAAACAGAGAAAGAGTTATAATTTCTGTATTCACTTTCTATACTCCCAAATGTATGTCTAAGGATAATCAGTACATTTTAATTTTTTTCTTTTAATTTAAGAATTTAAACGTCCTACTCTGAAAATCATATTTCAAATAATAGTATATCAAAGCAATCACCAAAAAGCTACATAGAGCACTTGGCTTTCACTATAATGGATGAAAATATTAATATAGAAGCATCCATTTGTTGTTAATTTGTCATATGTCAGGCACTTGGTAATCATTTTACATCCATTATCTCATTATTCCTAATGATGGGCCCATGAGGAATTCTTGTTGTTGAAAGCCTTCGGTCTATTTAAAGTGACAAGTCATAAAGGTTTGAATTGGCTGGTTACTTTGGATGATCAGAAAATCACTTAGTGTTTTACTTACAAAATGTATTAGGCATTTTTCAAAGTAACTATGTTTCCCTTTTTCTTAAAATAAAAACACAACCAACCAAACAAACAAGAAGAGTATCTGTTAAGTCAGCTAGATAACACTTGAAATCAGATAGCTATCTCCGAAGTTAACATCTATATATGTAAATTTTAAGGATTTATAAACAATGTCAATAGTAAGATGCGAGTGAAATTTTCATCATTAGATCAATTTGCCTTCATGCTTTTATATTAAAAGCTTTTCTGTTTCGGGTAGCAGGATCTTTATTGTTTATTAAAGAAGATCCCACTGCCCTGTTGAAGTGGCACTCATTTGTGAGTCTGCTGTTATCCTAGCAGTAATCTTTGATCAAATTTTTCATTATTTCCCCCGGGAGCTGCAGAATTGCAGCAGTGTCAAACTTGCTTCTTTATGGCAAACTCAACTCACTGAGAAAGAATTCGTTGCACAGTGCAGATTGATGCCAACTTTTGCAAATGACAATTTTTGCTCTCTCGCCTCCTCTGGTGTATAGTTAACTTAGAGCTTGTAACATAGAAAAATTGTGTAAAACCAAACAGATTGCAGAAGTCTAGCATCTCGGATGGTATATGCAGATTTGTTGCTTTTCCTGAAGGAGTCTTCTTTTCTGTGAAGCAATCAAGGCAGTCTTCTGGGTAATATATTGTCTAGGGAGGCAAGAGCTTTGGTGCCTATTCCAGGTCTTGACACAAGCTATGTGACTTTTTAGTAAGCAACTTTATCTCTGGGGGCTATGATTTCTACAGGTATAAAAATATGATGATGTCTCTTACAGACCTGTTGTAAGGAAAAAAACCCAAAAAGGTTATGTTCTCTTCAGAAATGCATACTATTCATCCAAAGTAGTATTTTGAGACAGACACACATGAATGTTTCCTCACTAGTGACATATATAATGACAAACATTTTTCATTTAATTGTTGCAGCCCAACAAGAGGTACAAATGAATACAAATTGTTCACAAATCAACAAAAATGCTGTGTACATGAGATGGGTCAATTTTAATTCTGTAACATATGCAATTTAAGATTTTTATAACCCAGAAGAGGATATGGGAAAAAAAAAAAACAAATGTTTTCAGCCCCAATCTTTGCAAGACAAAATGATTCTTCACTAACTCATGGTTAAAGAAAAGGATTGCTGCTTGCTACTAATGTGTTAGCAAGCATGTCTTTATCCCTTTCCCCTTCCATGTTTTCAGAAACATCATTCTATCTTGTGCCAGAACTTGACAGTTGCCTACCCAGGTAGTTTAACTGCTCCTATAGGCAAAGCTTAATCTTCTCCTTTTATTTCTATCATATAATGCGCATATCATGATTATCTCTTAGAGTATCCTCCACTGGATGACATACCATCACTGATTGATGGTATCCTCCATTGTGTTTTAATAAGTATGTTTTTGCATAGTATATACTCTGCTTCCAGAAAAAAATAGTAAATTTAATGAGAAAATGAAAGAGAACAACAAATTCTACTACAAATCGTGGCTTGGCCAATATTATCTTGCTGAGTAGAAGGATATTGTCCTTAATTCTGATCAGAAGCTTGTTCTGCTTAACTGATTGTGATCATCAGAGTACACTTTTTGCCTGATTCCTGTGTATAATGTATCGTTCAGTGCAGCTGATCACAATACACTAACAATCAGAAGGCTAAGTGCATGAATGCATGCTTCCATTCAGCTCTTCTTTGCATTTATACAGTCAAGGATCCTAGTCTGAGAATGATACTGCCCACCGTGGTCAGTATTTGGCATCTCTATTAATTCATTCAAGATAACTTCTCATTGGCAATGCCTGGAAACCATCTTCTGAGTCAGTCTAAATTCTGTCCAAATTGTCAGTTAAAACTAACCATCAGAGCAAGTAGTTTATCCCACGGCATCTTGGGTAACAGTTGAATCAGTGACTCAAAAACAACAACAACCACCGCCCCCCAAAAACAAACAAACAAACAAACAAAAAAGCTGGAAGAATTGGAATTTCTTCTGTTTCCTTGCAAAAGTTGATCTATTGTAGTCTTGTTCCAAAAATGGGCAGTTCGTTCCTCCTGTGGAGATTTAGCATAAGGGTAGATTAGAACTCTTCTCAACAATTGGCTTATAGTCACAAGGAAAAGAACATAGAACCGAGAGTAAAACATCAACAGTCTAGGACTAAGGAGTCTCTCAGAAGGGCCAAACAACACCAGAAAAGTTAACATCACACAATCTACAGCCCAATCCGAAGGAAACAAATGACAAATTATTCAAATACTAGGATAAATCCTTTTATTTTAATGAAAAGATATCTCAAATGTATGGAGATTCCAGAAAGCAAATTCTCAAATACTTGTCACCATTTTTACTCCATTCTTTCAAAATCTACCATATTATAAATCTTTTAGATTTACTTATAGAAATAAAACATAACTGATAAAATGGAAATCTTTTATGTTCCCCCTCACATTGCCCTCAATTTTCTCTAGACATAGCCAGTCTTAGAGAATAATAAGACATTATAAATATTACAGCACATATACTATATAAATATATATATATACATATATATAATCAATGCATAAATTTTTTTATTAAATGAAAATCCATCTTCACTTTGTCTATTATGGTTTCTTCCATATAACCTTGATATGTGAGATTCTGTTGCACAGGTGGTCTCTCATGGTATGTTGGGCAAAAGTACTAATCTTCCATTATTGAGGGGTATTTAGACCATTTCCAAAATTTAATTCTTCAAATATTGATTGAGTAAACAGACTTGTGTGAATTTGTTGTGTGTACTACATAGACATTTTTGAAAGTACATCTCTAGAAGAGGAACTTATGGGTCAAACAGTAAAATTTCCCCAAATTTGCAAGACATTGGTAATTTCTGTTCTAGAGAGTGCATATTATACTCTCACTGATACAATATGAAATTCCTATTCTCCATATTAAGATTTGGTAAAATTTTGTCACTCTGTACATCTGTAGGTCTTGAGTGTTTAATTTATATTCCATCAATTGATTATAAAGCCAAGTGCTTTCTCATAGATCTGTGGTGTTATAATAGAAAATTACCTCTTCACAGAATTTGTTCATTTTCTGACACTCTGTTTCATTTTATTTTTTATAAATAATCTTTACAGCAAGGCCCTTGTAATACATGTGCTTTCAGTTTGCGTTTTATATGTTTGCTATTGCATCAGATTAAGCTGAGTACACGTCATACTTTCTTGATACTGTGTCTTTTAGTTCATGAACATATTTTACCTCTCATTACATGAAAATCTTTTATGCTCTTCAATAATGTTTGCTTATTCTATAAATGTTTGCCTAGCTCTGGTGAGAACTATTTCTAGGTTCTTTTCAACTTTGTAGCACTATAGATATAATCTTGGGGCTCTATTCCTATTGAGTTATTTTTTTATCGATTTTAGTACGTTGATTTTATTTCCAGAGACCTTGCTAAAATTTATTTTAAGTCATAATAGCTTGTATTAATTCTAGGATTTCTCTATGGGTATAAATATGACATTTGAAATTGGTGAAAATTTTGTCTAAACTTTTCCATTTTATACCTGATTTACTTTCCCTATTCTACTGTATAATCTAGGCTCTTCATTAAGCACTTTAATAAAAAGGTTTATTGAAATTTGTCAGTGATAACCAGATATACAACTTAAAATTGGCACTTCCCTGAGGTGAGAGAAAAATATGTTGCAGATGTTCTTTTGTGCAGTTTGAAACACAGGTTAGGAAACAGCATGTTACTTCTAAAGTCCAGAAGGGGAATGCTGAAAGCAGACAGCATTCACTAGGAGGAACAGAAGTCACATCAGAGTCCCACTAGGTAAGAAAATACAATTTTGCGTTCCTTTTCCATGCCCCAATGTTCAGAAGAAGCGGGGAAAATGAACAAAAAGAAACCCAGCAGACATGCAGTGAGCCTCCAGCACTTGAATTTGTAAAAATGTTCCAAGCTGGAGTACCAGAGATGAGTCCTCCTGTCATATCTGCCGAACAAATTGCTCTAATATTTTGCAGAACAAGATAAGACAGGCTATTTTTTTGAAGGTGCTTTTTTCCCCCTATTATGACTACCAAATCCATTTCACTTGTATCTCCTAAGCCTGCCATTTGTGTTTCAGGCTCACAGCTCCAGAGACAAAAGGTTTCTTTGCAAAAGCAAAGCCCACTGTTATCTGTGAAGAAGGGAAGGGGATAAGAGATGGGGAATATCCCAAAACCAGTGCAAAAGTAAACCAACAGGTGACTCTTTACAAACCAGGGTAATTAGTGACTCTAGTGGAGACCATATGGATCAGAACTAGAGTTTTTTGGGAGATGGGGATGGAGATCAATGCTTCTGGGGCTGTGAATCAACTGATGAAAGCCAGCCATGTCCTCCTGACCAACTCTGGGAACCAGGGACAAGCTATCCTCTCCTAAAATAAGAACAAATGCTTGCTTGGTGTGTACTAAGCCATTGCATTGACAAGGACATTCCAGATGCCAAGAAAAAGGAAAGAAAATAAAGAGTGGCAGTAAAAACAGTATTTTATTCCTCCCCTTCCTTCTCTCGACAATCTCCAATAATCTTCCTTCTTTCCCTACATTCAGAAGGAAAATAAACGTCAGAGAGCAGGAAATGGGGCCACATATATTTAGAAATAATCAAATCACAATAATAACTTCACAAAATGGGTTAATTCTCCTTAGTCATCCTCCTCATCCTCATCTTCTGACTTCTTCTTCACTAGCATATTCTTCAGCTTCCTCATCATTCACTTCCCCATCCTTGTAACCTTCATCCTCCTCTCCACACATGCCGTCTCCCTTGCTATCTTCCTCCTCATCTTCTTCTTCCTCTTTCTCTAGCTGCATATATTCATCATACTCCTCCTCATCCTCATTTTCCTTGCTGTAAACCTCCAGGTAGCATTTATTTATCGACTTCAGAACCAGAGTCAGAGTTAGGGACCTCTTTGTTATCCCTGTTGTAAGGCTTTGAAGTATGTGACCTGGAGCAGGAACTTGAAACACATTTTCTGCATAGTAATTCCAGCCGGTCAACTCACAGTTAAAGCATCTGGGCTCTTGAAATTGTTTAACTTCTTTAGGGACTCTTCTCTCTTTTACTTTGTTGCCATTTAAAATTTCAATCATCAATGTTCGGGCATTTCTCTGCCAATACTTCCAAGCCTTCTGATATTCTATTATCTCCTAGTTCAAGCTCCTTGAGTTTAACATTGTTTAAGTTCACAATTTGGGAGTGGGGAGCCTCTATGTTGTTTGGATTTATGAATTACAGTGTTTCCAACTCATCTGTGAGGCTCTTGGCTTTGCCTTCAGTTGACTGACAGCTGCCCAGAACAATTTCTCTCTCCCCCCCCCCTCCTCCCCCCCCCCTCCCCCTCCCCCTCCCCCTTCCTCTCCCTCTCCCTCTCCCTCTCTCCATCCCTCCTTTCCTACCCCTTCTCTCTTTCTGCCTCTGATGAGGACCCCATGCCAGCAGAATTCAATCAATAAATGGTAGTAAACACGTGGCTATATGTTTTAGGACTTTGAAGGCTATGCCAGCTTCAGTGGATTGTCCTCCATTAAATTTGGAAGTACAAGTACTAAGAAGCAAATGTCTTCATACTGATTTTCATGGGGAAAAGGTATAAAACCAATAACATGTTTGTTTACTGCATATTTCTATTAAATATTCTTTTAAAGTCCATAATATTCTATTAAATTGGTTTAAAACATCAATGAATGTTTACTGTTTTGAAAGTTATTTCTGAATCTATTCAAATGACATATGCTTATAGTTTTATTATTTGGATAGTTGAGTCAATTACATTGATTCATATTTTTACTGTTAGATAAGTCTTTCATTTCTCAGATGAAATCAACTTATCCATATTTATATGCTTTTAGGAATTAATAGGACTGGTTAATTATTTCTGCTTTTATTTTATTTTTTGAGATTATAATATAATTATACCATTTGCTCCTTCTTTTTCCTTATTCCATTCCCTTCCATATAACCCTGCTTTCTCTCTTTCAAATTTATAGCTTTTTTATTTTATTGCACAAATATGTGCATATGTACATGCATACACACATTATATAATATATATATATATATATATATATATATATATATATATATATAGCCTGCTCTGTCTGTGTAATGTTACTTGTATAGATATATTTGTAAGGTTAGCCATTTGGTATTGAATAGCCAATTGGTGCACTCTTACCTGGAGAAGACTATTTCTCCAAGTTTCAGCATTTGGTATTTGCCTGTGGTTCTTTGTCTAAGGGTGAGGCCTTGTGGACTTTGCCCTCTCCACTTTAGCATGTTTATTTTTTATCCTGTTCAGTTCATGTTCAGGTAGTCATGTTGATGAATCTTTACATGTGTAGCTTCTGACACTAGTAGGAGACAGAATCGTACAACACAATACCTGGTCCTCTGGTTCTTATGACCTTTCTGCTCCTTCTGCAATGATCCCTCTACCTTAGATGCAGAAGCTTGGTATAGATTTATCAGTTATGACTCAGCCCAACAACTCTGCATTTTGATTGCTTGTGATTATCTGTAATTGTTTCCATTTTTTGCATAATAAAGTTTCCTCAGAGGGGGGCTTCACTTATCTGTGAGTATGCAGAGAAATATTTAGAATATATTAGTGGATTATGTGAGTTTATGATATCCCCAGCCCTGAGTAGTTTCTAGGTTTCCAGTACTTGGTATGATTCTTGGTATGATTTTTCTTTTTTCTCTCTCTCTCTCTCTCTCTCTCTCTCTCTCTCTCTCTCTCTCTCTCT
>JANHMN010000005.1:24399823-24418134 GCA_030674055.1 Rhabdomys pumilio
GTGTGTGTGTGTGTGTGTGTGTGTGTGTGTGTGTGTGTGTGTGTGTGGTGGGGGGTGCCTGCACATGTGATATGGATTCTTGCATGTGTGTAGTGGTAGGGGGTATGTATATATACATTTGTACATTTGAATGTTCAAAATTGATTTCAGATGCCTTTCTTCATTATTCTATACTTTATTTATTAATTTATTTATTCATTCATTTATTCATGTATTCACTCATTCACTTTCTTACTTATGAGTCAGGGCTGATCTCTGAAACTGAAGCTCATGAACACTAGGTAATTTGGGGGGAATTCTTTGTTTCTGCTTCTGGAGTACTGGCATTATAGGCAGTCACTCTGGTCATTCCACTTTTGTGTAAGTCCTGCAGATCCAAACTCTGGTGTCCATACTTGCTGGCAAGTGCTTTATCTACTGAGCAATCTTCAAGCTTGGGCTGTGAAATATTTTTATAGCTTAGCATGGTGGACATAACTTTAATCCCAGCACTCAGGAGGCAGCGGCAAGTGGATCTTTATAAGTTCAGTTAGTCCAGTATAAATTGTGAAATAATTTTATTACCTTATTATTATTATTATGAAATAATTTGAAATTTTGTGATTATAAGCATAAAATATTATTAAATAATATAAAAATATTGTTTAATAGTATGAAATAACTTCATTGTTTTATTTTTATTATTTTATGTTAAATTAGTTTAAACTGATATGTAAAACATAAAAATCAGTGAGGTATGCTATATCTCAATAGACATATATATAATCTGATCACATAATTTATAAAACATATTGTATATTATATCCTTATACATTCCTCATTTATTTATTGTTAAAAATATGAGCACCACTTTCCTTAGTCTTTAAAAAATATACAATTATTCCCTATAGTTAGGGAACTATAACACAATACTACAATGTTTTCCTCCTATGAGAGTATAACTTAGTACTTACTAATCAGCCTTTTTCCATACTCCCTCTGCTTCCCCCAGCATTCCTTCTTTATACAACTTCTAGGACATCAATGTCATATTCTCTATATCATAGAAAGGTGTCTTTCATGGGTGGCTTATTTTATTTAACATAAAATTCTCTAGTTTCTACCATTGCTGTCACAAATGACAAGATTTCATCTCTTTTAGCTAAATAGTAATCTGCTCAGCAACAGCTGATAGACACAGGTTGTTATAGCTCCCATTTTTATGAGGTAGACACAAACAGTAATTACCATAAAAAGTAATTTCAGGCAGAGGCACACCTGTATAACAAAACAGAATAGATAGAAACAAACTAAGATGAGTGACACTACTTTGGGTAATACAGACACATCAGAGCTTCATAAGGTGGAAGCTAAATGACTAGAAAAAGCTGGCATGGGAATGTTTAAGGAGTATATTTGAATACATAAAATCAACCCTGATATACAAGAAGACTGTATTCACAAGACTATGTTGTCATGCTCTCCATTCAAGGTCAAGCTTTGTTCTGCGATCAATAGTTGGAAAACACTTGTGAAAGATAACTATGTTGTCGATTATTATCATTATTTTATCCTAACAAATATTTTAATACACTATGGAAATTAAGATATTTTTTCATAAAAATCATACCATTTCAAGGTTTGCTAGATAAAAAAACAAAACAAACAATATTTTTATTTGAATTTTAACTTCACATGAGCAACCGTTTTTGGATAAATATACTCAAATATGGTAAATGTTTGCTAAATTGGACAGTGCAAAATTAGTTTTCATAATCCTGGGGAAATGGCTCATTGGATAAAGTGATAATTTCACAGTCATGAGGATTGGAGTTCAGATCCCCTTAACACACATTAATGCTGAGTAAGCATGCCAGATGCACCTGTAATTCCAGCACTAAGAATGTCGTAAACAGAGGATTCCTGAAGCAAACAGAATAGGCAGAAATACTATATCTGAAGTATCTTGGTTCAAGTAAAAACAACTTCAATATTCAACAGTTCAATATAAAAGATGGAATGCCTTGGATCCTCATGTGCACACACGCATGCACAACATACAAATAAAAATTAAAATAAAATAAATAGATGAATAAAGATAATTGGTCATATAAAAACACTAAGAGATATCCCAATTTGTTTCTCAAGAATTTGCTCTTCACTGTTTTCTTTTAGTTATATTTAGAGAGTGTTAACAAATCCTTAACACATTATTTTGGCAACTTGTTATGCTGGTGATATACATGACCTGTTAGAAGATTAGTGTTCCAAAAACAACAGAAATCCTTCTCCAGAGCTTTTCAGGAGCTGGGCTGAAACTTCCCCACTACTTTTCAGCCTATTCAAATACATCTCTCCGTTTGATACATATAAAAACTTATGTCCCTGAACTCCATTGAGAGGGTTATTTTCTGTAGCTCCTTTATGAAAATATTTTATCTTTACCATTTTTCAAATATAAAATTATATTGTGATAGTAAGCATGCATTTCCAAGTTACATACCATATAATACTACCATAGGGATTTTTAAAATCATCTCTTCAGAACCAGTCGACATGGTTTGGAATCAGATATTGGTTCATATCATGCCAAAACTAATCAGAGAAAAATTAAAATAATCAATTCACTATTTAATTAAAAACATCTTTACGGGTACTCTAAACACATGGTACATATGCGTAGTCAAAATAACCATACCAATAAAATTAAATAAATAATAAATCCTTAACATTTTAATAAATTATTGTTTCTCAAATAGTTGCTCCAACAAATATTAAATAATAATTATATGAGTTTTATTAAATAAGACTGTCATTCTATTCTGTTGTAATAATGAAATGTTTCTGTTTGGCAAAACAAAGTTTTGGTTTTGTAGAAATGAAAAGAATTTTCCTCTTCACGTGCAAAAGAGAAAAATCAATCACAGTATCTCCCAACCTTCTCTACACTGGCCTGCTGTTTATCTTTTGTAACTAAACAGACTGTTCTCTTTATGACCAGGTACCAATCTGAAAAGACTTTGTTTACAGTTGATAATTGTACTATTATTTTGCATTAATTATTTATCCTCTTAATATGGAAATATAATGTTAGTATTCCCATTGTGCTGATAGAGATTCTGAAACAGTGAAGACACCTTTGGTTTTGCTTTTGAGGATGAGATTATAACCTTTGTTGTAAATCACAACACATTTTAATTTTTATTGAATTATTCTTAAAACCTACATTGCTGTCAAATTCTGTGCCCCATGTGTCTATTGATAGATGAATTATTAGATGTAAAGGGATAAGGCTTTATGAGAAGAGGAATAGCAAGGCAATTAGAACCCTAGGAAAGAAGTGTTGATACACATGCTTATTCTTATAGATACAAGTTTTATTTTCAAACAAATAACAGGCTTAGCTTCATGCAAAGAAGTATTTAACAAAAATGGTTTGTATTGTATTATCCTCTTCTAGTATAAATTTGCTGAGCTGTAGGAGCTAGCCAAGGTTCACCCATTTAATCTGGTTATAGTGTGTACTGCACATTAACTAGGGTGTATTGATTTTTTTTTTGATGTGGGAGAATACAGTGGCTCAGAATCTTTAGCCTCTGATTTAATCAACCTCAAATAAATACAAACCAAAATTATTTCTCAGTTTATCAAATAATATCACTTAAGTGCAGATTATCCTTCATCACTGAGCCACATCTAGGTCTCTGAATGAGGGAAAGTACAAATTATTTAGTGAAAGTTTTTGGTGCAAATGTACAAAAACACCATTTTGCCATTCAAGCAAACACCCAGTATTGATACTAACTGGTAATAAAAAGCAGAAATGATTAAGCAGAATCTCTCTTGGAGATTATATTATAAATTATGTTTATGGTTATTGCAAGATAAAGTATTATGTGGCAATTACTATTAAAATTAAATAGTAAGATATTTATCAGGCTCATTTAAAAATGTATAGTCAGTTTTAAAACAAAATTTCTACAACAATAAAATTTAGACAAAATGTCAAAACTCTTCACCAAAGATAATCATGTTGCAGGTAATCTTCCCATTTGAATACCCATCCCCATTGGCCTCAAGTTCTTAACGTTCAAGACAATGAGTTTATTAGTTTCTAGGTTTCCTCACAGAACAGCTAATGAGTGTACAAGCTACTTTAGGGATGGAACCATTGCAGTGCAGAAAGTATAAGAAATCTTATAAGGTGCATTTATGAAGCCTCTTTCTCAATCCCTCTGGTTATAACTGGAGATGCTGCATGTTTTGGATGTCTGTGGTGCACGCCTTTAATCACAGGAGTTAGGAGGCAGAGACAGGTGGGTCTCTATGAGTCTGAGGACAGCCTGATCTACAGAGAGAGTTCCAAGACTCCCCAGAGTATGCAGAATCCTTGTCTCAGGAAGAGAGAAAGAAAGAAAGAAAGAAAGAAAGAAAGAAAGAAAGAAAGAAAGAAAGAAAGAAAGAGAGAGAGAGAGAGAGAGAGAGAGAGAAAGAGAGAAAGAGATAGAGAGGGAGGGAGGGAGGGAGGAAGGAAGGAAGGAAGGAAGGAAGGAAGGAAGGAAGGAAGGAAGGAAGGAGAAAAGATAAAAAGGAAAAAAAGGAAAGGAAAGGAAAGGAAAGGAAAGGAAAGGAAAGGAAAGGAAGAAAACATTACATGTTGACTAGTCATTTGATCTACCTAATACCCAATAATAACCAATAAGTACTTTGAAGATATCTGTTAGATTCTTTTTATCTGCCAAATCCGGTATTTAACAGTGTTATAGCCTTACACACACACATACAGAAAATTTAAAATGTCATATTATGTAACCAATTACATACTGCATGATCTTAACCATTATATTTGAGTTGGTTTAATCATGTTTGCAATCATTCTTGGTCTTGAATTATCAAAACCTGTTTCCTTCATTTGATCACTGTGTAAATTGATCTTGATGGTAAGAAAGGATAATTCACATTAAATGTAGTGTTTCCTCCATATAGAGTGGTTTTTCAAAACACAGTTATACTATTCCATAAATGTCTAAGTCACTTCCAATTAAATAAATAATTTTGTGGAGATTTATTAAAAAACATTTTAATTAACTTATTTCAACTTGCCGAACTGTCTCTTGGTATGGTAATATAATTAAATCATTTCTGCTATATGCTGTTTTGTATTATAGAACATTGATAAATATGTTATATTGACTGTCTACTTTAGCATGTTAACGTTATTACAGAGCTCATTCATTTCTAAATGTATAGTGTATATTTGAATGTGGGCAGGGATATTTTTCTCACTTTGGTATACTGCTTTGCTCTTCCTGAAAGCTTTTACTACTCTATATTAATTGATCAATTTAGAGAAGATGATAATTACTTCTATATAAGCCCAAATTGATGCAAATATAAAAATCTAGAAACCTTTTTCTAACTAAATACTTACTGTTGTACATGCATCCTAAATTCAAAGTTATATAACCCTTTGTTAATACACTGTAAATGAACAAGGCCATTTGTTAATTTGTCACATCTAATGCTACCACATGGCAAGATTTTTTTAATACTCGTAGAAATATATTTTCATTCTTAGCATCATGGGTAGTTTCCTCACCTGCCTTTCCCATTATTTTTTTTTTACCATAAAAAAGACTGTTTCTAATCCTGACAACTAATGTGTGAAATTTGTTGGCACTATCTTGCTGGCAGATAGAGGAATATTCTCAGTGTTGCCAACTGTGGTAGGTTTTACCATTTCCAATGTTTATGTTAGTTCTTGCCTTGAATTTATCTAATTCCAGAGTGATTAAGAACTAAACATTTCCCAAGGCCATTAAAAAGTTCTCTTTAGATGATTAGGATTAAGGAAAATGGCTTTGTGAAGATATATCACATTCTACTGTCTTTAACTGGCATTTGTACCAGTGGATTTTAGTGAGGAGTCAAGTCTTAGGGAAGTGGGACATTTTAACCTTTTTTTTCCCCCTAAACCTCTAGGTAGCATTTTAACTGAAGTCTACCTGTGAAGGTCTTGATATGTCAAATATATAGCGATAAAATGTTGGAACTATTTTGATTCAGAGACTCTGAGTGGAAAACTTAGCTGTCAATATGGGGACAGATTGAAAGCAAGTTTGTGATAATGACAAGGTTCAAGAAATTCAGAGGTGTCCTGATATTGTTGAGCTTTAGATGAAGAAGGAAATAACCGCACATAACTCAGAAGATAAAGTGACGTTGAAGACAGGAGAGATTGATCACTTTGATATATACAATTCCAGAGCTCTTCTGTTTGCCCCTAATATTAACTACTTAGAATTTTTAAAAAATTCTAAATCCAGATGTTTTGATTAGACAGATATTTATGAAGTATTTTGTTCACTAGGACAGGTATTATATAGTAATTATA
Organism: Rhabdomys pumilio; assembly: GCA_030674055.1. NCBI lineage: Eukaryota > Metazoa > Chordata > Mammalia > Rodentia > Muridae > Rhabdomys > Rhabdomys pumilio. The sequence goes on from JANHMN010000005.1 coordinate 24,406,197, forward strand.
ATAGAAAGTGATAGACATATTCTGTGTGCATTGATTTGTTTTGTTTCTTTTGTGGGGGGGGATGATGACACATGCATGTTTATGCACAGGTGTGCACATGTGTGCAGGGGTAGAAGTTAATATTGATTGTCTTTCTCCAATCACTCTTCACCCTGTTTTTTTAGAAAAGATCTCTCACAGAACCTGGAACTTGTTAACTTTTCTAAACTGGCTAGCCAGCAACCTACCCCCACCCCCGCCGCCCTAGCTTCCTGAATATTGAAACAATGCAGGTTTCTGTCAGTGCTGTTGGTTATGACTAGATAAAAGGATCTATAGGAACTGAGGTGAGATGCACTATGCAGATAAAGCCTATGCTTACTCATTAAACATCCGTTTGCTTCATCCCTCCTATTTCTCCGGCACTTAGTATAGATGGACCACAATGAACAAGTAACTCTGGCTTTCTGAAAATTTATAGTCTGAAGGATGAGGGGAATAAAATCCCTGGTTGTGATTAATTTAATTATTGAGAAACTTTCATGACTGGTGATAGTACCTCATCTTTTGACTGATTTGTTCATGTGTATAGGTATTCCTATATATACTTGTGTGTATGCATTTGGGAATATAAGGCAGGTAATACAAACTACTATAAAAAAAGCACAAATCACAGTGAAATCTCATTGTACAAAGTGACAGCTGAGTATAAAGAACAGATTCTGTAACCCTCGTCTATGCTTTGCATTTTGGTACATAGCTTTGTCCTACAATGCACTGTTATATATAATTTTAAGGATTATATTTTATCTCCATAAAAAGGTTTCTGTGACCCTTAAGATATTAAATATCTTTGTTACCTTACCACCTATCATATATCTGTTCAATATAATTTTCTATGTTTATAAATTATTAAATAATAGAGCACATTCAAAGTGAGCTGAATCACAGGTTTTTCAAAATGTGGTCTATTCATTTTTTATTACTGTTATAAAATACCTAAAGTGGCATAATGTTAAAAAGAAAAGAGGTTTATTTACCTCACAGGTCTAGAGCATGAAGGTCATGTTTCTAAGATCAGGTTAGCTTTGATGAGGGCTTCATTGCAAATTGTGTCGCAGTGGCAAGAGGTCTTGAAAAATGGAGAAATCACAGCATCACAGGAGGTGAGCACAGATGAGCTGCTTTTGTGTCCTCTCTCTGAACCCTGACTATTAATGATATAGAAGTAGTACATTTCAATACAAAAAAAAAAAAAAAAACCCTGGAGAATGCTCTCAAGACATGTATCTTTGATCTTCAAGCTGAAAATATTCCAAAGCACAGAAAGGGAGAAGAACTCAATGATCGTGCAACCTTAGCTACTTCATTGTTCAAATGAGAAAACTGCCTAAATAGTTTCGAACACTAACATCTGTCTCTAAGAATCTCATCTGATTTAGTGAGACACTGAGGAGCACTGTCATATGCAAAGGACATTGCTAGATCCAAAAAGATGACAGGCAACTATGGTGTGCATTAATTTCTAAGGTACAATTGGGGGACATTTACGTTAATTCACTTTTCCTGCTAATTCATTTGCTCCCTAGAACCCCTCACCTCATCAACTTATCTGTAAAATGGTCCCTTCAAATAAATAGCATAATTTAAAAAGTGAAGACAGATGAAAATACATAAAACTCAAAGTACAATTTCATATTCACTAATGGGATGTCTGTAACCAGACCCTTACTATACAGGCTAAGTCTTTGACAGGCTTATTATTAGCACAGTTGCCTTTAGAATTTAATCAAGGCACTAATTTCAAACTGAAACAACTAGGGGAAAGAGAGCACATCAACTACAGTAAATTGAATTCTAGAAGACTAAGCCTCTGGAGGCCTCAAAAGTGAGAAACAGGAAGCTCAGCCTCATGCAGTCAGCTGCTCACAATATATTTGGTAAATGTCGTATTTCAAAAGATAGCTTGCAAGAGTCTGGGCTGACGGGCCAGGGATAAAGCATTTGGTTGCAACAAGTCTAACATATGCGTGATCATTTCTCATTTTAAGTGAAAAACCAGACTGGCACAGAGCTTAGAATTTTCAAAACAATTTAGCACTCTGCACAGGGGGGAAAAATAACTATTTTGCTGTTAAAAGGAGCATCTACTGTTCATGCCAGAATCTAGCTGATGTTACATGAATATGTCATCTCTCATATTTGTAATGCACCCATTTTGAAAATATGTCGCTTTTAAAGGAATTCTGGAAAGGTAAATCTTATAAAACAACCTAACCTTCCTTTATTTACTAGTTTTTCCTATTGATATAAATGAAAGGATGTTTCCAGTGTTCTCCGTGGTAAGCTTCAGGTGAACTTTCGAGTTTCAGCAATTTTCCTTGCTCTATGTCACATCATATTTTCAATTATTAAATCCTTAATCTTGAAGACAAGCATCATTTTTGTATCTTACTTGTAAATGTGTAATTCCAATGACTTAGTTTATGCTAAACCTGAATAATAAACCATCACATATCAAATTTGGAGAGTACCAGAAGTCAGTAATAAGATTTACAATGTGCTGCAAGAATGATACTCATTATTATCTTGCATTTTACAAATTTGCAGTAAAATAGTACAAAACCATATTTACTTTTAATTAATAAAACCATGAATTTTTGTTGGGACATATTTTATGTAAAAAATAATTCTCTGCTAGCTAGTAAGTGCCTACTTTGTAGAAAGAACTCTCAGCATTTCCTGACTTGAACTGGCAAACTTGCTCATCCATTTGAAAGACAATAAGGCATTGCTAAAAGCTTATCTACACACTGCTGATGGCCCTTTTCTGTTCTTGCCAACATGCCCTGTCTTTAAAGCAAGGTCAGTGGGAGGGCCTTTAACCCAAGGGAGAGAAAATTTGAAGTATCCATGTTCCTTTTCTTTTCTTTTCTTAAATTGCCTTTGTAGAGCAAGACATTTATTAGTGAGCCTTGACAGATCCTTGAGACTTACAAAATCACCCGTGGAGGGATAATAGGCTAACTTTGGATCATGTTTGAACTTCTCAGCTGGTAGTCATTCAGCAATGCCCTCCCCTGGAATCTGGACCCACCAGCCTGTCTACATTCCTGTGGACCTGCTCTATCTTATTAACAACTGGTTTTGGTTGATGCTTAGTTTAAAACTGGGGTGTAGAAGGGCTATTGTTACATTCAAATTAGAATATTTTTTTAAGTTGACTCTACCCTTTATAATAAGTGTTTGACTTTAATTTGTTCTTTGAGCTCACTTCTCCCTACCTTTTGTTTTCCCTTAATCTCATCCATGCTGATCTCCACACTTATGAATAGGCATAGTATTTAACACCTATTTGTATTTGAATATCTCATATGCATGAGTATTATTCTCTAATTGTCTTACATAAAACATGTAATTTAAAATATGTAGCCTTTAAGGCTTTTGTATAAGCATTTATATATGAAATAAATATATATAAAAAAGAATAAAAAAGAATGCCAGGGTGGTGGTGGTGCATGCCTTTAATCCCAGCACTTGAGAGGCAGAGGCAGGTGGATTTCTGAGTTCAAGGCCAGCCTAGTCTACAGAGTGAGTTTCAGGACGGCCAGGGCTACACAGAGAAACCCTGTCTTGAAAAAAACTAATGTAGATAGATAGATAGATGATAGATAGATAGATAGATAGATAGATAGATAGATAGATAGATAATAGATAGATATAAACACATACTAGAACCCAAGGTAATAGAAATTACATGTTTTCTTATAGTCATGCTTTAATTAAACTGAACAAATGATCTTGACATTGCTTTAGAATTAGGTGGGCAGAAGGACATGCTTTCAAAAAAAACTTTCCATCTCATTTCTTCATATCACTTTGTGCTTTTAATCTCAAATGACATTTTCTAGTATGATAATAACTCCAGTTGACCAACTCAATTGCAACTTCGTGTCTGCCATTATAACATTTAAATTCAGCCTAGAGGAAACATTTCCTACTGTTGACTAGGATAAAGATGTGTTACTCCTCTAGAAAACAAGTACTTAAGGGTTCTGGAAATATCTTCATCAGTGTAATAAATTTGTGGTTGTCTATGGGGGCTACTTTAAAAGATAGTTCTTTTAAATATCTTTGTGCAGATACATGTGTCTCAGTCTGTGTTTCTTGTGCCTTTTCTTTGACTCTTTTTTTGATGTTGTTGTCTGTTTGTTTTGGCTTATTCAGGTTTGTTTGTTCAGTTTAGATGCCTCTTTGTTTTCTGATGAGAGAGAGAGAAAGGAAGAAAGTAGATTTGGATGGTCAGAAGGTGGGGAGAATCTGGGACAAGGGGCTACTTTTTGTATAAATTCTGCTATGTCATTTAATCAAACCCATTATAATTATATTAACAGGATGAATATGTTGAGCTGCATGTGGAAGTCTTACTATTTCAACCAGAATGTAAACTCATGCTTCAGTAAAGCATCTATTCACAGTACATAAATTACCTTTCAATGCTTTCTTTTTGCATCACTTTTCTCATAAATCAAATGATTATATCCTATCTCAAGGATGCTATGCAAAGTAATTTATATACCTATATACATAGTAGCAGGTTTCCTTATGGCTTTTTCATACATGCTTAGCTTTGTTGGTATGCACCCTGCATAACTGTTCTTACTGCTCTCTTTAGTTCCTTGGAAATATCTGTTCATGTGTAATATCTTTTCTCAATGCGTATGCTGAATTTCTTGTTTTAGGCCTCATCCTCATAATTCAGTGACTACAGACACGTTTTTGCTAGATCAACTTTATGCATTTCTAAGTATCCTTTTCTTATTTTATAATTTAATTTTATTTTTTATTGAAAATTGATTTTTTTCATGTGATGTATTCTAATCTACAGTTTTTCATCACCCAACTCCTCCCAGATTCTCCAAATCAATCTCCCAACCATCTAAATCTGCATTCTTCTTTCTATCTCTCTCATCAGAAAACAAACAGGCAACTAAAATAAACAAACAAACCCGAATAAGCCAAAACAAACAAGCAAACAAACAACAACATGCAAATAAAAAGCACAAGACATACATACAGACAGAGACAAATACATCTGCACATTCAGAAATACCCTAAGAAACACAAAATCAAAAACAATAACTTATGAGCAAAAGACCTGTAAGGTTAAAAATAATGCCCTCACAAACCATAACTGAGTTCACTAAGCCTAGAGCCTGCACTTAAGAGTGATTTGTATACCCAATGAGACTCCATCACCAAAAGATAGCTTCTGAGTTAGGGATAGAGTACTAAGAAATGCACTTCCCCTCTCAGTACTGGGTCTCCATCTGGCTTAGACTGGTGCAGACCCTGTGAAGGCTGCCACACTCTCTGTGAGTGCATCAAAGCATCAGTCATGTTATATTTAGAAGGCCCTGTTTCCCTTGTGTTCCCTGTACTCTGGCTCCTACCACTCTTTCAGTCTCCTTTTGTGCAGGGTGCCCTGAGCCCTGAGAGGAGGAATTTGATATAGACATCCCATTGGAACTGTGTATTTGAAGGACTCACTCTGTGTGTATATGTATTATCTGATTGTGGGTCTCTGTATCTGTCCCATCTGCTTCAGTAGGAAGCTTCTCTGATGATGGCCAAGCAAGGCACTGATATATGAGTATAGCAGAATTATATTAGGAATCATTTTATTGCTACATCTTTAAAAATTTAGATCAGTTTGGTTTTACCCTAGGTCTCTGAGCTATCTGGTCTGTGTTCTTGTTTACTTAGTGTTAGATATCTGTGTTGAAAATGGGACAAGGCAACAGTCAGATATAAAGTAGAAAATTACAGCCCCTTGTTTTCTCCTGAGTCTCTCTTTTGGTGGCCAGAGCCATTGCTTCACAGAAGCACAGAATATATCTAAGAATGAGAATGCTTGGCATTTGGCATAGACAGCATATACTAAACATGCTTTTATCATTTGCTTGACCTAAATTAATGGCAACATTTATGAAGAGCAACCCAGTAGAACTTAAGCACATTAGAGTTTTTGTCTCTCCAAAATGATGTTCTGTTTTGAGAGTATTTTCATTACACAAAAGTCATGAAACAGTTCGAATCCCGTGAGGCTCTATTGTCAAGTTTCATGGGAAAAAAAAAGTTGGAAGCCAGGCAGTGGTGGCACATGCCTTTAATCCCAGCACTTGGGAGACAGAGGCAGGCGGATTTCTGAGCTCAAAGCCAGCCTGATCTACAGAGTGAGTTCCAGGACAGCCAGGGCTACACAGAGAAACCCTGTCTCAAAAAACCAAAAAAAAAAAAAAAAAAAAAAAAAAAAAAAAAAAAAAAAAAAAAAAACACAAATAGCTAAGTACATCTATATTTGTTGACATCTGACATTTTATTATAACATGAGATTTAGGAGAAACCTTATTTAACATGGGTTTCAGTGCCCTGTGGTTTATCTTGTCACCACTGGATTTCATTTCTGTAATTGAACATCCAGTTGCTACAGTCTAAAATGAAAAGGTCCTCTTCCTTTAATTAAGTATCTTGATCCTTTATTTAGCTCATTCATTTTGTAGAGTTAAAATTAGAGGTTCTTTTGGGGGGTTGAAATTGTGTCTTTGATGAGTTCCAGAACAGTTTCAATCATCAGAGGCTTAAATTCCAACATTTTTCTACATTTACTCCTTTTATAAACGATCACAAATTTGCCTTATCATCTCATAAAATCCCAAGCACATTTTCAATATATGACAGTGGCTTCATAAATCAGGTCTATATTTCTTTTTCATCAACCTTATTTTTCTGTACTTTAGTCAAGCTCAACTCTCTACCCATTTTTAAAAGACTTCTTCGATTATGGTGCAAGTTGGCAAATGTTTACCTTGGCTAGATTGTTTCAACAAAACTTTTATGATAAAATGGACAAAGACTACATTCTATTGTAGAGTTATATCTTTCATGGTTCTCACCATAGTGCTTTAAGTTTATAAACAGAAGTTATTGATCTTTAATGAAAGGATTGATATCCTGCTATAACTTTGATATTGTTTCCTCAATGATAATAAGCTTATTGCCTATCTGACTTAATATAGTGGACATATAAATTTGAATTTCTATTGAAATTAGAATTATATTATTCTGAGAGAGGAAAAAAAAGTATGTGTTGGCTTATTTGCCTTTTAGCTGTACTAAAATCAGTAAATCCCTTTGTGATTTGATATAAAATCGGTTTGTAAATGGTTGTTGGATTTCTAATCCTGAAATTCAGAAAATAAAATTGGACTTTCAATTCTAGTATCTATTTTGGGCGTGCTGTATTAGACACATGCTTTCCAATGATTTACTTGGAACCCAACAATATCTGTGTGGCTGTTTCTAGCACACAACAACCTCAAGGAATAGTAGTTTTATGCTATGAGAATATGTTCAGGGACTTAAGAGTATTTTGACAAAAGCTAGGTCAGAAAGTTAATATGAAGAAGGATTAAAGACTTTGAAAGATGCCAGCAACTATTTGATGATTATAGCACTTCAGGATTATAACTTGCACTTTTTAAATACCATACAAAACTCTCACCATTAAAATCCCACTTACTAGTTTAAAATAAAAACCTTCTAGAAGTAGCTCTTCCAGAAAAAGCGTTCTATATTTCTTATTATTACACTTAGCTACTAAAGTATAAAAATGAACACATCTAATCTTAAGTTTATCAAGGAAGAAAAAATGCTCTTTATGGTTATTTAATTCATCAAAAATAAGCAACAATTTTGCCTGTAGATAGATATTTCTGATAGGTCCCTGGAAACATTAAGTATTTTTTTAATGAAATCCTGAAATTCAACTGAGCCATCTAAAATGTTTTTTCTAAAGGACTTTAAAAATGAATGCAACACTATGATTTATTTTTTCTTTCTTATTAATGTTCACATATACTTCTCTTGAAAGTTGACATGCTTACTACTGTGATGATGCCAAACTTTTATGTGTGGCTTCTTTAATGCATGTGATTTATTGTCCTAATAGTGGAACTGGGGCACTGATGCATTCATACATTTTCTTTGATGAAAATGTCACGTGCATGTATAACACCTGGCAGACGGTAGAAGGTTCAAACTGCTCCCAAACTGCTAAATGTTTCAATCTTGTGCTGTTTGTCTAAAGAGAAGCAGCATTGAGCCATGAAGAGTTCTGTACTAGGCTCAAGAAACATGAATATCGGCTATGTGAGCTTCTGAAAATCCATCTATTCATTTATTAAACAATTATATTATTGGCATATAAGTAATGCATAGACCTGAGAATTGAAAGCAGTATAAAATCAAATGTATGGGTACCTGACCTAATGGAATGTACAGTCTTGTGACAAAGAGGGATGTATACATAATGGCAGTGTTGCACTAAGAGGAGTATGGACAGGGAAAGATGTAGTGTTATATGTATATATGTAATAGCAGAATTTGTTCAATACAGAGAAGTCAGAATACATTTCTCTGAGGAAATGAGAAGTTACTAGCTCTGTGGCTGCAATTAAGAAAAGACAGATCACAACATTCCAGAGCTAGAAAATGCGTACAAAATGCCTATGGTATTAAAGAACATGCTAACCTTAAAGACAGAAAGCAGGTCAGAGTGGGTAAAAGAAAAAAAGTGATGGAGCAAATAGTGTCACTCTGCTTCCTGAGTGCTGATGTGATATGAACACGTGGCTAAAGTATCTACCTCAGTAACTTCCCACTTTCAAACTATGACCCAAAATATACAGTGTCTTCCTTAATTTGTTTTGTTAGGTATTTTTCACAGGAAGAAAAGTAACTTACACAGCAGTATAGGACTTTTAGGTCATATTAGAGATTTTTTTTATGATGCCCTTAAAAATCTAATAGGATGCCTTTGAAAAGATTCCATCAGGGAGATAAAGTGTCAAGATTTGCATCCAGAAAAAAATTCCTCTGACAATGTTGTAAAGAGTCAATAAGAAAGTGCCTGGAGAAAAAGGGTAGGAATCAGATAGAAGACAAGGAGTGGGCCAGGAGGCTAGCAGTGATAGTGAAGTATAGGAAGGTAGCAATAAAGAAGTGGAACAGCCAATAAGAAAGATGTAAAGTTAGAAGAGTTTAGACTAAATCTAGGGATGGTAATGAAGGAGGGAACTGGCAGTACTAAGTCATACATTTGAAGCTTTAGGAGGGAGATAATCTGACATACCTTGAAATACAGAAGACCAGAGAAAAATGATTATTCATTTTGGGTGGGTTCAGGATACAGGAGGACAATGTAGATGTGATCATTTTTGTTGTATTTGTTTGTTTGGGACTATTATAAAATTTTTGACTCATTAATTTCTAAAACGTTCAGATAAGGGTGATGAATCCTAAAAGTTTCTCATATTGGAAATTTGAGAACTTTATGTGAAGAAAGCCATAGAGAATGTTTCCTCTGGTGCATGTGAAGTCTCAGTTGTAACTACTACCTTCAGATACTATAACTGGATTAAACCATTGAGCCTCAATGATCAAGTATGACAATTTTTAAACCATGTCAATACAAACCTGCCAATTAGTTTGGTCAATGACATGAAATGATCAGCTACATAAGTAATTGATTTTATCATGAGTTACTAAATTAAATCACTAAAATTAACCAAGCACAGTAGACTAAAAAATACTTAAATATACATATATACTTACATAACTCCCCATATATAATATAAATGCTAAAGTACTGCAGAAGGCACTTGCTTTCTGAATAGAAGTTACTTTAGGGGGATTTTCTCTCCTGTTACACCATGAATATTGCCACTAATGTTGTCTTGAGGCATCAACCATGAGTAGTGAACATACAGAAATAAAACTGTATAATAAAATATTACAATGTAGTCTACTCTATTTATTCTAAGTTTTTATTTTTAAGCATATTTAGTCTCAAATTTGCGTGCATAATTTTTATTTGTCTTTGGCCTTGCTAACCAGTATTTTTTGAAAATAGCTTTCTCTCACCTTTATTTAGCACATGTTTTATCTACATTCCCTTCTTAAATAAATGATTACCTGTAAGTACGGTTTGAATCATCCCATAATATATGCTCATAGCTAACCTTTTTTAGGATTTGAATAGCATGTTGCTTTGGATAAAATGATTTTCAGAATTTTAATATTAAGAAGGATGATAAAGGGTTAACAATATCTGAACATTACTTATGTAATAAGCATGAAAAATGAGGCTCCTCATTCTGTAGACTATGGCCACTGAGTGAATTATTGACAACCTCAAAAAAAAAAGTAAAAATTTCAACCAAATCATACCCATAATTAATCTTAATGAAATACTAGTTCATTCTTTTTCTTTACAGCTTGTTATGCATGAATATATAAAAGCAAAGCCTAAAGCCAAATATATTTTTCATGAAATTCTTTCAAATTGAGGTAGATGAATTGGCATTTCCATGATTTATGTAATAAGAGATTCTTTCCTATGCAATATGATTATTATTTGGTATTAAACATTACTGCATAAGTGGGCATAAACAGAAGACTAGCCAAATATTGTTTATTCTACTAAAGAGAAAAAGTTTGATTTGTATCACTGGGCCAAAGTTACTAGCCCTACACAATATGATTGGAACATAGCCAGAAAAAGAAGCTCATATGTTAGTCACCTTCCCGTTACTTTGACAGAATCTCCAAGAAAGTCATTTGGAAAAGAGGGAAGTTTTACTTTGGTTCATAGTTTCAGAATTACTCTGGCTCCATTGCTTGTTGGCACGGCAGAAGCAGAATGTAAAAATCACGTGACAAAAAACAAACAAACAAACAACTACAACAACAACAAAACTCAACCTAGCCACGAACCATAGAGACTGGGTACAAGATAAACGTTTTGAAATTATGCTTCATCGGTGATGACCTTCCCCCAACTAAGTGATAAATCTTTTGACTATTAATTCTTTAGTTAACAGGGTTAACCCCTTGATGTAATCACCTCTCAATAGATCCACTAGCTGAGGATAAACTTTTGATATGGTATGAAAGACATTTTATATCCAGAACATGACAAAGCTCACAGGAAATGTGGTCATAATTTAGAAGTCATGAAAATGTAAGGTCTTGGCCGTATAAAATAAAGGATATAATTCTTCTTAGGAAAGTAAACAGTAAGCGAAAAAACCTAATATCCAGCTTAAACATGCATAAACAAAGTCAGAAGCAGTATTTATTCTAGGAGTCAATATCAGACCTAATGCTGTAATCAATTTTATTATAAAGCAATGTATGACACTTTACATGCATTAGTGCTTATGAATTTACATTTACATACATTAGTGATTATAAATTCCTTGAAGAAGGTATATTCATTTTTTTTACATTTTATAGGTATGAAATTTGAGTTATGTGATTCTGAGTACTCTCTCTCTCTCTCTCTTTGTGTGTGTGTGTGTGTGTGTGTGTGTGTGTGTGTGTGTGTATGTGTGTGTGTGTGTGTGTGCATTATCTAAAATTTCTCTATGTCTATAAGAAAAGTTACAACTTAATTTGCTTGCCCTTACCCTTCATGACTAACAGTGCCTGCCATATCAAAGACACCCAGATATTCAGAAAGTTTGCTGCTGGTTGAAGGAGTAAAGGCTGCTGCAAGTGCCCAGTCACAGTGTGCCATCTAGTCATGAATGTGTGAGCTCATTCCTAGCCACTGCCACCTTAAATTGTATTTTGCTATATTAGACACCCTCCGGGCCTTATTTCTGCTGGACAATTGATAAATTAATCCTGATATAGGATGATAGCAGTAAATAATTACTGTATGTTAATGTGTCATCACACCTACATAACTCATTTGCATTTTAATGAAGCAATTGTAGATGCAATTCCTTCAGGCAAAAGAAAATGAATCTTGAGGGTAAGAAAGTGCTAATCTGGGGTGTGTGGTGTGGGGAAAGGTGGTAATATGGAAATCTCAAGAGACTCCCTGTATGTG
>JANHMN010000005.1:24426256-24461992 GCA_030674055.1 Rhabdomys pumilio
GAGAGAGAGAGAGAGAGAGAGAGAGAGAGAGAGAGAGAGAGAGAGAGAAACAAAGAGGGGGAGAGATAAGAGAAGGGAGCCAGGCTCTGCAGCCAGGAGGCCAAAGGTAGAAAGGTAATGAAAAGGGCTGGATTACAGAAGGAAGATGTCCTGGGGGAAGGGCAGCCCAGCCCCTGGCCTAAGGGTTAGGGTTAGGGAGCTGTTTATGGCAGCCACACCCTGTAAGAGGAAGTGCCCTATGGATGCTGGGAGAACCAGGCACCCAGGTCCACTTTGATATGTTAAATAGGTACATCAGCAGTTGTGCCTGGTTTGAAACTTAACAATAGTGAGTTCTAAAAAGTTTTCCACAGTAGGCTTAGATATTTTGGTCATCCTGATAAGCCCTTTGAAATGGTGATCAGAGGAGTGTTTAAGAAATGTTTATTGCCTTGTTCATTCTTTAACTATTTGTGTTTATTGTTGCTTGTTCCTTGACTATTTGCATCTATTGTGTTGCTAGTTCCTCAACCCAGAACTGACCTTAATACTTGCATGTAATTAAAACGGTGTAAAAGCAAAAAGGAGGGGGGATGGGATAGGGAAAGAGATTTTCTAGGGAGGGGAAATGGTAAAAGGTGATAGCATCTGAAATGTATATATAATATATATAAAGATATATATATATATATCTTTCCACAGTGTTGCAGCAATATTCTACAACAAATTTCAATTTTTTTGAAGAAGAAAATTGTTATTTAACTTTTTAAAACTACTTTTTCTTCTTTTGAAATTATAATGTAATTTCTTGATTCCAGTACCTCCCTCCAAACCTAACCTCTTGCCTGCTTTCTTATCAATGGCCATGAGTTTTATTACTGAATATTTCTTTTCTTGGGATGATTATATGTATCTCTTTCAAATATGCCTATCACTTCTTGAATTCACTTGTTTTTGGTCAAAGAGGTTTTTGTTTGTTTCTATTGATAACAGATCTCTGTATGTGTTGATCAGGTTTGGGTTAGTTACTTGATCAAACAAATCATTTTGTTCTTCATTCATGAATGTTATCTTCATGTTGATATTAGTGACAACCATAGGGACCAACAATGAGACAGTGAGTAATTATTCAATAAATCACATTAGACTAGGAGGTTTGTATAAATTGTTTTACATACTATGCATTCTTTATTTTTCATTATACTCTTAAAAAGTTTTCTTTTTTTTTTTTTTTTTTTTTTTTTGGTCTTATTGAGACAGGGTTTCTCTGTGTAGCCCTGGCTGTCCTGGAACTCACTCTGTAGACCATGCTGGCCTCAAACTCAGAAACTCAAAATCACCTGTCTCTGCCTCCCAAGTGCTGGGATTAAAGGTGTGCGCCACCACTGTCCAGCAAAAGTTTTCATTCTTAAAAACACAATAAGAAAAATTAGCAAAATTTCATTAAGATTAGAGAGAGAGAGAATCTCATAGGACCACTAGCATGGTGAATGCAGCTGCTAATGACTAGAGACCTGGTCTCCAACAAGAGGTAACTTAAGCACAGACCAACACCTAAGTTTGTCTCTCCAGACCTCTATACACATGTCAAGGGACATTTGTACCTATATACTCACTTGCACACATATAGAGAGAGGGGTAGAAAAAAGAGAGAGTACATGGAGTAGTTATGTGTATAGAGATAATAGAGTATTTATTAGTAGAATATACTTCTTTTTCCCATACAAAAGTTTTCTGGTATGCACCGGTACTTCTTTGATTGCAGAATAGTTTAAGGGCCCTTAAAAAAAATGACCGTAGCATGTGGGCAGACCAAGTCATCCAAAAAGACAGATAGATTTCTGGGAAATATTTAGTCAGCGCACCCCCTCCTTAAATATGAGTCTCTTTATTCCTAGTTGAGAGTTTCTGTTGAGGGACTGTAGTAATATTAAGGTGATGCTTTTTTAAAAATTCTATGAAAATAATTTTTTCAAAAATGCCTTCATTCCCTGCTCACCAGAAACCACTTTCCCTGGTTTATTATAAGTGGTTAGACTCAGTTGCAAAGACTTAATTTTTTGGCCTAAACTACCAGCCATTTGGACAGTTTACATCCCTGGAGGCAATGATACTATTGTACAAAAAAATCAAATTTCTGCTTCTCCATGCTTTTAGTACACATGATTGCTTCCTCTTTTATCTTTTCTTTTCCTGGGTTATTTTAATTTGCTGAGTTCCATTTTAAAAAGCATATTCTATTGACATGGGTAAACCGAAGACTTATCTGATAGGAACCCAGATGACAATTCACAGTCGATCTGAACAGTGGATAATATGGATAGTTTGTACCTACAAATGGGTCAAACATATTGCATTCAATGTTCCATCAAGTCATGCCAAGTCCATCCTCTCATGGGTTTAGGCTTCAAAAGGAAAGGCTATGAGGTTGCGAGTTTCTTGGCATGGGGTATACCTCTTAGTGAAATGAAAGACACTTTGCAGACAAAAAGCTGGCATGAAACATACCTTTGATTTTACCAGCAAGCATGCCATATGTCACAAAATTCTACTGCTTCCTCCTGTTATTTCATCTGAGTGCCTCTTTCCTGCACATGGCTTTTGGGTACAGTTAAGTAAATAAAATGGATAGTACATTTAATTGATGAAAAGACTTTGAATTCATGTGAGTTTACATAGGTTGGCTCATAAAGAAATAGTATGACCAGTTTGATACTCTTTGTGGTAGGATGCATGTAGTAAAAATAGCATCTGGTGAGAAATAAAGATACCTGTCCTCTGCCACATTCTTATAACTTCTTGCTATGTGACCTTTGGCAAATATCTGAACCTCTGTATTTTCTTTTGAACATGGGAGTGAAGATAAATTATTATGTCAGATAGATGTCAGGCCTTTAGTTTGTAATACTATATGTGAATGTTGATAGTTTGAATAAAAATCTAGCATTCTTTGGAAACCGGATGTTTTTAATATTTAGTAACCTGAACATTTACACATCTATATGGATATGATAAAAGTATGAAAAGGAATGTGAAAACAAGAAAAGTGAAATAAGAAAATTTTCATTTAAAACTTGTAATTGACATTTTGATAAAAATGCAATATGACTTTAATATACAGAATGCATAAATATAAATCATTGAAAATTAAATTCATAATCACAAAACACAAAGGTAACCATGTATATTTACATTCAATATTTTATTTTTTAGAGAAATAATCTCCTCTCTCTATTAATGGATACTGTTTTCCATGGTGACACTTTAACAGACATTGATTGTAGAAAATTAGGTAAATAGAAAGTTATTCCTCTCTTTGCATGAAATTAGTATTAATAACTTTAATTCTTATTTTCTGTTCTGAGTCACCATTTGATATTTTATTCTATTATCTTTCCACAACATTAAAACACTTTCTGCTGTAATAATGTACCATAACCAAAGCAACTTAAGAAAGAGAACATTTAATTTAGGGTTTATGGTTTCAGAGCCCTAAAGTGCATGATGACTACCAAAAGCATAGGGGTAGCTACAGCTGAGAGCTCACATTTGATCTGTAAGTTGGATGCAGAAACACACAAACACACACATGCAGACACACACACACACACACACACACACACACACACACACACAGACACACTTTGCAAATGACACAAGTCTTTTGAAACATGAAAGCCTACTCCCAGTGACATACCTTCTCTAACAAGGTCATATCTCCTAATCCTTCCCAAACAATTGTATAACTGGGGCCCAAGTGTTCATTCACACATAGATAAGCAGATGGGGGTCAGTCTTATTCAAACAACCACAATAAATTTTGAAACAATCTCAATCAAAAGAGCAAAAATAGTCAGCTTAACTGTGTTTGAATATCTCAAACACTGCAATTAACAAACAAATATTCAAAACAATGGCTAGTATGTAATCAATGGAAAATGACCATATTTTGCAGAAGAATGTAAAAACTATGATAAGAAAGAAGTCGCTGAGAATTCTATGACTAAAAGGCAAATAATTACAATAAAGCACTCACCAAATAGATTATAAAAACTTTGACAATGATGAAAAATAATCAATTAAACACAGATATAGAGATATATAGAATTTATCTAATCTAGAAAGAAGAGAAATAAATCAAAGAAAACTAAACAGAGTCCCATTAGTTCAGGCAAAATGTAGACTGCATCATACATATTACTATATGCATAAAATGAATTGCAGAAGTCAGAACAGAAAGGGAGAGATCAAACAGTTTCAAAGGATTATACCAATCAAGAAAAAGGGCATTATTTACTGATATGCATTACAACATAAATGATCCATCAGAGTATTGTTAAAGAAGCCAGGTGCAAAAGATCACCTAGGGCTAGAAAAGCACCTCTTGTGCTAAAGCACTTGTCACTAAAGATTAAGGAACTGAGTTGAGTCCTAAAGCATTTATAAACCCTAGTGATCAGAGCTAGGGGTGGTGGTGCAAGCCTTTTAAGCCCAGCACTCAGGAGGCAGAAGCAGGCAGGTCTCTGTTAGTTCAAGTCCAGCCTAGTCTACAAAGAGAGTTCCAGGATAGCCATGACTACATGATAAATTCTGCCTTGAAAAAATTAAATATAAACAAAAAATAGTGATCAGGAATGAGGGCTATAATTAATTATGGGTAAAGGGAAAATGCTAATAGATTATTAGAGATTTTGCTAGTTTACTAAATTAGTGATTGTAATTCTTCTCCAATAAACATGGCTTCACAACTACTGAATAGTTAGCTAGGTTTCCAGTACCTAGTAGGGGTACATGTCTTATAGAACTCCTCATGAAGGAAACTCACAAAGATGAACTATAATTCTGTCTGTACTGTGTCTTTAACGTGTAACTGTTGGGAGAAAATGTAGCACATTTCTTTCTTTTAGTCTGACATAGTACACAGGTATATATCAAACTGATGATTCATTGACCTTAACGGTGCTTTGTTCTCTGACTTCTACATGCACATGTACACATGTGTGAGTGCACTTATGTACGTGCATATGCATGCACAAATATAAGCACATACATATAAGTGCCACATATTTTATGACACTATTTATAGAAAGTACTCAGAATAAACCAGCCCATAGAAGCAAGAAGTTCTTGCCTTTATTTAATTGGGCATGTAGTCTAAGTACAAAAATTCATAAGGAGGTGGTATGGTAGATTTATACCTGATAACTTTACATAAACTGGATTTTTTTGTCTTTCTGATTTTATTCACATCATCTTAAAATGTTACCAGCCAGGTTTAGAGTACACCTTTTTGGTTACCATTAAGCCAGTTTGTTCAAAAAGTTTAATATCATAGTTTCATTAGCAAGGCCAAATACCTTTTACCTTTAAAAGTTTCCAGAAGCTAGTTGGCTACATTCTAAGCTGAAGCTGAAAATCTTGCCAAAATTCCATTCCAAATCTAGTGTCTTCCTTTGAAACTTCCAAAACTCTTTTACCCTATTCAGTGAAAAGAATAATAATACTTTAGAGTTGGACCAGTCAGAGTTGAATTCTAACTTTACTAACTGTATCATCTTGAAAACATGTGATAAAAATTCTATGCTTTTTTTTTACCTGTAAAAATGAGAAAAATTATCTCATTATGAAATATCTGAGGATTAAATGTGATTATGTATGTTAATTGCTTTAAAAAACCTTTCTTCTTTTCAGTCTTTAGTTTTGAAAATATAATAATTTATTAGATACTAGTGTTAACTATCAGCAAAATTATATAATATTAACTAGTAGCAATAATATATTAGAAAGCAGACAATATGAACTGATAACAGTGTCTTTTACCTTGTTCTTTTTAAAGAAAATTACTAATTTACGATTTTGGTAATTTACCATTACCAAATAATTGTACATTAGCTTCATGATAACAATAAAATTTGGTATTAACCTCACATAATAGATATGAAATAGAATGTTGTAGTAATTATTTAAAAACAGCCGCCTGTCAAGCTGACTGTCTAAGTAGCCTAGACCAGACGCCATCTTCCGAGGCCATGAGGCCACGTGCACGCTGCAGCTAGAAACAGCCAGCCAGAAACACCAGCCCTGACACCCACAAAATGCTAGAGTGGGAGATGGCTCTGCCAATCTTCCACGCTGTCTCTGCAAGGCTGGGCAGTGCCCAGATCATCCCGCCAACCACACGGGCTCGGTACAGATGAGACTCTAATGCTTAGATTTTCCAAAGGCTTATATATTTAGTAATGATCAATAACAAGATACCCTTACAATCAGAAGTGTAACCCAATACCCAACCTAGATATACCCACTACCTTTGACTGCTAGAGACAAGCGAGCATCAGCTTCCATGTCCCCCTTTCTCTCGTCCTCCATCTCTCTCTTAGCTCTTCCTCTTCCTTCTCCTCCTCCTCTCTTTTCTCCTCTTCCTCTCCTTACTCTTCCTCCTACAATAGAAGCAGAGGACTTTATCCTAAAGCTTATCTAAAAGTTATACTGGAAGACTATTTTATGGGGATCTTCCTAATAGTAACTTACCAGCTATGACTTAGTTGTCATTTGCTCACAGCAGTAAACTCCTCAGTATAAATACCAGAGATCAGAATTAACCTCCATATCCACCTCTGCAATCAAATCACTAAAGGGTCTATATTTTGGAGCATATGTTATGTTAATTTGATTAGATCTTTTACAGTCTAATGTTTAGCATAATTGCAAATGAGATTCTAGTAGCAAGCAGTGAACATGTGACTGCTTCCAATTGTTACACACGAAATTCGAGAGGGTTACTAATAAAGTGCCAATTTTGCTAAACTAATGCTGAAGATTGACAGCAATAAGAGAGTGTTGATTAATACTTGTTATTCGTAAACTATGGATGAAAATGGTATCTCCAATTACATAACACCACATTTAAAGCCTATTATTTTTGAAGATACTATATTAAGTTTGATGCTACATTTTGGATAAGTACGTTAATGCTAAAATTACTATGAAATTTACAAAACCCCAATGGATTTCATTGTAAGAAAATGAATCGAATATGATTGTTTACTTGGGGGAAATAAGCAGCTATTGTTTTTCTCCAAAGAGTAAAAAGAAGCTTTTATATATTGAGTTACCTTCAATTTTCTTGAAGATTGCTCTGCCTATTAAGTGGTTAGATGATCTGCATAATCCAACACAGAGGATGTAAGAAAGTAATGAGAGGCAGATAATTTTGAATTACTTTAGGGCATTGTTAAGTTTCCAAAAGACATGAAGAGATAGAGATAGATGTCACTGCAACTCAAAGATGAATTATCACTTGCAAATTACTAAGAAATAGAAATGTACAAGTTATTTACACAATCACTGAAAAAGTTCTTACTTAGTGTTATTTTGGGAACTCATTTTGAGATGCATTATGAACTAGAAAATTTTCAAAATCACAATATAGTCTCAGTCCATAGATATCTTATTCAAATTTTTGGTATATGTATGTGTGTAAATTCAAAGTCAAAATTATCTTAACTGCAATAGGAGAACACTACATTTTATTAAGCCTTCTGTTTCTGAAAGAGTTGTTTAGAAGTTCTTTGTTGAGCCCTTCCTATTTAGAGTCTTTCTCCACGTGTCTCATATGAAAAATATTAATCCCAATAGTTGAGGTTTTAACAAAAGCAAAGAGAAAAAAAGTAAATTACACACAGCAAGAAAGAGCAAGACTATCTGAAAAGAGATGCAATATCACTATTACTTGTAACATTGCATAACTTTGATTTTCTCCTTCAAAATGACCTAAAGAACTAGCCTAGCAAGGTGCCATGACAGTATCTATTGCAACTGTTTCAACAAATGACTTAGATCATATTTGAAGAAGTTTTCCAAGTCTTATTGGGCATTCTTCTATTGTAAGATTTTAAAATTCCTAATGTAATAATTAGCTAAATACATATGAACTAATATAGAAATAGAATTTATATCAAAGCTGGATTATCACCTCCTTGGTATTATAACATGCTGATGTACCTACCACAAAAGCAGTTTCCATCAGAATCCATCACTTTCTAGATAAAATGATCATCCTGTATCCTAAAACCTAGATAGTTAATTCTTTTTTATTTGCTAAAACAATTTGATGTGTTCATTAGATGAGAAAAAACTGGCAAATTCTATGACAAAATCAAATTGATTTGTTGGCTTTCTGTATGTCTTTTGGCCATCACCACACAGAAACTAGTCTTTTTTCTGATAGAGTTCAGCCAAAATGCAATTCATTTTGTGAATAACTGAATCTAGTCAATTAAGCAGCCACTTAATAATCATATGTTAACAACTTGCTTTTGGAAATGTTCTTACTTTTATCAAGTTTGAAATACTTTTCAAAAGTAACTGTGTCTCCTCATTGCTCATGTTTTCCTCCTCTCATGCTTACAAAAAAAAAAAAAAAAAAAAACCCATAAAGTTAAAATGGCAAAGAATTCATTGTGAAACTAAGCTGCAGCAAATATTCTGGTCATGCTATTTGTTGCATAGCATGAGTAAAGGTTAATGTCTTTTGTAGTGTAAGAAAAGTTCCCAGTATATAAATGTAGCAAAACTATAAAGAGCTCACAGAAGAGGGAATAGAATTAGAAAATGTACAGAAAGGGAAATATTATCAACAAGCAAATGCAAATTAAAAGATGGCATTCTTAATTTACTCATTTAAATAGACATTTAAAACAATACGCAAAATTGACCAGGGTGCCATGAAAGGAATGTCTTACACATTGCTAATGACAGTGTATATTATAATTTTCCAAGCAACAATATATTGAAGACTTTTGGCTCATTTATTCATGCTCTTGGAATCTATCCTAACAAAACAATAAAGATAATAGAAGATGTTTATGGTGTCTTCACAATGCTTCAGATATAATATTCATAAATTGGGAGGAAGAAATATAAATATCCAACAATAGGGGAATTGTGGTGCATCCCCTTCGCAGTGATATTTAAAGTCATTATCATAGACATTGTATTAAAATGTGTCACAAGGGAAGGGAGAAACATGAACGTCAAGAAAATAAACCAGAAAATCTGTATTCATCTTTCTAGATAGTAAAATGATGCGGAAGATTTCTCCTCCAGTTCTTTAAAGACTGGGTGACTACATTACTGTCATAAACAGTCTCCACAACTCTTTCCCATTTCAGTGATGTTTTTAAGAAAAAGAAAGAGAACAATCAGAAAGAATTTCACAATCTTAAATTTGTCAAGCTAAAATAATGTAGGAGGACTTTACTGAGGAAAACGTCTTGCTATATTTGCAAAGAGTTCAATAGCCCTTGCTCCCTCTTCCCTCACTATTTTCTGGTCTCTTTCCCTGTAAGTGCTGTGCTATGAAAGGCTTGCTAACCTTATCCTGCATTCTATGTATCGTTTCTTGTTTTCTCATTTGGAATGTGACTTCTTTGTTAAGACTTCAACTCATAAACAGGTACTATGAATAAAATCAGATGATATACATCGTGAACAAACCAGGAACAAGTGTTCATCTTGAGAGTCCAATACATGCAAAAGCATACATACAATTAACATTAAACAGACTGAGAAGAGTATATTTATGTATCTATGAACGTACATGTATACATATATATATATATATATATATATATATATATATATATATATATATATGCATGTAATAACAATAAAAAAGAGGCCATCCATTTCAAAAAGAGCTAGAAATGTTTATGTGAGGGTTTGGTGGGAGGGAGAAAAGGGAAGGGAAAAATGACGTAATGATATAATATCAAAAATAAAAGAAATAATTTAAAAATAAATGAGATATAGAAACAAAATAAAATAGAACAAAAGTGAAGTGATTATTCATGAATATGCATGAGGATGCATGGATTCAAAAGCGGTATTTTCCTTCCAATATCCAATAGCACATTGGAGTATGTAATATCAGTTCTGGGAGAGGAAGGGAACAGAAAAGAAAAAAGAGGGTGTGATTAACAATACAAACATAGTATTGAATATATTTCCTCTTTTAATGGCAAATCAATCTCAGCTTCTCTTTCATTTCAAAGACAGTTAGAATTTTAGAACTAGAAGAGATTTCTGAGGTAACTCAATGTCTTCACTTTATATTTAGGGAAAATGGTCTCTCAGAGAGAACATACTGTTTACTGAGCAACCCAGCCAGTTGTTCCATTGAAAACAAATACAGACTAGTGATTAGAATTTAGTATTTCTCTATCATGTGTAAATAAGACTAGCCTAGCATTGGAATTAATGGGGAAAAAAACCCAGTGAAACAATTAGGAATGTAGCTTTTGTTCATGACAGATCTGCAACAATGTCTTTTTGAAATTACTATGCTTTCAAACTTTGTTACATTTCAAATGTCAGTTTTTTTCCAAATGTTAAATTTGGAGCTTGTAAATTTTTCATAAAGGCATTATTTGTCAATCATATTTGAGATCTGATGTTTGAGTTTTGATAAGTATCACAATTACATATTTTCAAAGCCCCAGCCCACATGACTGTGTGAATCAATCTTATTTTCAAAAAAACAAAACAAATGAAAAAAACAAGCAGAAAAAAATAGACTGTTTTTCTCATGTCTCCTGGATTGACTGACAAATTTTAGGACAAAAATGTTATGATAGATGGGTCAAAGAGCTTTTGCTGGTATTCTACTTTAAAGGATGATTGGTTTCAAGGATCCTAAAAAAAAAAAAAAAAGAAAAAAAAAAAGAAAAGAAAACATTGAATAGGTGTGACATTCCTTATTCCTAGCTGATTTTTAGGTGGGAATTGCTGCAACTTGATCTTTGAAAATGGCTCATAACAACTATATAACATCTGTTTTTCTGTGTTACTTTCTGTCTCTCCCTCATTTCATATATGTAATATCTCATTGTGTGTTTCAAATAGATACATTGAAAATAAAGAGAATGTCAAGATTAGCATACATAAAAGTAAATAAAATTATATCATGATAAATCATGGTTGCCATAATATAACATTAGACATAGAAATGAGGTATTTTTAGGTTTGAATTTCATGTATTATATTTGAATGTCACGATAAGTGTAGATTGCTAATCAATGGACTATTAATAAGAAACATTCTCTTACTAAGTTCTTTTTGTCTATAAAGTCCTTAAGAGTTTTCTACAATCAGGAGTCTTATGTGGAAAATAGTGGCTCACCTCCAAATTGTTGAAGTCCCATTCTATAATGAACAGCAACAAAACAATTTTATATGAGAGTTTATGTTGGTAGATATCCAGTTAAATAAATTTTATTGATATGAAGGGGTTTTTTTGCAGGATGTGTGTGTGAAAATCTCTCTCTCTTTTTTTTTTAAAGAAAATGTCTCTGTGTGCAAGAGTTTCTATGGTTGTAAAGAAACATCATAACCAAACACAACTTAGAGAAGAATTTATTTCCCTTACATGTATATATCACTTTATTTCCCCTATACTTATATATCACATGCATATTACAGTTTCATCAAAGGTATTTAAAGCAGGAATTCAAACAAAGCAATAACCTGAATGCATGAGATGATGAAGAAACCAAGGAGAGGTATGGCTTTCTGGATTGCTCCATATGGCTGGCTCAGTCTTCATTCTTATCCAACCCAGAACCACCAACTAAGGAGTATCCCCAACCACAGTGGGCTGGAACCTCCTTAAACAATCATTGATTAAGAAAATGTCCTACTATGTTACTTGTGTTAGTTGTTATAAGAAGTCCTACCGACCGCAGTTCAGAACAGACCACTCCAGATCACAGGGTTCCAAGGGTAAGGAGGTTTATTCAGGAGATAGGGCAAAGGTGGGGAGAAGAAGGTGGAAGGATAAGAGAGAAGTAGAGGCCGGCCATGACCACGTGGAGAGAGAGGAAGGGAGGGACAGAGAGGCAAGAGGGCAAGAGTAAGAGATCAAGAGATTAAGAGCTTATGAGAGAGAAGAGGGGGCAAGCAGCCCCTTTTGTAGTGGGCCAGGCCTACCTGGCAGTTGCCAGGTAACTGTGGGGAGGAGCATACCTAGCTGTTGCCAGGTAACTGTGGAGGTGGAGTTTAGACAGAATACTAACATTCCCCCGTTTTGGTTTAATTAAAAAGAAAAATTAGAAAAAGGTGACAGCGAAGCAGGAATAGGGACGTTGTGATATCTGGCTACTTCCTGCTCGTGTTGGGGGCGATATGTCTCTAGGGGGAACCTAGAAGAATGGATAGAGGCATTTTTTTTAATTGGAGTTCACTCCTCTCAGATGACTTTACATTGTGTCAAGTTGACATAAAACTATCCAGAACATTCTAAAATTCTGCTTCTGGTACAGCTCTCATTTTGCACTGTTCATAGCAAATTCAAGGCCTAAAACTTAGATAAATGTATAACTGCTGAAGGATATGCCACAGGAGCATACAAATTAAAATAGGATTTATAGCACAGACCTTTAGTGGTTAGTGATAACTATATTGCTGGTGAATGAATAATCTAAATAAATCACCATTTTTTACAATATCTTTATCTTTTTGCACAATCGTTGTATTATTTGACACAGACTCATTTCAGTCTAGCTATACTGGAGTTCTTTATTTCACTACCTTGGGTTATAAGTTCCATAAGAATAGAATCTATGCCTTATTCATTTCTACATTCTTTCCAATACCTCTTGAGCATGTTCAACAATCATTTATTCACTGAATTAGAAATATACTGATCAATGGTGTGCTACATACCATTATTCAAAGGTGCAAAGGAACACAAACAACAGATAATGCCTATTGACATAGAACAGACAATGAAAAGAATAAACAAAGTGTTTATCATGTCATTTGTTGATGAATTTTTTTGAAAAGACAGGAGAATGAATAGTCTCACCTGGGGTAGTTTTTCCATGGCAGGGTACCCTGAGGTGGAAAAAGGCTTGGTATTTTCAGAAACAGAACTACAGTATAACTATAGTACATGAAAAGAAGAAAAACAAGACTAGATTAGCTTGAAAAATTTAAGCTAAGGCCCTTGTAAGCCATTGTAGGCTTTTGTCTTTTATTTTAGAGCATGGCACACTATTAGTGCTTCAGAAAATAGGAAAACATGAGAGATTATATTAGTAAATGTTCTATTGTTATAAAGAGACACTATGACTGTGGCAACTTTTGTAAAGGAAACCATTTAATTGGGGCTGGCTTACACTTTCAGAGTTTTAGTTCATTATTGTCAAAGTGGTAAAATGGCAGCGTGCAGGCAGACCTATCGATCAAGAAGGACCTGAGAGGTCTACATCCAGATCCACAGGGAAAACTAGAGACACCAAGACTGGCTTAGGTTTTTGAAACTCCAAAGCCTATCCCCAGTGACACACTTCCTCTAACAAGGCCACACCTACTACAACAAGGCCACACCTTCTAATAATGCCACTACTAGCTTGGGACCAAGCTTTCAAATCTATAAGCCTGTAAGGGGACCTTTTTCTTCAAACCATTATATTATATGTTAAAACTTAAACTCTGACTGCAGTGAAAGTAAATTGCTGTCAGGCTGCAATAGTGTAAACAGGACAAAAGTCACAGTTCTCTAGCTTGGAAATCAATTGATCCAAAGTAGTACTGAGGAAGTATATAAATATATTTGGATTCTATGGTTTTTTTTTCAAAGATGGAACAAATGTACTAACCAATGGAAGGCATATAAGATGTGAAAGATGACAGGAAGCAAGGACAACTTTAACTTCTTCGGTACTGCTGGAGAAATGACAAAGTCCAGTTTCAAACAGACCAAATTTCAGAGGACTTTATAGATCACTATATGGAAATCCTCAGCAACCAGTTGGATACTCAAACCTGTAGTATAGGAGAGACATCTTGCTGGTACTAAAAGTGAAAAAAATACAACTGACTAGACAATGCATTAGAAAACTATAGAGAGAATGGGTTCATGAAATGGCTTTATAATCAGGCACTGCTGAATGAACAGCATACATATGCATAGAGCAACAGTTAATGAAATAAAGGGACCATGGATTTGAAAGGGAATAAGACTTTTATGGGAAGATGTGAAGGGGGGAAAGAGAAAGGAGAAATGATGTAATTATATTCATCTCAAAGGATAAAAAAAGTAATAAAAACACCATATCTGTCTTTTCTCTCAGGATGTTCAATTCTGATATCAACCCCCCAAAACCTTGGAATATTTCTAGAATGTTTGTAGTATTTATGTATTTGAATAGTAAATAATTTCTAATATGTGTTTAACTAGAATATTACTAACTAGTATTAATATTAGGTTTTATAAGTCTTCAACATATAATGCTTTGTACATACTATAAAGTAGAATGAACCATTTAACATCAGACACCCATGAACATTACTGAAGGATTTCTGGTTTCTATATGCTTACCATAAATGCAATAGGGATTCTAATCTCTGATATATATGTATATATTATATGGTATAAGATCCATAATTTATATGTCAGTAGGTTTCATTGAAAATGCATATGGTTGATTCCTGGGGTTCAGGAGAAGTAGTATCAGTCCTTGTAATGCTAAGGCAGGAGGATAATAAATTTGAGATGAGTTTGGGCTGCACAGTAAGGCCTTTCCTCAAAAATGCCTGTGGAGCCCAAGCATGGCAGCTCACACCAGAAATCTTAGAACTTGAGAGCCTAGGCGTCAGTACAAGTAAGTTGCAGGCCATATTAAAATACAAAGTGAAACCCTGTCTGAAGCCACAGATAAACAAACTGGGTGAAGCGATGAAAAAACTGAAGGAATCAATACTTGATTTCAAACTACATATTTAAGCATTATAGGAAAGAAACAAGGTGCAGACTTATTGCAGGACAAAAATGATAAAACAAATATAAATGTAAAGAAATAAGCTTTAAAAAGCTAACCAGGACTTTTAATGTTCCAGAGGACTTTGGCATCTTAAATGGCACTTGATCTCAAACTGTCTGTGATAAGTAGGGCAGCTAATGTCTTTACTAGCCCTAAGAGCATCAGCAGCTCCTAGCTCAGCATTGAGGGGAAAAGGAGGGGAGCTTTTCCAGTGATTTATCATGAAGTTCTATATTGCTGCTTACAAACCCAATTTAGATCCTGCTGTTTCTATACCAGTATAGTCACTAGAAATGTTGTTTACATCCTCTCAGTACTATGACAAACAAAAATTTACCACCACCTACGTTATTAAAAATGCTCTGCAGGCCTGAGATTCAAAAGCCACAATATAAATACAAGAAGTCCAGTCCCCTCAAGCACACTTTATTTCATGAACTTTGGTAGCTGTCTGTCCACATTCAGAGTCCTTCGCATCCTCAGAGTCCCAGTCTTAAATGTAGTATTAAACCAGAGGCGAAGAACGATTCTTTGTGAATGTATTTTTCTTACTAGTTTCATTTTAAATGTGAGCTGGCTATGCTAGATTAATATTTATACTCCTGGCCACTTCCAAATCCCATAATGTTTTCTAATCTAACCACAGTCTTTAACATTAAAAATACACTCTCATGCCAAAGCAATATTGCCCTTTGTTTGCATTCCAATGCAAATATTTTTGTAAGCTATCCGTCTTTTAATTTGAGCATTTTCTGATGCTACAACCTCTAGCTTCATCCTAAATGCTTGAGAATATATGCATGTAGAGCAGAGTGTTATTATTGCCTCCGGCTAGCTTCATGTCATCCACTTTGTCTTTTGCTTCACTCCTTTGATACTATTAGCAGGCCAATTGTGAATCTGCCAGATGTGTTTCCTTGCAAAAGGACAAATCTAAAAAGGCTCATGTTTTTCACTCTCTTCCAGGACTGTTTTCATTAAAGAACTTCCTTATCCTTTTTTCATGAAACTCAGCTTCTTTAATCAGAGATGGAGCAAACAGACTGCAAACCTTATCAGCCTCTGTCCAAAGTCAAGCATGAAATGGATCTAGCTTATACCAGTTCTTCTGATGAGAGTGAAGATGGGAGAAAACCAAGGCAGTCATTCAACTCCAGGGAAACTCTGCATGAATATAACCAAGAGCTGAGGAGGAATTACAATAGCCAGAGTAGAAAGAGGAAGGATGTGGAGAAATCTACTCAAGGTACGTTTATATTAGATTTTTATAACTAATATTACTTTTCATTAGTGAATATTTATATGCATAAACTTATGTATCAAAAACAAATTTGCCAGTGCTAACTGGTTAATAATTCCTACTGCTTACATATGCTCAGTTAAGCTGTTCCACATGCTCGCCCAGCTGAGGTTGTAGGTTCCATGTGCTTTTTAGGGATTATGCATGAATTTGGATGCAACAATCCTCTTATCAGAGCTTTCAGAATTTGTCTAATCCTACAAATAGCCATTTACAGACTAAAGGATTAAATAATTTATAGTAAGACGTAAAGTAAACAGCTAAGTGCTTTTCAAGCCATTGCCCATATGGGACAGAAGTCTCAAAGAAATATTCAGCTGCTGAAAACGTGACACAGGGTAGTAGAAACCACCCAAACAAGGGACTGGAGAGTCTGTGGAAAGAACGTGGAAAGACTTTGCAGCATAGCTTTACAAATTAATGAAGACTATTTAGAGTTTCTTAAAAATATACACAGATGGATTTTGTGTTCTATTTTTTTGGCTACTGTAGTCTCTCACTTATGGAAGGCATAATGGTTTCTAACAAATTTAGGGAGATAGAAATACAATTTCTTATTTTTTAGGTAAATACAGTAAAAAAAGCATTGAAAAATATATTGACATTAGCACAGATTATTTGATAGGGGTAAGTTACACTGACATTATTTTTTAAAGAATTTTATTCTTCTGAGACAGTAATCCTCAAGTTGTATACCCCTGCCTCAGTAGTATCAGCATCAACTGAAAATTTACTAAAAATTCAAACTCTCAGAACCCATCTTAGAAAACTTGGGTTTAGAACCTGTCTATCAATTTACAATTTTAAAAGGCCCACTGGAGATTTCTGATGCCTGTATGATTCCTCCAAAGTCTTTTGTTCAAATGAATTTAATGATCACACTTGTTCAGCTTTGACATTCATAAATTACAGTTTTAAACATGCAATTACCTGATAAACATTTCCAAATTGATACTATATCAGTTGCTCTACATTCTGTATAACTAAAAGGAAGGGAATCATTCTAATACCCTCAATTTCAAGCCTGTTTACATTGTTAGACACTGGCTAGTTCATGCTTGCCTTCTTCCAGTGAGCCACCAAAATTTCTCTGTGTAGCACATTGCTTCATTCAGAAAAAAATTGTTCTCTACATCTGTAATGGACTCTTAGTATATCTCACTGAGATTTAAAAAAATAAATAGAACTAATCTGCTTGTATTACCTTTCATCCCCCTTTTGCTATGTTGTTACCTATTTCCTGGCAGCAAAACAAAAATTCTAGGGAACGTGGTAGAAAAGATGAAATAGATAGAACTGGATGTCTAACGCATGTGGAGTACACACGCTACCACCCAGCTACATCTCCAGAAACACACTCTTGAACTCTGGGAATGCCCATTCTCACTTTCTCCGTTTATCTCTATTCAACTATCATTCATATCTTAACTTAAAAATCACCCTTTACTCTCAACTCTCACTGTGACTCTATTACCAAACTTTTGCTTTGTGTAGATGATTGATCTCTCTTTCCATAAAGTATATTTTATTTATATGACTCACTCTCACTATAGATTTTCTTTCTATACTGTATACCTAATGAGAATGAAGATCATGATTTCCTTACTGTTCTCTCAGTATTTTTATAAAATTTACATATCTGTCCTATGACTTCCCTGTTTGATAATATATGTCACAGTATATATTAGAAGTTGCTTGTTAAATATTACTATGTCAGATCCATTATTACAAAGTAAACTTACTGCATTCTAAATTATTATTACAGTCTTACATTTACAAAAACTCTAAATTCAGTCAATAGTTCAATATATACTGACATGTAAATATATGTTCACATTTGTAATATCAACTGTATTATTAATTTACATTTCAATATAACTGGACAAGTTTTACACCCATCTTTTCAAAGGATTCACTTTAATCTGTCATGTCTTCAGCTAACGATATCTCACATTTTTGCAAACTAAAGCCAACTCCCTCTTGGCAACATTTTATTTTCATCAATATTTGAAGTCTTTATTTCTCTTTAAAAACTGTATATGTCTATTAAAATATTTCTCAGTAAATTTGTCTTTACAGAAGACAAATTTATAATTATAATTATAAGTTGTGGGTTATGGAATAGGCTCATAGAATGGTTATGACTTTAAAAGTATGAATAATGTTACACTAAGTCTGAATTGAGAAAGCCAGCCTCACATTTTGTTTCTGTGCATGGTGATCAAAAGAAATTTAGGATGAGTGCAGTTTTTCTTTTTTAATGTCATGCTAACTTCCTTTCAATAGAGTATTTTAAGCAACTAGCTTTTGTTTAGCACTTAATGCTAACCATACCTTGAGTCCTATGTTGGAGGTGAAAATTTAATGCTTCTTGAAAACTCATGGGTGGTGGATAAAATTGCTATACAAAGTAATCAGTACAATTTTGTGATAAGTGCTTCTGAAATAGCCTCCCCACGCATGCCATGACTTTCCAATGGATTTTAGTTATATAACCAAGGTACACAAACTAATAAAAGAAAATTTTCAGAAATAAACCATTTTTTTAAGTTTTTAATTACAAATCATTCTGATTAGCCTAATTATGTTTTCCAACTAGCATCTGTGTCCCACCCCAGGTAAGAATCATCACTTTGTTCAGTACATTTGCATTTTATGTGATACCTTCCCTTTAGTTATTATAGAACTTTAAATAAGAGAGAAAGTAGATGGCATTACAGGGCTTGTATTCAAGCAATCTTCTTAATAAATACTCCAAAAGCATAAGAGTAGAATGCTGTTAAATCTAAATGTTACACTAAAACAATAAATGAAAACTGTCCTTTAAATGCAAAGATGAGAGGTCCTGATTTAAAGAGAAAGAAAAAAAATTATATGCTGAGGTTGCTAGTACTACTGTCCATGCAAATCTATGAAATTATGGAGAAAAGAAAAGAAATTCACTCCAGTTATGAAGTTACAACATAAAATTGTATAAGTTTACAGTCAAGATGCATGGTAAGCGCTTAGTAAAAAGAAAAAATATATCAAATTTGTGAGTAAAAGATATGAACAGAAAAATTTGTTCTGACTCCTGGAACATGTTGTGCCAGAAAGCACTGAACCTACAGAAGACTTACATTAAGAAATAGGCAACATGAAGTTATTTGCTAAAAGTTCAGAATAGGAATTCAGATTCAGGAATAGTCTTCGACTGAAAAGTATAAAAAATGCTGCAGAGGTTGTTTCTGGTGATAAGAATCATCACTGCATAGACAGCAGATGTGAGGAGATGAATGAAAGCAGACTCACACACAGCAGGCTCTGGTTGCAACAAAACTAATCTGTCTCTAAGAAGAGACTCAATGGAAACTGCTCATGAAAGATCTGGTGAAACAATGAGCTACAAAGATGGTAGAATACATTAACTCAGCACTATATCATCATACTACAGAGGCATGGTAATGCCAGATATAGAATGAATAGCAAAGAACTGTTGTTCTCTCTCTTGCTCTCAAAAACAAACAAACAAACAAACAAACAAAAACAAATCAAATTAATCTGCCAAAATCTGGCAACATAATCAAAAAGTGAGGGGTATCAGTCATCTTGTTTCTGGTATGATTCTATAAATGTGTTATCTCAGAAATAAAAACATATTTGGAAAAGGAAGGGTTGAAAGCTAAGGCCCTATTAATAATGTAATAGGAACTTAGTCCTCCTAAACTAGTTCATTGTAAAAATCAACATTTCAAGGTTGTAGATTTACCTTTCTCCCTTGACTAGGACATTATTTAGTCCATCAAGGCTACATATACTAACATTATGCTTAGTCTTCTTGGTTCAGCTTTTGAAAAAGAAGTCTTTCTTTCGTGGTACTCGAACCCTACATCAGGGCCTTGCATATAGTAGGCAGGTTCACTACCACAGAGCTTTGTTCCTAGTCTCGGATCATTTATAATGGTAAGCTTAATCTGGACACAATGCAATGTTGGAACTTATTGACTATTTCTGACACACTAGCATTCCTTGAGCTCCATTCAAAAAATTAGAAAACAGAATACCCCAGGCAGAACTGGAGGGAAACAGTGAGTGAGGGGTAAATACAATCAGGATATATTGTATGTATAGATGAAAATTTTAAAGAATAAAACTAAAAATTAGAAATCAAACTTTAGAAGATTGAAGTACAAGAACCTGCATTTGCCTCAGCAGGGCCACAGAGAGAGGAAAGCAAGGTAAAATGAGAGTTTCCTATTGTTTAAAATGCTAAACCTTTGAAATTTATTGTTATTTAACAAATTCTGACTTTCAGAAAGACAAAAATATCAGTGAAATGCATTCTTAATACAATAACCAAAAAGATAATTTATAAATAAAGTGTTCTTCTAAGGGTGTCCTATGGAGAAAACAAAACAAAATAACTTTTGTCCACCAAGTATTCTAAATCATGAATATTGTCTTCTGCCTGATCTCAAGCCATTGACTCTTACCATGGCTCAGTTACTCAAGACCACACAAAGACGATGATCCTCCTCCTGACCTAACACCACACATCTAGGTCTTGTCTACCATTTATCACTGTGTCATTTGTTTCGTTTCATTTCATCATTCAGAGCATCACAAGAAGGATGAATACAATACACTGAGGAATTTTTAGTCAGAGAGATCCCACTGATACATCTTCTATTGTACTATTCTTTGAGTTTAGTGCTAGTTGTTGTTGTTCTCTTATTACTCACAAATAAAAACCTTATTATAGGTCTGTATGCATACAAGTGTGTGTGTGTGTGTGTGTGTGCAATATGATACAGCATTATTGAAAGTTCGAGGCGTTCACTGGTGGTCTTAAAATATTGCTGTTGATAATAGTGAGTTCTTGGACAATGGACTCCTAGATTTCAAGTTTCGCAATGTAAAATCCATAAGAGAATTGTAAAGGTTTAAGAGAAGAGTAGCTATAATAGAAAATAATTGAATATGGGGGTGTGCGCAATCTATCATGTCACAAAGTTACCACAAAGCAAAGCATGACATGAAGAGAAAAATCATAGCTAAAAAAGAAACGAGAAATATTCAAGAAATGTTTGTGTAATGTAAATGATATGACTTGCGTGACCGATTACTGGTTGAATTTACAAAACACAGCAGAGTCAAAATCAGTCTACAGTTTCAAGTTTTGTAAATTATGAGGATGGTGATCAATTTGATAAGAAATGGATGTTAAGTTTAAGAAGCTGGTGTGACATAAGATGGATTTTCCAAAAGGTTATTGAGGATGCATCTTTTGAGTTCAAGATAGATTGAGGCTGAGAATAAAAGCAGGCTCGATCACATTAGTTCCTAAAATATGCCCAGAGATACATGAGATTATTCAGGGAAAGTGTATAGGGTAAGACTAGAAAGGCAAGGGACAAAAACCTGAATCTATCATCTGTGAACTGACATAAACACAGTTTAAATGTGCTTACATTGTCAGCCAGCACTATTCTTTAGTGAACTGATTTATCTAAGCTAAAATAGAAAGGTCTAGAAAGCCAAAAGCCTGAAAACTTGAGATCTTATATGCTACTGTCTTTTTCACTGATCTATAGAGGTGCTGTAGGGAAATCTCTGCCCCCTTTGAAGAGAAATGCATTATCCTATATTAAGCAAAAAAAAAAAAAAGTTCAATTTTCTTTTCTGTAAAGTCTAGAATCTGCATTATTTTATTTCAGCACTACCTGTAAATCAGAGAAAACATTATTAGCTGTCAAAAATGCATGCCAGTATTTGTAACTTGCATTAATCTAGGTAAAGCTGAGTCCAACTTATTCTTTAGAGTGACAGATGAAATTGTATGTATTTATCACATATAATATATTTTAGAGAGTGCATGGATTGTAGATTCTCAGAAAGTCATCTGGTTTGGGATCAGCAATGAAAAAAAAAATAAACACTATTCTTTATAAACTGAGCTACCTGTTCACACCTACACCAGGAGGTTATGATAAGGATCAACTGCTTTCACAAGTGTGAAAATACTGCCAAACTAAAACTACTTAGATTCTCTTCATTTCTGTCTACAATTTTGGCAGCTTCTTTATGTTCCAGTGGCCAATGGTTGACAAGGCATTTAAAAGCCTTTTCACTCTGAATAGCATTAGTAAAAGATATATGCTATGCTGCATAATTGATTACGAATGATTCTTTGTTTTAATCTGTCAAAGAAATCAGTGGGTTGTTGTTTTTGTTTTTGTTGTTGTTGTTAGTGTATTTCTAGTTCAGGACTAACTTTTGGGAAATACTGAAGCAATGCTTTACTTCAGCTTTATTTGCCACCTCAGCAACTGTCCTGTCCAAGTGCATGCGGATTGCTAAATTCTAATGATGTTTCTTGTTGTTTGGTTGTTTTAATCTTTCAAAAGTATTTGAACAAAATGATAGACAATAATATACTATGATTAGTTCATTATTAACAGGACAAATATCTATAAGGAGTCTTAGTGTATGATTTGTGACAGATTGAATAGAAGGAATAGATTTTTCTGGAAGTAGAATGGCTGACAATCATTCCCAAGTATGCCCATATCCCAAGGTAGCTTTGAGTATCCAAGAAATCTACAAATGAAAGTATGAAAAAGTAAATGTAAGATGTATTTCACTTATACTAAGTTTTCTATGGCTTTAATATGGCTAAGATTCGTTTTGAGTGGAGCCATTTTACTCCAAAATAATAATGAAGGAACATGGCCAGTGCAGAAAAAGGAGACATGGCAAAAACCAGTTACAACTCATATAGTACTAAACACTTTTAAAACAGTAAAGGTGACATTCTCTCTGTATATCCTGTTCTTTTATGGTTTATTGTTCTCCTAATATGATGTTTTGTGACTTGTTTGCTTGGTTGTTTGTTGGATTACAATTTTGTCTGTTGGAAAACATTCAAACTGCCGATTTGTATGTGTTGTGATTACAACGCAAATCATCTATCATCTACTGCTGGCCTTTAATTTATTCACTTAAACACTAATTTAGTATTGAGTATGTCCCAGGGCTATAGTTCTAAGTAGATGACATTGTTCTTGGAACAAATGTACCCTCATGACTGTTATTTTCCCATTCCTTGACCCAGGTTAATGAGCTACTTCATCCCCCTGCAGAAGCTGTTCAAGCCATTTTGTCACATATGTCACATATTATGTTCCAGGGGGTAGATAGAATGTCAAAATTGCATTTTTTATGTTCTTATTTCAAGCACTTATCCATAGTTTGAGCTATGGTTTGTGTATATGTAGATGACATGGATTACAGTTCCTACAAAATTTTTGAAAGAACCCTTAATCTCAGGATCCATATTTATGGGGAAGAGATCACAGATGGCAGGAGTAATATAATGGTAACAAGACCTATAAAATGAGATTTTCAACAGCATTTGATCACACATAATGATTTTTCTGCTGTGAGCATGTTATGCTTAGAGTTGTCCTGAATTTCTACCACAAAGAATTATAATGACTGCTATGAAAGAGCTTAGAGTCTAAATGAGAGTTAGTCAAATTATTTAAGAACAATTATAATTGGCTCATGTCTTTTAGGTGATAACATTGCTTATGAAAATATATTCACCTTTTTTGAATGGAGCATCTAAAATTGGAACAGAGTATCCTTGAAACATATGCCATGGCTCCATCTACCTGTTCCATGGCAAGACAGACTCATAATCAATCATTACATCCTTGCCTATTGAGACCATAAGCTACATATTTTGCATGTTAAATTTTATTCTAAATACTGGGGAACCCAAATTCTCTTCCTTGTTGTTACGAATGGTCTTTTGAGAATACAAATTGGAAAATAACATTTTTGTAAGATCTTTCATTGTTTCTCAAAGCCTAGCAACATATTTCTTCAGTGTGGTGGGGATTGGGGTGTTAAAACTGACTTTGGAATCTCATTAAATCCCTGAGACTATTCAGGAAAACATGCACAGAAACACAATATTTGCCTAAAATTCCATAGGATTCAGGAAGCTCTTGAAGGCTTTATATATCTATGGTCCTCCAAACTTTAGTAATAGAAGAAGCTACAAGTCTGCAGAGATACAAAGCTACAAAGGAAGGAACTCTATCTCTGAAGCTCACCTTCCACTGACATTATGTCATCCTGATATACTACTGTTATCCTCAACCAGGAAGTTTTCCACCAGTGTCAAATCCAAAATAAAGGTGGCTGGTAACTGGTTTTAAGAAGCAAACTAGTATCTCCTTCCATAACAATTTACACATATTCATTTTGATGGATGTAAATTTTAACATATTGTACAAGAGTATTTGAAATTCAGTTTTGAAAAAGAACATAAAAGTAGGAAATGAATGGCATATGTTTGCCGTGGTACAGCCTAGATATTACACTTTCAGACAGCATTTTGAAGGACATTATCTGTGTAACACTCTTGTTTTCCTTTTTATGATTGATGTAGAAGAACAACACATGACCTTCTAGATGTCAATTAGTAGCAAATGACATAGGTTACTTAATTGGGCTAAGTTTGACTGAAGTACTTCTGTACATAAAGAATTTAATTAACTTTAGAAAACAATGAAAGCATATAGCTCATTGTAGATATATTTTACAGTTGCAATTATAACTTTGAACATCAAAACAAAGAAGAATCAAGTCAGTTTCTCAATTCTGGCTTACCTTTTACTCTCAACCTAAAGCTACCTCTTATATTGCATTTTCTAGCCATCAGCCTCCTTTGCTCAATTCTGTTTCCTAACTTTTAACGTTTCTTATTTAATCTAGATAAAAACCTACACACCAATATGGGAGATAATGTTGGTGTTCGCTTCTTAAATAATTTTGTTCAGGGGAATTGTGTATTTCCTTTGAGGATACACATAATTTGAGAAGATAAAAACGAGTTCCCTGGCTAAGTGTCACATAAATGGCTGTCCCCTGGGCAGCAAAACTGCTCTCTTTTGGGGCATGTAATTTGGTTTCTGCTGAATTGCTTTAGCTACAGGGAAGGAGCAAAATGGATGTTTGTCTCAGACTGTGAAGATTGAGGGGAAAATATTTGTTTCCACCCTCGCACCCTGTTTGGGGCCTGTTCATTACATATTTTGGACAAAGACTCAAACACCAGGCTAAGATGAATAATTTGAATGAAAAACAGAATAGGTAGTGTGGCTGAAGCAGAGAGACACGGCTGAAGATAAAAAGTAAAAGTTAGTGGAATATTGAAGGAAGCCATTACCAAACCTAAGAAGCCAAGTGAAAAGACAAGGATTTGGTTCTATAGATAACAGGGACCTCCATGGCTCCATGGGTTTTACTTCATGATGTGCACTGAAATAACACCCCTATTTCATGCTGCTTCTCATTTATTATAAAGGTTTGAGGAGGCTTCTTCAGATTTGGCATTTTGAAATCTAGCCTGATATTCATTTCAAACAGTCAAAAGTGGCTTTAGATATCTGTGGTAAAATAAGTATGAAGAATTCTCACATGTCCTGTCAGAAAATCGCCCTGTCAGAAAACTGTTATTCATCCTTTTTGGTCATCTGTGAGGCAGAACTGGCACCAACACAAATAATTTCTATTTATTTTTTTAGCACTTTTCATTCTCATTATAACTCTGAATGGGTAAGAGGTGACAGAAGATAAATCCTGAGTCCCCTGAAACATTGGAAATATTCTCATTTGAAGCCTTTATAACAAAATCTGAGGCTTCTGCTCTCCCGTCAGGATAAACTCAAGCATATGCAGTGCTATTTTGGCACCACTCCTTCCTGTACCACATGAAATATTTAATTTTATTACTCTTGAGTCTGTTTGAGCAGATGATCCTTTGTGTCTTTTATGTAATGGAATAAAAGGCAGTTAGAAATGAGCTCAAAGACAAAAAAATTAATAAGGGTACACTCAAGCCTTAAGACTCGTTTTCTAAGCTGCAGCTGAGACATTTACAAAGATTCACTACTAGAGTCCAATTATGTCTTCTCATGAATGGTTCAAGTTCAATGTCTCATGAACACTTGAAAAATTATTACATTGACATCTAACCAAGCTAAATGCTAATGGTGTCTCAGATTAATCAATAAATATGATCTAAAATCACCTTCACTAATTAGAAAAAGGCAATCTGTGACTTTGATAAAGAGAATGACCACAAGAAGTTCATAACTGTCTTGTACATTTTATATGTATGGATACATGTATTTCTATCAAATATTCACTAATTGTGTATGAATGTATGAAGCAACAAGGATAATCAATTTATAATACAATTACATTCTAATGTATTCTATTGATTGTGTTTTCTTAAGCAAGACATACTTGTATATCACAACAAAAGACAAAACAAAACAGAACCTTTATAGAACAGCATGGGAAATTCAGTCAGGAATACTAATGCCTCTTATTAGTGTTGTAGCTTACCATCTAAAGTTCTCTAAGCTCTGGCTCTGCTTGCCAAACACTAGTGACTGGCAAAGTCTGTTTCTCTATGGTTTCCTTCACACCACCTTTTGGAAAGAAAGCAATAAATCTGCTTCCTGGAGCATTGTAACTGTAGCAGACAGCCAAGATACCCAGTCTGTGTATTCTTTCCAAGCAACACTTGGGATTGAAGAGCCAGTACATGACTCCATTGGATGGTAGTACATATCTGACTAATTTTCTTTAAAAAATACAAGCACACTGGTGGTGCTATGTTCCTCCTATCATGCTTTTTCAATTTATATAAGAGACAGGAATAATAGTTGGCACATAAAACACATTCAGTGTATATTTATTAGAAAAATGGATTTATTAAAATTTAACACTATTTAAATAATTTCAAAAGAAAAAACCTCAAGTATCATCACAATATACTTTTGCTTTCACTCTTCATAAAAGAATGGCAGCACATGGAGTATTTTGTCTACATGGCCTAAGAAGAATATTTGATCATCTTACTACATAACCTATTCTCATATAAGAAAGTTAATTTAAATGTAATTGTACAACTGAAATGTATTTTCATAAGTTCACGATAAGGTTTAGTTTAAAACTCACTGACAAAGCCATTCTATGTGTCCAATTTTTCTCATGCCTTTAGCATATGAAGATGTATCTGGACATGAAATTAATTTCAGACTAAATTTGTGTGGATGAAATTTCTTCTAGGTTTTACTTCTGTTTTACAAGACTAAAACTCTAAATTTTATTCAAAAATCAAATCAGCACACATAGACTGAAAGTTCACAAGTGCCTTTGTATTCTGTTTTATTCTTATTCATTCTAGCTGCCAAAGGTAAATAGAAAGGAAAATATCACAACTAAATAACCCTCTTTGATATTTGGAGTCTTGCAGGTTACATATATATTATATACTAACATGATTATCTTTTATGTATAATTACAGCTCTTGTTCCATGTGTTTATGAGTTGTGCAATTGCTATTTGATTTTGAATATAAATTTTGAACCTACTTTGTTAGAAGTATGCTTCAATAAGAACATTGGAAGGCAATCACAAAAGACTGTGGATTCAATATGATCCAGGATTTCATGGCATCTAGACTTAGTAAGAAAGCCATTAGAAAAATATATCAACAAACTAAACAGATTTCTCATAATCTGAAAACAAAGCAATTGAGCCTTTGCTAAAATAAATATTAAAAACACAAAAGCTATAATAAAAAAGATCATATAAAAATAATTTTAATATGTACATTCAGAACAAAAGTTCAAAGCACTTAAAAGTTCATTGCAATAAGGTGTCAAGGATCTTTGTAAAACCCCACTAAGTCTGCTCTGCTAAAAAGACATACAGAATTGAACTAAAGTTCAATGGCATCACCAATCTTTTGTAATAACATATATGTTGTTTTAATTTTTCATTCCTCACCATATCAGAACAATTTTTCCTCCTTATATATTTTTTTGCCCGAATTTGACAATTACTGTTTTGAGGAGCTTCAGGTGAGGTTATCGTTCCATTTTAAGGCAACCAGAATATTTTTTGGTATAGAGCGATGGCTCACGACACAAGCGTACTTACCGTGTAAGCCTGGTGAACAATTTTACAAGGTTGTCCTCTAAATTCCAAATGCACTTGGTGGTACATGCATACCTGCACTTGTATACTCCCATTTTGCATATTAACTTACACAGAGGGAAAAATTTTATCTTCCTTTTTCTAGAATGTTTTCTAAGCTTCCAGAGTTAACAAGCATTTCAAGTCCTTTTCCCTTGCCATGTCCTTAAAGGACATGGACTATAACAAGCCAACACTATGGCGTAACTAGACGCTTCGATATAGGTCAATAATCCACAAGTTGGAGATTTTAAAAAATATTTAGTAATTTGGATCAGAAAGTTAAAACATTGGGTTTTCTGTATTTCATGGTGAATTATTCAGTGTTGTATAATATAAGGAATATTGAACTAGCAGGAATTTGTGTGGAAATTGCTCTTTTTCTTGCTAGCTTAGCACGGTGTCACCACAGAATCAACACTTAGTAAGATTTCCTGAATAAATTGAATTTAATTGGAATTGAAATTGGATTGAATTGAATTGAGTAATGCCTCGCACACTTTTTCTGTTACAATCTTCTCCATTGGTTCCTCTTACTCTCCGAGCTGTTTTATTTTGTTGTTGTTGTTTTGTTTTGTTTTATTTTGTTTTGTTTTGTTTTTCGAGACAGAGTTTCTCTGTATAGTCTAGGCTGTCCTGGAACTCACTCTGTAGACCAGGCTGGCCTCAAACTCAGAAATCCGCCTGCCTCTGCCTCCCAAGTGCTGGGATTAAAGGCATGTGCCACTACCGCCCGGCCGAGCTGTTTTATACATGGGTCTTTTAGGCCACTGTATCTCTACCAATCATTCCTTGGGAGCCAAATTTTCTTTGGAACTACAATACCTTTGGAACCTAAATTTCTGCTACAGCATGGAAATCTACATTTGTGTTAAAATTTATACACCTCAATTAAAATAGTAAGCACACTTCCACATGCCCATAGGGTGTATGTCATACAGCCACATACTTATTAATTAACCTTACAGCCATAATCACCCATGGCTCTTTAATATTTCTAGAACTAGTAGCATTTCCAAATTGCTTCCAGTTTATTATAAAACAATGCATTTCATCACTGGCTAAAGCACTGCTTGTAGACCCCTTTTGTTCTCTCTATTTATATGGCTACATCCTTCTCAGACCTTGCCTGGTTCCCTAGTTGCTCTGAAATGTCTTCCTTTTTCCCATGCAGGTTTAGTTCAATGTCTCTCTAATGTGAAAATACAGTTTATAGAACTAATGACTATGAATTGTCATTACTTGTATGTTTAAGTGGACTATCAAGTTTTTGTGGGCAAAGACAGTCTTACTGCATTTTATCAACACATTGTACAGTAAACATTCAATAG
Organism: Rhabdomys pumilio; assembly: GCA_030674055.1. Taxonomy (NCBI): domain Eukaryota; kingdom Metazoa; phylum Chordata; class Mammalia; order Rodentia; family Muridae; genus Rhabdomys; species Rhabdomys pumilio. The sequence continues at coordinate 24,455,737 of JANHMN010000005.1, forward strand.
TTTTTCTCTTTTAATAATGACTTTTACGTGTGGTTGTTATGTCTTAGAAGTCTGTTCTTTTCTGATGAGAGACAGAAAGAGAATGGATTCAGATAGGAGGCAAGATGAGGATGAGGTAGCAAAAGGGGGTGGAGGGATAAATAAAATCAGAATATATGATTTTAAAGTTTATATTTGAATGGGTCAATTGATTTTTTTCAGGGATAAGGAAATGATCAAAGCAAACACCTTTTTTTTCCCCATTGGTGGAAACACTAGACAACAGCACACTCTTTTGATGTAGTTTTAATACAAGCACAATATTTTAGCTTATGATCTGGATGGTATGCCTAACTATACGTTCACTGGATTATTTCACAAGTCTGTTCAGAGTAAGAATGGGAGAGTTTCTAATCTTCCAGTGCATATCTTCTCTTCCTTGAAAGGTTATGATAACTAGAATTGGTAGCTCATGAAATGCCCAAATCAATATTGTCATTGACTTAATCCGCATAAGAGGCTTAACTTCATAGGTGACTTCTGAGCATTTGAGACAAAAGGAAACATAAAAGAAACAGTCTCTAGCAACTTTCTAAGTTTAAAAAAAATGTTGTGACAGGAACAGACTTCTAGACTCACACAGAGAGCCAAGTAGGACATTGTAAACAACTATCATTTAGTACATACATCCTCATCATTCCTGTTTTTGAAAAATAAAAATAGATCACATGTTCACTTAGATTACCAGCTCAATTGTTTTGCTTTTATTTTTAAAATAAAAATTTTTGAGAATTTCCATTTGTCTCCTACCCAATTTCATCCATGCCACATCTTTCTAAGCTTTATAACCACTTCTTTAATTTTTGTTATATATATATTATTAAGTAATACACATACACACATACACACATACACACATACACACATACACACATACACACATACCACATACACACATACACCAGCAGCAGCAGCAGCAGCAGCAGCAGCAGCAGCAGCAGCAGCAGCAGCAGCAGCAGCAGCAGCACCTACTAAGTTCATTTAGTGTTGCTTTTATGTTTCTATGTGCATGTACTTAGTAGGGATGACCACTTGAAACTGAATAACCCATCAGAAAAATCATTCTTAGAGAATACTGATTCTTTCAACCTCTGTAAGATTGATTTTGCATCTTCATTTATTGGTCTAGTCTTGTGAGATTTTCACCTGTCCATGTTAAAATGTCTCTAGTGCTGTCATTGTATGGATCTGAATTAAGCAACCATATTGTTGAGATTTCATGAATGCAACTTCTCAGCTATGTCTAGAAAATACTATCTTTGACCCCATTCTTCTGCAACACTACTTGGGTCTTAGGCATAGAAGTTGACCCATATGTGTATCAGCTGAGGCTGGGTACACTGTGGTCAGTTGATCTTTGAATTTTGATCAGTTGTGGCTTTCTGTAATGGTCTATGTCTGCTCAAAAGGAAAAAAAGGACATTGCTTTGATGACGTAGACAACTATATTTGTCTGGGTATACAGATAGGTATTTAAACTTCAGATACAGATGAAAATGTCACTGCTAAGTTCTCCTCAAGCCTCCATGACCTCACCAGCCACAGGTCGTTGGCTCAGTTTACAGTAACAGTTGTCAATTCCCTTATATCGAGTGGCGCTTTAAGTGCAATTAGACAGCTGTTAGCAACTCCAAGACCTCAGAGCCAGTATATTACTCTTGAGGTTATTTTGCCATGCTGATGTTTGGTTTTGCTCACAGGCTTTACATCTCCATAGGAATATTTATTGCTTTCCTCCCTTGGCAGCTTGCATATCCTTCAAGCTGATATGAGAGATTTAGTACTCAGTGCCAGCTCAATTCTTATACCATACTGAATGTCTATGGTGTCTTCAGCAACAGGGCCTTACTTTCAAGTTTTGGGATGTAACCAAGTTTAAAAGCAAGTGTTTATATTATTTTGCATCAAATCAACATACTATGTATATAAAATGTACTTATCACATGTACTGGTTAATACACAAATGGATCTGTAAATGATATTTTTAATTGAGTTACAAACTAATCAATTAGCATTTGCTTTCTCATATACCTCCCTTTTATGGTTAACTTTCATAGCTACATTCTTGTCTTCTCTGTCCCTTTGTCCTTGTCTTGCATAGACCATTCTTCTTTTAATTAGTTATTTTATTTATTTACCTTCCAAATGCTTCCCCCTTCCTGGTCACCTGTCCCCGAGTTCTTTACTCTATCCCCTATCCCCGAGTTCTTCACCACATCCTCCTTCCTTTTTGCTTCTATGAGAGTGTCCCCCCATACCTGCTAACATACCCCCTTCCCTGGGTCATCAAGTTTATACAGGATTAGTTGCATCCTTTCCCACTAAGGCCAGACAAGGCAGCCCTCTGCTACATATGTGCAGAGTATCTTTTGATAGGGGTGACTATCCTTTCTCACTTCCCTTACCAGTGTAGGAGTACCTGAGCACTCAGTCTTCTCTTACCATTGCTACTCTTACTGCCTCAGAGGACCAGTTTCATATCAACTATAAGCTGTAAGAATATATCCCCCAAATTGACCTCCCTTTTCATGTTCATCTTTACATCCAGCTTTATGTTTTTCATATTCCCATAGGTTCATGGTAACACATCACATGACTTTTGTTATGTGTCTCATACTCTTCGATTCTGCTTTGTCACTGTAGTTGTTATGGCAGCTACCAGTTGTGCACAAACATACACTAGCAATTCCTCTTCACATCTGAAGCAAATGAACTCTTAAGCCTTGATTATTCTTTTATGTGTATGAGGAATGTCTATAGCACCCCATTCAGCCATTTTTTTAGTGTGTGGAAACATGTATGTAGGAAAGTTAATATATCTTTGAATAGCATTTGACCTAGAAGAGAAAGAAATGTCTTCATGGCTATTTCTTTTGTGGTTGAGTAGGTTTTCTTCTGGGTATTTTATAACAGAAGAATCAGCATCAGCATCATCTATCTCCTGTTTCCCATATCTGTGGCCAGATCAAAAACAGACAGTGGAGTAACTTCTCTATTTGGTTTTACTTGTTCTTCATTCTTACTTTGGCCATTAGTGTCCAAAAACCCTCAGTGTACACAATGCTTTCTCTCTGGTATTGATTTCAGGATACCCATGCTTAAATCTATTCAAAACTCTCGACTATGCCCTCAGAACCTCCTCCTCCAACCTCATTGACCTCAGATTCTTGCAACTCTTTCTCCCAGTCCTTAAACCTTGACAGGACCCCTAATCTTAACTATCAACACACCTTGTCATCTCTGCTTTGAAAGCAGACTCAGAATGTGACTAATTCTCATCACTTCCTCTGCCACTGCCCTTGTCTAAAGCACCATCATTTTTCATATTGATTTTTCGGGGAACTTCTAACTAATCTTCCTGCTTCTGTTCTCCATTATAACCCTAACATTTTTACTCAAAGCACAATAGCCAGACTAGTAATTTTAAAATGTATCATAGATAATGTCACTTCCATGATGACAACCTGTAACCACAGAATAAAAGACCCTACATACGAGTAGTTTCCCTTTCCATTTGTGACTCTGTTTCATTTATCTTGCTATATGTATTAAATAATGTTTCTCCAAAATGCAAGGATATTGCTGCCTTTGCAGTTACTGATCCCTATACCTTTAAACTATGTTTCCTTTTCATATTTACCCTTAATCTGATGCAGATCATTATGCATATATTTCCCTCTTAGTGAGACACATCTGACCATGATATTTCAATTTATCACTACTCTCTTTTTTTATTTCTATCTGTATAGTATATATTGCTTAGCTAACCATCTATTTGATTTATTCTCTAAAGTAGGAATCTTTGTGCATGGTGTGTGTGTGTGTGTGTGTGTGTGTGTGTGTGTGTGTGTGTGTGTGTTATAGACAAAACACAGGGCCACAAAAACCATGAAATATAACAGTGACCCATGTCTAAGAACTAAACTGAAAGTGTTTTAGAAGTAAACAACTACATTAAGAAAAATAAAAATAACACTAGGATCACAGATAGGAACCAAAGCCTCATAGGAAAACTGATATTATAATCAGTCCTACTTTTTACCATTTGACATACTATTGTACTTTTTATCATGTATGCATTATATATTTGCTGATGCTTACTGTGTGTACGTGTATGGTATTAGTATGCATCTTTATTTATGATTGTACTTTGAATATGTTCATTTGGTTGCTGCATTTTCCACTAATACTAAGTACTGTGAGAGAACAGATTTTTGTCTGTTTCCTTTTTTGGTAAGTCACAGTATGAGAACAATGCTTAGAACAAATATACTGTGCAATATATGTATATAATACAAAAATATTGTCGAGCACATCATCAGCTCTTAATCACTGCTGATTATTGTTATCAGGAAATATTACTATTACTTGTCACAAAATAAAAGTAATTTTTTGACGCTGATTATTGTGATGTTTGGGTGACATTGTTCTATTTTATTTACTCCTTCATAATGCCTTTATTGAATACCTATATGAATCTGCATGTGACTGTCAAGTCATTTTTCCTTTGCTTTTCTATAATTTTTTTATTATGATGCCTTGTAGGTAGGTGTTTACAAATCTTTTACATTGTTGAGGTCACTTGCTTATCCATCAATTTCGATAAAAAATTAGATAAGAACATAGTATGGTTTTGTACTTTAAAATGCATTGAGTTAATTCATTTAATGTCAAGTTGTGAATATTCCATAAAATTATTGAATTCTTGTTATAATAATAAGAAACACATCTCTTATATGTTATACCCAGCTGGAAACTGTGGCTAAAAATATCTTAGAAGAGGGATTTTGAGTTCTTTCAGTAGAATTCTAGAAATGCAAATTCATATAATTGTAATGATCAATCATTTACTGGTATGTTAATTTCTTAATGCATTCAATTTATCAGCAGCAGGTTTTTCCTAATTCTAAAGAAGCAATGCTTAATTCTCTTTTTACTGATTAATTGTGGAGAATTATACTTCTGGCAGTTGACAAAGGGACTTACATGGTTTGCTTCAATATCATTCAAGACATAGGTAAATAATAAAAGTAAACAATTCATGAGAAGGGGAAACATAATTAACAGCATTCTATGAACGTTTGTCTCCTCTTGCAAAAATCCTAGTAAGCTATGGCACAGGCTTCCAGTTTTCTTTTGATGAGAGCACTTGTTAGCTAATCAATTTATAATCCCAAGTGATCCTTAAACATTAAAAAATTGACATCAGCCAATTAGCTAATTCAATTGGACAAGCGTTTATGGAACATTTACTATTCAAGCAATTGTCTTTTGGTCACAGACACAGAATGAATATAGCAGTGCCCTTGTATAAAGTGTATGTTAAAAAGCATAGCTGATACATTCAAGTCTTTTTTTGCTTTTGATTTACTGAGCTTTTATATTTCAAGACACAGATTTTTCTTTATAGCACATCTTTAGTCTTATAATCACAGGCTGTGTTATAATACGATTGTGCTTTATTGAGACAGAATGGCTGAATTGAAAGTTCACTTTGCAAGTCCTTTCATTTAATGCTGAATTCCATGCTGAGGAGCCTTGTCTTCTAACAGTTTGTATAGATAGTGTCTCTTATTCCCATTTTCTCCCTTTTGGCTTGCCTCCACCATATGGTCTTCTAGAAAGATCACATCACTGGGTCAAGACTCATGCTTTCAATTTTGCTTCGTTCACTCACTGGATGACCTTAGGTCTTCTTTTAACTGCCTTTACTAGTATATTAATAGTCACCTGGGGTCTGGTGGCACAGTTAATCAAAGTCCTAAAAATAATTTGAAATGTATAGCTTTCCTTTCTGCCCCTGGAGAGAATCTTTGAACCAAAGAAAAAGGTAGGATGGAAAGGAAGATTTGCTCAGATAATCAACAAGGTCTCTATGTGATGACTCCCTTTTCAGCACTGTCTCTTGTATGTTCCTTCTTAGTCTCTTAAAAATGAAATAAACATTTCTGATATTCTTCTGTATAATTCCTTATTTGAAGACCAGAGATTATAAAATGACAAAACTGACATCTATTTGAAATAAAAATAATAAAATTTGCAGTTTTTCTTTATGATACTTGTTTGAGATTTAATAAAAAAGCTGAAATATTTATATATTTGCATATCTCTCCCATATATACATATATATGTACATATATATGTAAATATACACATATATATCTTTTGAAATATATATATATATATATATATATATATATATATATATATATATATA
>JANHMN010000005.1:24462002-24490682 GCA_030674055.1 Rhabdomys pumilio
ATATATATATATATATATATATATATATATATATATATATATATATAATATAAGAGATACCATAAATTTGAGAAGTGAGGGATCATGGAAGGTGTTAAGGGATAAAATTAAAGGGGAAAGTAATTTCTTTATATTTTGATTAAAATATATTCAAAGAAAAGCATAAACAAAGAACCAAATGACTTCTTAATCATATTCTAACCATAGCATGTTAGACGTGAATGGTAGCAACTTAGAAAGTGTAGCTAGGCATCTAGTAAGACTTACATTCTCCTCTATATATTTTTGTCTCTCTTCAGTGTTTGCTTTTACCTCTCTGATAATGAATGTTATTATTGGTATTCTGCAGTTTCCTGTTGCTGTTAATAGACTGTTCTTTTACTTAATTATAGTCCTATCCAAATAACTGAAAATATTCAAAGGTATTTTAATTTAAAACGTTTGTTTATTATTGTGTGCTTGCATAATGTGTAGGTGTACATACCACAACATGCTTGTAGAAGCCAGACCAAACATTTGCCGAGTTGATTCTCACTTTCCACCTTCATTTGGATCCCAGGGATTGAACCCATGTTGCCAGGCTTAAATATCAATTACCTTTACCTGCAGAGCCACTTTGCCTCCCTCAAAGGTAGTTTTTAGTTCTTTATACTGAGACTCATGGAAAACTATGTTCAAAGTGGATTTCTGGATGTCTTAAGCATATTCTTTTATAGCAAGGAAGGTTTCAAAATTTTGAGGGTCTTTGACAATAAAGAACATAGACTGTAAGAATAAAACTGATTTATAATGTGACCATTAGAAGTGATATTATACTAATCTAGACAAAAAATGATGATAAGATTACCTTTTGTATTAAGTGGTCAATAAGTAAGAGCAGGCATCATATGATATATATTAGAATTGGCAGGATTTAGCAGCTGACTGTGTGTGAGAGCTAGAAAAGGATCAAGGATTTGATCTTTGTTTACTCGATAACAGAGAAACCTACACATAAAGGTAGGGGAACAATAAAAAGAAGTACTTGTGAACAATCTATTTTATTTAGAACATGATTTTTAAGGAATTATATATTGTCAAGGTCTAAGTATATAGTTTGAATTAAGATATATTTGAACTGAACCTGTAGTCTCTTAAATGACTGCCTAAAAGTTAAGCCCATGAAATTTACTGAGATATGAACAGAGACAATGCAGTATTATAGAAGTAAAGAGAAAAACACAGCATCATAAAAGAAGAATAAGGGGATCCCATACAAATAAAGTTCAATATCCTTACCAGATTTTGAAATTTTTGTTAAATTTTTGAGCTAAAGTATAATTACATCCCTTCTTTCTATTACACACTTGAATCCCTCACATGTTTCTTCCAGTAAAAGCACTCCCTTTGTCCCCTATTGTTTGCCTTTCAAATCGATAACCTTCTTTTATTTGATTATTATGTTTCCTATATTTAAATGCTTAAACACACACATATAACATGCTGAGTCCATTTATTGTGGTATGTGTGCATGATCTCAGGGCTGACAACTTTGTTTTAGACAATCAGTTATGGCACTCATCCCTGAAAGAAGCTAAGTCTCCTTCTTTCAGCAGTAATTATTTGTATATATGACTTTGTCTAAGGGTAAGACCCCAATGAGATTTTTGTTTTCTTTCCACATCAGTATATCTGTTTTCACACCTGATTTAGACAGATCTATTGTTCATGTATCATGCATGCATTTTTCCTGTCATTTCTAGAGATGCAACCACACAATGTTCCTCCTTGTTCCCTGGTCCTCTGGTTGTCATGATCTTGTCATCCTCTCTTCGACCATGTTCCCCAAACCTTATGTAAATGAGGTGTGTGGTAGATGTATCCACAGGCGCTGTGACCTCCACAATCCTTAATCTCTGCATTATGAACAGTTATGGTTTTCTGCAATGATCTCCAGTTGATATAAAGTGAATACTCTTTAGAAATCAGGCAATTTAGACACAGATACCAAAGCTATAACTGACCTGAAATCTCACTCTTTAAGGACTACTTTTCATGGTAATATAAAAGTACCATGCCAACATCCTAAGGAGAGAAGAAACCAACAGTTTTACCCAGCTGTGATGCCTTTGTCCTACGACAATGACCAGCATGGCAATAGTAACCAATATATCTTAAATATCTTAAAGGTAACCAAGACTTCTCTAATTGTACTTATAATCTGTTCAACAAGAAAGAAAATATGATTAGTACAGGAAACCTAGCCAACTACAGGGCTAGTAAAGGCATAGATCTTGAAGAAAAACATACCACCACCAATTTAGTAAATCAGCATAATCTCTAGCCACATTCAATAGATCTGTGTTCGTATAGCCACAGATAAGTATAATCCTTATCCCACACCAAGATAACTTCTTTTTGCAGCAGACAGAGACTATTACAGAATGCTACAATGGATCAAAATGTGAAGTTGTGGAGCCCATTCCCAAGTGACAAATTTTGTAAACCTAAGGCTGTGAGATCATTGTAGAAGAGAAAGCAGAAGGATTGTAAAATCCACAGAAACAAAGAGGTGGCTATGACTATATGTGTCTTAGCAATATTAGAAATTACATCTATAAAATATCAATGACATGACTGCTTAGACATTATCTGAACAAGGATAACAAGACATAGTAACTACTAGCAACTGAGAACTGCTGAAATTGGGGGAAAAACTCTTCCTCAAAAAAGAACACACCAATTGGTTTTATAGTACAAGATTATCATCCATGAAAATGTATGCACAAATAATATACAAAGCAAGCAAGCATCAGGTTGTATTTATGAATTTAGGAGTGTGTATGTGTGTGTGTGTGTGTGTATGTGTGTGTGTGTGTGTGTTAACAAGTAATAAGGAGCCATGGATTTGAAAGAGAGTGAGGGAGTTGAAGAGAAGAGAGGAAACGGAAGGGGAAAATATGTAATTATAGGTTTTTTTTAAAAGAAGCATTTTGTAAACAGAGAAGCTCCTTGATGGGGAGCAAGAGTTACACTTATCTATGAGGATGATAATGTTTCAGAATTTGATCAAGAGTTATGCTGATCCGATAAAGTGATGACAGTAAATTTGGTTTTTGTTGTTGCTGTTGTTGTTGTTTTTAAATAGAATCCATGACCTGTCTAGCCGTAGGTGATTGTCTAGGTTTCTAGTATCAGGCATGATTATTATCCTTAAGTCTCATTAGACAGCTGTTGGTTACCACTAAAATGTGACTGACAGTTATTAAATGTTTAGAGATATTTTTCTATGCTGGTTAGTATTGTAGTTCATTGGCATCACAACTTGTTAAGAATATTGATTGTTACCCTCCTTTAACATTTTACACAGAACTTTCAGGTACTATGGAAATTATAATGTAGAGTCATGGTTTTCAGATTAAAACCAGCTTGAATCATTTATCATTTAAGTCTTGTGTCTTAAGTGTGTACTATCTTCAGCACTTGGCACTTATCTTCAAGTTCTGAGAGGTAGCCAAAGATGACAGTAATAGCCTACATTGTTTTGGGAGTAATTGAGCTACACTTACAAATAACTTGTATGGTGCTTAGTTGGCCCATGGGAAGTGCTACTGTTAGGAGGTGTGCCCTTGTTGGAGAAAGTGTGCCACTCTATAGGTGGGCTTTGAGGCTCCTAGTGTTCTAGTGCCATTCAGTGCAGAAGAGTCAGTCTCCTTCTGGCTGCCTTTGAATCAAGATGTAGAACTCTCAGCTCCTCCTGCACCATGCCTTCCAGGATGCTGCCATGCTTCTTGCCATCATGATAATTGACTGGACCTCTGAAACCTTAAGCCATCCACAATTAAATGTTGTCCTTTTTAAGAGTTGCCTTGGTCATGGTGTCTCTTCTCAGCAATGGACACTCTAACTAAGACAACTTGCAAACAAGTTGCACATATTTAGTACTGGGAGTTGTGTTAGGGAGTCTAGGATTCTGTAGCGAGCATAAGCTGAAAGCAAAAGTTCATTATATACATAATGAACTTTTAGGTAAATAGAATTTGTCCCTTCTCCCCCCTTTTCTTTTTTGTACTGATAAAAGTCAATGTAGATTTGGCATTTATGAATTTGTTGCTCCCTTTGGCATGGATTGGTATAACAATAAATGTATAAATCAGTTTGGTAGATTGAGAAATAAATGGAAAGGAAAGAAAAAAACATAGATTTTTGAGATGATTGAGTAAAAATAAATTAAATGGTTTTATGGTAGATTAAATAAATAAATAAATACTGTCAACAAATGATTTTTATAATCACATGAGTTTCTGAATGAAAAAATAAAACTTCAGCATGTATGCTTTCCTATTTCTTTACTTTTCACATTGGTAACAAGTAAATATTTGAGGAATGGATAAATGAATACTTACAAAATGTTGGAAAAGAAGTAATATATACAAAGCAAAGGATAGGAAAAAGAGGTAGTATTTAATTTAACAAACTCTCAAAAAGCCTAAAGTGATGAAATACGGATGTGAACCTTAGTCTCTCAAACTCATGGAAAGTATAGTAGGAGTTACCATATTCATAGCATCTATTTTATTATGTCAAGTAGACTACAATGATATCTGCCATGCTTCAGAACCACAAGGTAATGAGTAGATTAACAAGCATTGGAGGACTGAAAAGGGGACAGGTACAAATAAACTAGGTACAAATAAAGTAAGCGATAATAGGATTACAAAGAAGATTAACATGTTAGTTAGGATCTTGGCTACAGTATCAGAAAAAAAATCTTCAAACTAGCTTAAGCAAAGTGGAGAGGTTTGGGGTAAGGGAACTTTAGAAAAACTGAATATCAAACTATAATAATAACCAATTAAATCAAAGTCTATCAGCATAATTCTTAAGTCATTTTATTTAGTGCTTAAGTTTCCTTTTCTTTTAGGCACAACTTTGTCCACACAGTAAATAGTATGATTGGGAAAAAACTCTCAAGATTTTTCTCTTGCAGTTGTGCGTTCTCTAATAGAGAAGGATTCTGTTCTATTTGTTCCAAATACTAAAAATTGTGAGCAGAGACATTGACTATCCTTGTTATGCTCAGTTGTCACTCCTGGTTCAATCAATCATGACCAATAGTGTACATATGTGAAGTAAACATTGATAAATAAATCTCATGTCTGGCTTCATATTTGAACAGATCAGTGATGACCGTTTCTTTCATCATGCAATAAGTGTTTCTTTGACCTTTACAGTGTCCCAAATCTTAATGTAGGTAATGAGAAGAGAATGATGTGACAAGTGTATTGTCCCTACTTTTGAGAATTTGGACTCCTGTAAAACGAGATTAGTAATAAACTCTTTCTTGTTATTCACATAATCTCAGAATAAATTATGTTTACTATAAAGAAAAGGTAGTGAAAATAAACTTCAGGATGGATGGTCAGATAAGTCTATATGGAGTGATCACAAGAAAGATGCAGCTATTTGAAGATTTGAGTAAAGGTCATTGATGCAGAGAAAAAAGCAATTGCAAGATCATAGGGTAGGAAATGAACTTGACATAATTAATAATTAACAGAGAGACGGTCATTGGGAAGAGAATTTAGTGAGTGAATGGGTAAATTCTGTGAGATAGAATGAGGAAAGTGAGCAGAAGCTAGATCTCATATGCTCCTGTATCTACTAAGGCCTTAATACTGAATGAAGGAAAGCACAGGGATATAGGCTTTCTTCCTAGCACTGATACACGAACAAGCAAACAGAGCTAAGTCTTATTAGAGGATTCACAGGTTGAGTAGAAAGATGATCAGGGAAGGCAGAGAAAATGTTCAGTGACTACTTACAAGAAGCTGAACCAGGATTCAAGTTGACCATAGGAAACAGCCAAACTTAGGAGGGAGTCTGATAGACTAAGAGAAAAGAAATGTCACTGATCGTGTGGCATTTGTCAAAGATGATAAGTACGGTTTAAGTCCAGGAGAAAGTCAGTAGTAAAAGAATGGCACTGGCAGAGAAATTTTCTAATCACAGTTGCTGGACTGCCCTATTATTCAGATGAATATTTGTTTTTATTTTTATTACATCCAAGCAGGCTATGAATATCTTGTTAGTGTACCTAGTTTCCAGGAACTTGCTTATTTGGGTTCAAAATACTCTCCCCCCCCATTCCCTTTTAAAATTGTGATCTTTTCCATTATTAAACATTGGCTATTTTCCCAGAGATGGCACTGAAGAAGAAAATCAATGACATATCTAGCCAGCCGGCTTGGACTGAATGGGCATTCAAATAGACTCCAAGGGCCAAGTACAGATGGTGATTTATTGTGCATACAACTTCTACAGAATGCCTTCATTTGAGCATTGATGTATATACAATTACTCACCAGAATGCTGCAGTTTTACAATTCAGCCAGGAATCTGTGGAGAGAGATCATGTTCTCCAAGAAATCCACAAATATAGTTTCTACACTTTCAGCATTTCTAAAAACCACTCAGTCATCTTCTGTATGAAGAAGCAATTTCAAAAACCACTTCTTTCATTTTTACCATATTTGTCAGTATTGTCATGTTTACACAATTACCATTTGATGACAAATTCAGATTTGTTAAACACTATTTCTCTCCCCAAACGTGAGTAGAAGGAGTTGCTTGAGGCAAATCATTTACTGTGGCTATTGTGAAGGCTAAATGCGCAGTGGTGATCTATATATACCAGAGACTTGCTCAGTGTAAAACTCACTTTATGCATTGTTCATATCATAGGGAAACAACCAACTGAATGTTAAACAGTTTATAGAAACCAACTGCTTAGCATTGCATGGGGCAGAAAGAAATAGTGAAGATCAATTTAAATTCTTTTCTTATTGAAACATCTTTGAGCAACCATTTTGCCCTTATAATCTGAATGGTGATTGAAATAATGTGGAAACTTCCACCTTTAGCAGAATTACTTTAAAAAGCAATACTCTTTATCTCTTGCCACAATATTATTTAATTACTATGCTATTAGGGGAATGAAAGTATGGCCAGGAATTTATGTTTATATTTTATTCTATTTTCTAGTATTGATAATGTGTTGTTTTGGTTTATATCTGAAATTAAATTATATTTTTCTTTGTACTGCCATATTTAGAATTAAAACAAAAATGGATTATCTTCAATATTTTGGCTAAAATTCAATAAAAAATATTTACAGAATCATTTCAGACTTCTCTATAAGGAACACAATACACAGTCAAGATTAATAGTAGCTATAAATAAAAAGAAGCTGTAATGGTATTGATAAAAATCAGCTCAGCAAATGAAAATGAGGAAGTTCAATAACAAATAATATACTGCAATGACATAGTCCATCGAGTTGCTAGATGAGGCAGCATGAAAAATAATCCTTCATGTTATTTCTGTACTATAATCAGCATCCTGGAGAGTGAGCTACTGGTGGAGGGGATAGGCAAACATTTTGTATAATGCTAAGCTTTGTACTGCCCTCAAATTAAATTTATGCATTTGATATGGTGTAGTACTGCCTTTCCAAGTGAAAGTCTACTCACTATTAACACATTCCCCTGCTTTCATTAGCTTTTTCTCATCTTAACTATAGTCCTATGTCTAGGAATTTTTCTGTAGTAGTCTCCTTTTTTGTTGTTATTATAACATACAAAGTAAACTGATTTATGAAGAAAACAAGCTTATTTTGGCTTATGGTTCTGGAGATGTGTATACAACATCTGCAGTCCTAATCTGGAGATGAGTTTCTTGTTGACATAGTACCTAGGCAGTGCATAACCCCAAGTCAGTAGCTGGGAATATACATATGTTTCTCTTTTTCTTTTTATCTCTTTGTCTTCCATCTTTTGTAAAACTACAATTCAATTATGCAAACCCCAGCCAAATAACTCTGTCTTATTCTAACCATATTCCAAAGGATCTACTTCTAAGCATTATGGGTTAAAGAAATTTTTAGAATATAAATGCCATTAATTTATCATTTTAGATATTCAATTTCTGAATCAATTGGAGTGGAGATGGACAAATTATAGTCCATCTACCTTTAAGATTTTAGTATATAATTCTCATATCTGATAAAAATCAGACAGGGTTGATACAGGAAGAGGTAATTTTAAATGAGTAACTTTGGTTAATTAAGCATTAAAATAGATGTCTTCAAGTAATAAAATACATTTTATGGACATTTCCCTTCTTATAGAGACACGAGACTGGAATATATGTATATGTGTATATGTATGTGTATGTGTATATGTAATGTGTGTGTGATGTGTGGGGAGGGCAAGTGTTAATTTGTGTGGTTTTGTGTGTATATGTGTTGAAATATTTTAATATGAATAAAATTAGAAGAAATTGGTGGATAGTTTCATTTTATTTTATCATTTTATGAAACCATTCTAGCTTTGTAGCCTAAGTTGTCCTTAAACTTGTGTAGCCAGAGGTAGCCTCAAATTCAAAATGCTCCTGTTTATCTACTGAGTGCTGAGATTACGATCTTATAACAGCATATCCAATTGCATCCCAATTATTATTAGATAAGTTCTTTTATGTGAACATTGTTACAGAATTTCTGTGTGCTATCGAGATCATTGATCATTCAGTAGTTATCACCAGTCATTGAATGAATGGATGGTAGGATGGGTGGATGGATGATGGATGGATGAATGAATATCTTCTGTGTTTCTTGCCAATACATATGGATGGTGGTTAGTGTTTTATTGAGGAGAAAAATAATATGAAGAACCAAGTCTCAGGATCCTGTCTAGGAGATTGATATAAGGAAGATTGAAAAGAAATATTTTTCAGGCTCAAAATGAAGAGTTCAACTTTAAATGTGTTTATTTTGAGAAACCCATTTGTTGACTGAAAATATAAATCATTGTATTTACCATCCAATGACAGGAAGCTTAAAAGTTTCTACTTGAGAACATTTGATAGAAGAGGTTTAGTGGTCATGCTTTAATTAATTCAACAAATGTTTGTTGACTTTCTGCTGTGTGGCAGCTATTGTGCTAAGTAGTAAGAATACAAAGGCACAAAGTCAATAAAACAGTTTATTACAATTGAGTTTGAAAGGGAAAGCAGTTAGTTTGCAATACATTATGAAGAGAAGAACAAAGAGTATCTAACTCGAATAGGTGGTTAGATTAGTCAGGAGAGGAAGGGATTCTTGAAAATGCAGATCTAAATTAAGTTCCAATCTTCTAGACAGAGAGAAGAAAGGATTAGCAAACTTAAATTTGTTCAAAACAGTTGTGCCAATAATAACTATGTGACAAGAATGGAGGTTTAAAAAAATTTAATCATTGTGAACATAGAATATTTTTAATTATTAAATATGGCTATGATATTTATAGAACTAAAGAAATATTAAAAACTAAGACAGGTAGGATTTTACAAGTGGCCATTTGGACTCAAGGAGAAGTTGTATGTACTAAGCCTCAATTGTGTAAGTTTGGTTCTACTTCATCTTCAAACATTACAATATAGTAAATTACTACATGGTCTTCCAAAGAAATTATTTAATCTTCCACATTATCTATCTCTTTCAAGATTTTTTTTATTCCCAGAAAAAATGTCATTCTCTTGAATACTCCTTAGTTACTCTATACCTTGACTAGCAATGAACAATGTGAAGTGACCCTTTATCAACTGGTATTGGCATCTGGAATTTAGCAGCCTTGTGCCACATGTTAGGAGATACTTAAAAGTGATCAAGAGAATGGTTTGTAGTCACATTCTTCTTACTTCTTTAAAAATTTTTGTCTCTTTTTCTTCCATTGCATATGCCAATGTTTTGGGCTAAACGTGAAAATGTTCTCAACTCAAAATTCAATTTTATTTGGTTTTCTCTTACCCCTTTGTTTGTACTGTTCTTATCCATTGCTAGACTGAATTTGATCCTCCACAGTAAGGATGTCCTAGCTATTGTGCCCCCATCATTTTTAGCACTACCCACAAGTCATAGTGACACTAGTTGTCAAAACTAGCACCAAAATAAAATGCAAACTTACTTCTTTTCCTTCTCTTTGTCAAATATCAGAAAACTGAAATTTAAGCAAATGTCACAAATTATGCCCTGCCAATGACAGCAGCACTTTCAAAAGAATAGGGCAAGATTGTAAAGTAGGAACTAATTTAGATTAGTTAAAAAGTGTGTCTTGCTGGGCAGTGGTGGTGCACACCTTTAATCCCAGCACTTGGGAGACAGAGGCAGGTGGATTTCTGAGGCCAGCTTGGTCTATAGAGTGAGTTCCAAGACAGCCAGGGATACACAGAGAAACCTTGTCTCAAAACAACAACAACAACAAAAAAGTGTGTCTCACTGAACATCAGAATAAATTTGTAACCTTACAAATTTATTTTTTTAAAATCTATGTTGTCAGGTATTCACATGTGCTTCAAGACCATACAGTTTCATTGGAGGACAATTGTGTGGATATTGAACAAAAGCACACTGGTGATTCTTTAAATCTCTGTTAGTATGAACTGCCTGAAAATGATGCAAAGAGCACAAATCCAAATTATTCATTTGTCCAATAAATAAAAGGTATATACCAGTTAATTACATAAGATTCCAAATGGCATAAAAATGTTACCTAGACATACATTATGCATAAATATGAACACCTTACACTTAAAACATGTATACAAAAACATATGCAATCATATAAGAAGATGTATTTTGAGATATATATACAGAATAAATACACTTATATTTTAATTATACCAGAATGGAAGTACTTAGAAGCAGTGATAAAAGGGAATGTCACTATATATGTATATATGTGTGTGTATTATGAATATGTATATATATATATGTGTATGTGTTATGTGTATGTGTATATGTTATTTTGAAATGCTTGCCATATGCAAATATTCCTTTTATAAGAGTAAAACTGTCTGGAATAGTGTAAAATTGTTTATGTGGAAAATAAACTGTGCAAAATAATGTATGTGCTGCTGCATAGTTATAAAAATTATACAATAAAATAGGTAAAAAAAATAGTTCTAAAGTGCACTTGAATTTTAACTGGGTAAATAAAATGATAGGCAATTATTAGAATGCAAATGTATGCCTTTAAAGTATTTTTTAAAGCTTCTTTTAAATTGCTTAAGCAGTTCCTTTCCAAATTTTAATTTAAAAAATAAATTTGTTTGTTCAGATTTTTTGTTTTTACCAATACTATATTTATAAGTAAGACTGTCAGTATATTTATGAGAAAGACTGTTAAAATTTAACAAATTCTGAGCTTTTAATATCACAATGTGAATTCTAAACAGTCTCTTCATACTAAAAATAAATGATGTCTAATTTTTAAAGGTACCTTTTGAAATAACGAAATATTGTCTATAAGTTACAAATCACTCAAATTGTTCTGCACAATCTCTGTGAAACTTTACATTTATTTTTCTCTTTAAACTTTTCAATATGTTCTCTTTATTTTGAAGATTCAACTTAGATGTATGTGTATGTAAGTGTGTGTAACTGTCTACTCATCTCTTTCTCTCTCCCTCCCCCCCTCTCTTTCTTGGAGTGTGTGTGCCGGCATGTTTGTGTGTTTGTGTGAAACTATGTGTACACATGTGCAAGTGCCCTAAGAGGCCCGAAGAAGGTGTCTTTACAGGAAGATGTGAGTCACCATGTAGTTTTCTAGAAACTGAACTCAGATCCTCAAAAAAGATCAGGAAGTTCCTATAGGCACCAAGCCACCTATTCAATTCCAACACGTTCTAATTCTTGGTGAAAACTAGATGGTGACCACATTGAGGTGTTAAAGTGGCTTTTCTGATTGAGCTGAGACTGATTTTTCTTGTCTTTAGGCTAAACTTTTTGGCCTTTATACTTCTCCATAACATCTTCATGAGGATATGAGTAGTAGAAAAGAAAAACAAAATGCTGATTAATCTTGCTGCTCCAGGGTAGTATTAAACTAGAAGGTTTTGTGTGTGTGTGTGTGTGTGTGTGTGTGTGTGTGTGTGTGTGTGTGTTTTCCTACTTCAACCACCAGAATAGTTAGGAACTGTAGAATTAGGCAGGTTTTTTAAAAAAGATTATTTCTGGGATTATTTTTTTTAAAAACATTTACATCTATTTGAATACAATTTTACCATATGTAGTTTCACCAAATGTAGTGATGTTATGGAACTCATTCAGAAGCATCTCTTAAGATTTTTAAAAATTCTGGTATTGACTGTTATCTCAAGCCTGTTTCTGAAATTTAATTAAGGTAAATGTTTAAAATTAATTTCTCTATGGGTTCTATAGGTGTGCTTCGAAACCCCCCACCCCTTGTGAATTGTGGTAATTCACTTCTCTTTAGTGCCTTTAGACATTACTTTACATTTCCGGAGTTCACTCAGGAGTAAACATAGTGAGGTGACCCAGGCCAATGGTCAGGTTTGGTATCCTATATTTCCCTTAAGTCGTATTTATGGTTGTTTTTTTTTTTCCTGCAATTCATTTTAGCATTTACAGATCTCGTCTACCTGTAAGGCTTCTTTCAAGTCTTTCCCCTCGGATCAATTTTTCGTTTCGCTTCTGGTTTCGACGCATATTCATATATTGCTTTTACTGTTTCTGTGAGCTGTTATAGTTTTCATTGTCTGACAGTCAGTCCTGCAGTTCACTATTTATTTTCTTAAGCATTGGTTGTAAAATATGTCTCCTAATGAAATGGTAACTTGCTTTAAAAAGGACTGGAGATACTTGTAATTGTACTGAAATAGATGTCTCTTGACTTCCTTATAATACTTAACACCTAGTACTTAGTTGGTTCTCAAAATAATTGGACTCATAAAGTCCACTTTTCTGGCCAATATACAAGTTACATTTAAAATCCCACTATTGCCAGAGCCTCTATTAGTTCCCTCCTTTACTATATCATTTTTTTTACAAGGCAGGACAAAATATTACCACTGATATTGAACTCTAGTTTAGCTTATCTGCTGGTGGCAGGCTTTCCTGTAGGGCATTGTGAGCTTTTACAAAGCTAGTATACCTAATCTGTTACAGAGCTATCTTGCTCTTTTGGTCTGATTTATTTTCTCAGGCCTGCAGTATTCTCTGGGCCACTGTGGAAACCCAGATTTCAACTTTTGAAAGCAAAGCATTAATGACCAGCAAAGTTGTAGAGCAGGAAATAAAGGCACATTCATAAGTGACCATCTCAACTTGAAAGCCAAATAATTCCTGTGGGAAGGACCTTCTGACAATCATGCCTGAGTTCTCCAAACCTTTATCTACTCTACCAGTCCCAGAAAATTTCATGCTTTTTGAGATCCAAGACCTTAATATTTTAATGTAGCACATGATAATTTCTCAACTTAATTTGAGGTAGACCTTAAAAAATGTTTGCTTCCCTTCTTTTCAAGCCTTTAAGGAATTTTGTTTTATCTGCCAGAAAATTGATTTGAGAGACTATGAAATTTGAATATCTCAAGCTGAAACTTACATGGTTACTGTGCAGTCTTCCATACACAGAAAATAACTGAAGATGAGTCAGGGACAATATCTAAGGATTATAAGAGGAGGATTCTATCCTCCTCTTGGGCATTTTCTGCTGTTTCAGCCTCATGGTTCCTCTCCCTGCAAAGAACAGGTGTGCCTGACAGCAGGTGTGTTTGTTCTACTTTTCCTATGGCAGCTGTCACTCCCCAGGTAACTCCATTTTCCAGGTGGCAGATTCTTACTACCCATCATCTTCTTTCCTGGCCACCATTACTTTTGGAAAAAAAAGGGGATTGGCTGTCAACCGTCCCTGGTTGTATTGTAGATTTTGTTGAAATAAATATTATAGATATTATTGTTGACTTATCCCACTCCTCCTCTTCCTCTGCTTCCTCCTCCTCCTTGTTGATTTCCTTCTTCTTTGGTTTCATGTTGTGGGATGATTTATTCTAGGGGAAAACTGTATCTTCAGTAAGGTTTTATTTACAATTAAGATGAACACTGTTTTCCTATTGAATTCCCCTGTGCAAGCCTGCAGTCTTTGATTTGGATGGCATTTCAGAGCTTTCTTCTGGGGCAGCTTTGGGCTTTGCCATTTTCATATTTTCTAGTAGATCTTGAGGTCCACCCTTAATCAAGGCACCACTGCTGGGACTGCCAGTCACTACAGGCTTGGCTTTGATCCGCCTTTGTTTCTATTCATAGCATGCATTTCTCATAACTCTGAAAGATTGTTTGATGCCCCATGTTGTTTAATATCTTTGTGATTAAAGCAGCTGAGAGAATTAGCTCATGCCCTCAGCCTAAGGAAAAATCCAGTCTAGAGGAAATTGTATTTCAGGCCTAGATCATTTTTAATAAGCTCTGCTGCTCACTCTTTCCAGTTCCTCTTTGGGAATCACTTGGGCATATTGTAAGTATTTGAGAGACGTTGAAAAAGATTCTTCCAGGCATGTGTTTGACTATTAGAATAACATTTACTGAAATTCAACATTGTACAGCTCCTTGACAGTGGTCCTGCAATCAAGTACAAAACAAGCAAGTGTCGCTTTCTAGTATTTAGGGAATCAAGTGCTCTGAATGCAGTAATTGATACAAAGGACCCACCAGACTGAAATATGGAGACAAAATGTGGAGGACAGAAGGAAAGGCCATCCAGAGACTGCCCCACCTGGAGGTCCATCCCATATTCAGTGGGCCCCATGGCTCCAGCCGCATATGTGGCAGAGGATGGCCTTGTTGAACATAAGTGGGAGGAGCAGCCCTTGGGCTTGAGGGGGTTCAATGCCCCAGGGTAGGGGAATGCCAGGGCTGGAAGTCGAGAGCATGTAGGTGGGTGGTGGAGAGGCAAGGGGAGAAGAGATGGGATGGGAGTTCCAGAGGGGAGACCTGGAAACAGGATAACATTTGAAATGTAAATAAAGAAAATATCCAATAAAAAACATGGCTAATGATATGCAGGCATCTCTCTGTGCTGTAAAATAGGTTTTATAACATAATTATCTTTCACTGGTACCTCTTGTGTAAGAAAAAAAATGACTGCCAGCCAGAAGAGAAACTAATGTGTACCAAAGCACTAATACAGTTATTTCTGTTAATCTAATTCTGAGACTTGTACACTAAGTACAGAATCTTAAATATATCTGCATACTGTTTTCCACAATTGTTTAAGTAAAATTACTTAATAAATTATACAAATGGCACAAAATAAAAAAGTAACCATAAAAAATAATAATAAATAAAATTATTGAGTGTAAGCTATACTGAAGTCCTCAAATGAATAGGCATCATAGAACCATGAACCTGGTAAATAATGGGGAAAATCACAAATAACTGATAAATAATATCATTAAATATCTGACATACTTTGTGTGGGAGGGGAGAAGAAAGTAATTCAAGTTTATGAATTAGCTTCAGAGTAATCTAAGTGAACACAAGTAATCTAAGAACACAAGAAGAAAATCTGATTTTAAAGAGGACAGAGATTGAGACCAAACAAAACAAAACAAAACAAAACAAAAACAAAAAAAAATCCCCAAAAACAAAAAAAATCATTTGTCTTACAAAAATAATTTAACTTAAATTTTGGGTTGAGATTACTTACTCATAATATAGGAAACTATTTAACATTGAAAATAAGAGTTTTCACAGGAAAGATTTACTTCTCTAAAACGCTGATTGTGTTCCCAGAATTCTTTAGACTAAGACCTACACTGAGATGATGAACATAATAGAGGTTAGAGTAGTAGGAACGAAAACTGAGATCTTACTAGGCTATGTAGTGAATTCAAAGCCATCTGAGATACCTCATAAGACCCCATCTCTAAACCTAATTACCGGCAATATGGCTTTGTGGTGGAATACTGTCTATTATGCACTAGGCCTTAGTTTCAAGCTGTAGCTCCCAAAACAAAGTCTTTTATGTTCAAGTTTAACTAACATTGCAGTTATAAAGAGAGATGGAATCATTAGAAGGTTACGTAGACATGAGCACTTACCCTTCTTGTGTAGATTAATGAAGTTACCAGGAAAATGTGAATTTGTCCCTCTTTGTTTCATGTGATCACATGGTCTTTAACCTGCTACCATGGGATGAAGGCACACAGACACACTCCCCCGAATCTAGTGCAATGCCTTCAGATTTCCTTGTCTCAAAAACAATGTGTGAATTAGACTTGTACTCTTCAAATTGATCTAAGACACAGTGTAATATGAATTTCCACATATCTATATATCAGTGATGATTTATATATTAGAATCTGTGATGATTCTGATATATGGTTTTGGAAGCTAACCTCCAAAAACATGTTGGAAAGCTAAGTAGGTAGGCAAAGATGAAAACTAAATCTTTGAGTGATTCAAATAATCATATTAGTATGGCTTAGCTGAATTGTGATGTTGGAAAATGTGACCTGAGTGCATCCTCCAGCCCAAGTATTTCGCCTGAGGTCTCTTACCAGCAAGTGAATTCTCTAGTGGCAGTTATCACAATCATGCCAGAGGCTTATTTTCATGCAGACATACTTTCTGGTATTTTCAAAGCATCTACTGAAACAACTGCCAGTGTATGGACAATCAGTCTACTAGGGAACACCAGCAATCACTTAACAGCATACTTTAGTATACCTTTGCCGTGTGGCTAGCATATAGTTAGACATCAAGATGATGTAAACTCCATAAATCATCCATTGGGATACTTTGTGGGACTATAATATTTACAGGAATACAATAGTTAAAAGGCCATTTTTTTTCATTTTATTGAGAATAGTTTTTCTTCCTCATATAATACTTCCTGATTATGGTTTTCCCTCCCTCTACCTCTCCCAGTTGCTCACCAACTCCTATCCCATTCTGATTCATCTCTTTTCTGTCTCTCATTAGAAAACCAGGCTTCTAATAGGTAATTCTTTTTAAAATATAATATAATACAATATAATATGATAAACACATACTAATATATCAGACTAGTACAAACTAAACAAACAGGAAAAGAGCTCACAAAAAGGCACAAGAAAAAGATGCTTACTCGTTTATATACTGAAGAACATTTAAGAACACTAAACTGAAAGCCATAATATATATCCAAAATACATATAAGGAAAAAAAAAACAGAGAAAAATATAAATAAAATAAAATAAAAAATTAAAAGGCAGTTAAAAATGTGTGGCAGGACACAAGATACTACAAGACAAGGAATCTCCAGATCAACCACTGGTTTTGTTTTCTGTTCAATGCCATTTTTAAAATCACACTTCATTCTGACAGTAAAGTGAATATTTTAGAATGCTAGAAAAGGAAGAGATCAATGAAAGCAATATAATGAGAATGTCTTCATAAAGGAATTATAAATTGCCCTATAACTCAACAAAGAGCACAGATTTTAAAGAGATAGAATGAAAAAAGACATATGCTCAAATCTAGAACAATTCTGAGGAAGACAACAATAACAACAAACAAACCAAACAACAAATATCTGGCATTTATTTATTTACTTGTTTATTTATTTATTTTGACAGCTATAAAGTGGGTATGTTATGTAGGAACTCATAAACTACTGAACAATTTTTAAATTTTTATTGAAAATAGATTCTTCTCTCATACAGTACATCCTGACTGCAGTAACCCCTTCACTTTTCCCAATCCCCTCCAACTTCCCCTCTCAGACAGATTCATTCCCCCTCCACGGATTTCACTTTAGAAAAGAACAAGCCTCCAGAAGACCACAAACAGAATGAAACAATATACAACTTAAGATGAGGCAAAATTCCTCATATTAAGGCTGGACAAGGCAACCCAACAAGAGCAAGAGTCTCAAGAGCAGGCAAAAGAATTAGAGACACACTTGCTCCTACTGTTAGGAGTACCACAAGAACCTCAAGCTAACAGCCATAGCATATATGCAGAGGACCTGGTGCAGATCCATGCAGACTCCTTGATTGCAGCTTCACTCTGTGAACCCTAGATTGTTGATTCGGGGTTCCATGTTCTCCTGCTGCATTCCATCTATTTTGACTCCTACAATCCTTCCACCTTCTTTTCCGTAATGTTCCCTGATGTCCTAGGAGAAGGACCCAATAGAAACATCCAATTTAGGCTCTCTCTCTATTTAATGTCTGACTGTGAGTCTCAGCATCTGTTCCCATGTGCTGCCAGAGGAAGCCTCTCTGATGATGAGTGTACAAGTCTTTGACCTACGACTGTAACAGTATACCATTAGGAATCCTATACACTAGTCTCTTTGGTATAGGAAGGTACTCTGCAATAGAACTACTGAAATAGAAACATAGACATCAACATAGCCATAATATTTTGACCTAAAATATGTCCTGCCTGTAGGATGTTCTGGTGGAATAAAACTTGTAAGAGTGACCAACCAATTTCTGGTCTAAATTGAGTCCTCTTCCATGAGAGAGAACCCATGTCCAACACTGTCTGGATGTCCAGGAACTGAAGACTGGATATTATGGAGACTTAGGATAGAATCAACCACTATTGGCGGAAAAAAAAAAAAAAAGCACCTAGTATTTTAAATAGGAAAATAAATATTATAGTTGCAGACTGTCACCAAGACCTCAAAAGCAGGCCAAATACTTTGAATTAAATATGTTAAAAATAGATTGCCATTGTTACACATAATATAAAAGTATGGCATAATTATTAAGGGATATTTTAAGAAGAGATAAATGAGAAGGCATTCTAGATAGGTGGAGAAGAGGGAGGAAGAAACACAGAGAGTGATAAGTACATAAATGACTTTATTCTTACTTTTCCACTTCATAATGGCCAATGCCTCTGAACTCCTAGAGTGAAGTCTAAGGCTGGAAGAAACATATCCTTGCTTTATTGAAAAACATGACTGTCTTTCATATTTGATTTAACCTGTTCAAATGTTCCTTAAGAAATTGGAATGACTTTTTATTATATTTCTTATATTTTCTCCTTCCAGGACTGATAACATCTTAGGATTTTTTAGGACTTATGAAGTGCATAAATAAGATGACAAAGTAATAATTAATACAGATAACCTAAAACCTATTAGATATCTGATACTATAACAAAAAATGTGTTCCTTCCAGAGTAAAGACAAACTGGACAAAGATTATACATGAGTAACATTTCAGTAGTTTCACATTTGCTTCATCCAAGTGATTATTTCTCTATCAAATTTGTAAGTATAAATTTGGTCATGACATCAAACAAAATGGATTGCTTGCTTTAAGGAAAGGAAATGGTTTTAATAAATTAGAAAGTAAAATACAAGAAATATATTTCATAAAAACTTCCTGTTTAATTGATGACTCTGTAAAAGAAAAGAATAGTATAGGATACTTTCATTTTAAGCATGTTTCTCTATCATAACTTCTCTGTAGACCAATGTTTCAAAACTGGTTCTATGAATGTATATCACTATAGGAATTTCTGAGAGCACAACACAATGTAAGAGTACTATTTCCAGCAAGGCCAAATAAAACAAACAAAAGCACTGTCCCTTGACCACTTTAAAATAATCCAAGCCTTGCCATTTTCAGGAGCTTGCCATATATGCAGAATTGTGAATCATTACTGCATGGTATTATCACCGGTGTCTTTTCTGCTACCCCGTTATTAAGGCATAAGAATTTGTGTAAAGAGATATGTCTTTTGCATATACTATTGTTAACACTGATGACCGAAAAGCTTTGGTTTATTTTTGACTACTTACTAAGTTTTTACAAGTAATAATTGCACAACTAATAGAAAACAAGAGGGTAAGCAATGACCAGGAACAGAAATAAGATCTAGGACCTGTGAGTATTTATGTGAGTAGTAATGAGAGTGATACTATCTAGATTATGGGATATACTAGTTGTTGGTTCAGTAACAAATTATTAGATGGATGTGTGACTATAAAAGAGTAACCTAGAAACCTAGAACTGCAGTATGTTGCTGGTTATTCATGCCTACTCCTGCATATGATTTGATTGTCATTTAGTATCTCTATTTCTCCATAAGTTAGAGAAAGACAGCCACATCTAACTTCCTAATCCAGAGTTGAGACTCATTTAAAATCTGTAAATATGCAAGTATATTTGACAATGTTTCAAGTAAAATATTATAAATATATGTTATCATTTTTAAAAAGTAATAGGTATTTTTTCAAGATATGAAACATAGAATAAACAAAAGAATATTTTAAGTGCCTTTGACAACCCAATTCCATTCGGCAAAAACATGAATAGCAGATATATTTCTTCTGAGGAGGCTATCAGGCTAATCTTGCAAAGATTACAGTTCTTGTAAACATAAAGAAGACAGACAGATAGACAGATAAATAAATAGAGAGATAGATGGATAGATAGATAGATAGATAGATAGATAGATAGATAGATAGATAGACAGATGAATGGATAGATAGATGGATAGTTTTATTTGTTCTTTTGTTAAAATAGGGTGGAGGTATTATCATTTGTTAAATTCATTAATCTACATAGCACATATTTATTAAAATGTATATTTGTTCAGATACTAGGTCTATAACTGGGAATATACCAATAAAAAGATATGGACACATTTTATACTATTAGAAAATTTAAATTCCAGTAGTAACTCTGTTATAAGATGGCCCCAGGCAGGGAGAATTTCTATTGAAAAGAGTAATTTAACTAACTATGGACACAAAACTAAATGAAACAAAATTTAACATATTCCTATTGCCAGATTGCACCACAGACACATCTGATATATAACTCTAAATTAATCTTCACGTGTATATGATTGTGTTCAGTTTTCAGATATAAAATAAGCTCTGAGTGTGTAAACAACTTGCCCAAGATTACCTAGTACTTAGTTAGCAAATTTAATTTTAAAACTCTGAATTTAAATCTGTGTACATTTAAAAGTGAGAGTTTCATATTCAATGTTGATTTTATTCTTGTTTTAAGTATTGGGAGGCTAGAGCCTGTGTTCACACAGGTCAGTAGCCACTGAAACTGGCTATCATCTTCCCAGTTAGAGATCTAACTATGATGATGTTACTCATTTCTGTGGTCTCTAGAGACCAGTCCCACCAATAATTCTTGTCATGTGTGATTGATTTAACTCATTTCTTTATATATGTCTCTGTTGTAGACATAAAATTTGTGAAACTTTAGGCCAGCTAGTATGAAAATTCTGTGAGAATTCAAAAGCTATAGTGCTGAAGATTAAGAATGTGATACAACTATATTAACTACTAAATTTGACTATTTAGCAACATTTAAATGAATATATGTCTTCATTTCTTCCGCTTGGCAGGGTATAGTCATCACATAAAAAATGCTGAAAACTTCATACTAATTCTTTTTCCCGTTTTAAAATACTACAAATGACAACACAGATAAACACATACACACACCTCACATCTTTATGCAGAAAAAAGTAAAACATGATAAGCATGTTATAACACTCAAGTATGCATATACAGCATATTGGTAAGCAGTTTTATTTATAATAGCTAAAAACTAAAAATATAATAGTGCCCATCACTGCAAACGTGAATAAACAAACTAAAATATTCATATAGTAGGATTCTATTCAACAGTAAAGGGGAACAAATTCCTGTTAGATTTGAGAACCTTGACAAATTTTACAAAGTTTTATACTGAGTGAGAAATAAGTAATTCATAATAGCAATTAAAGTTTTCCAATATAGAGACGTGCAATTTACTTTAAAAGTCTATACTTTTGTTAAGTCTGTAATTCACTATAGCCTCTAAAATCTAATTTATTAATTTAATATAGCTTAGGGATGAAAAACCAGTCACAATACAGAGGAGGTATAGAAAAAATTTCTCTCATGAAAATCATTCAAAGAATAATTATTTTTAAGCACATTATTAAAATGTATTTTCATAATATAAAAGTTTTTATTAGTATTTTATGATATAAGATGTTTTAGCCAGCACTGTGTTAAATTCTTTCTCTTTCCATATTTATATATTTTATAGAGTTGGTTTTTTTTAAACCATAAACACTGGAATTTCTTCTACACTCACAGAGCATTACAGTTGTTTAACAGCACAGGTACAAGTTGTTTTGTCAGCTCACAGGCCCAATTATCTGTTCATGTGGCTGCCCTAGAGCTTCCCCTAGGCAGTATAGCCTCTATAGCTAGGGTATCTAGTTTGTTTGGTGGCTCGTCTTTTCCTTTTCCTTTTTTGATTTCACGGAGACACAGTAAGATCCTACTTAGGTAGTGTGAAGTGAAGAATGGCATCAACCATCAATGTTTCCCTATGTACTCTGCCGCAAGGCCTATGAGTCCCATAAGTGATATTGTGTCCTACTGGAAAGCAAGACCACTTAAAAATGTTGAATCCATTGTCCAACACATAAATGTTATTGATTTTATTATACTGTGAATTTGTGCATTGATTTCCATATCAAAATCTCATGGATCCTGGAGGCAGAACACAAAACACACAGGTACCTTCAAAGGAAGAATGGTGCATTATAACGGGATGATCTGTTACATTAGATTAGAAACTATTATCACCTACATATTGCTGAATTTTCAAAGGGCAGAGGCAAAATAGATGGAGAAACAGCCAATTCAAAACCTAAGGAAGTGGAAATGAGGATAAATAACAAAATATGAGTTTCCTTCCTTGGATTGAGAATTAATTTTGCCCTGAAATAAATACATAATACTTAGAAGACTATAATCAAAGTTTGAGAAAGATTGCCTTCCTCTCTATCAGCTTCTGAGTCATTAGTGTTCCTCAGATCATGACTTCTTTATCTGCAAACCTAGTCATTGTATATCTGTTTAGCTGTTCTTCCAAATTCAAATCCCTTTTAAATATTTTATTCTGTCCCACTTATCTACTTAAAAGGGCCCTTATGGTTAACAGTAGACATATCCAAATGATCTAACACAGTCTCAAGGCCATTAGGTTATTAACCATAATATCATCTGAAACCTTGATTTGCCTCTATCATGTATACTACCAGGTACATATGTGCAAATTAGGGCACGGAATTTTTTCAGACTATATTATGCCTACCATAAATATATTTAATATAAAACTTTACACTGTGATGAAGAGAACGTGTTTATCACAATGGGTTGACATTTTTATTCGCAGATAAAAGCATCCAAATTTACAAAGTTTAGTACACATATTAGATACAAACATCAAACAAATGATGTAAATGTTTCAAAACAGAAGAAGGAGAAGTATGCCAGGAAATTTTCATTAGACAGAGGTTTGGATAAGGAGATCAACTTCAGATAAAGTAGCATTCAAGGTCAAAAGCAACAAAATAATCCCTAAAGTAATTTCCTAATTAAGCATATGTACTATTTGAAGTGATGTATAAGATATATGATAAAACCATGGTAATATTTGGAGAATACCATTATTTTAAATTTTGAGACATGCACAAACCAAAACATAACATTACAAATATTTTCATATTACAATATGAAACTTAAATATATTTATTTTTGAGATTGTATTTTAATTACATTTATCCCTCCCCTTTCTTCCCTCTAAACTCTGACGTACCTAACATACTCTCCTTCAAATCCATAACTTATTTTTACATTGATTTTTATTACATACATATATGTATTTGTATATGTATATATACATCCCTAAATATAATCTTTTAAGTCCATAGAATGTTTCTTGTATCTACAAATTCAAGACTGACACTTTGGCACTGGACAGGCAATGGGCTCACTCTTCCATGGGGAGGACTACTTCTTATACCTATTGGTTCTTTGTGTAGGGTTGAGACCTTGTGGCTGTCTCTGTAAGGTTTACTGTGACAGTTGGTTTCCTCCTTGTTCCACTCACAGTTGGGCAGTCGTGTTGGTAAGTCTTTGTGTGTGAATTTTTAACTAATTGTTTATTTTTTCAGATTATGATACAATTACATCATTTCCCCCTTCCCTTTCCTCTCAGGAAACCCTCTCATATACCTCTCCTTGCTAGCTTTTAAATGTGCAGTCTTTTTTAAAAAAAAAAAAAAAACCCTAAAAATTGCATTAGTTCATAACAATACATATTTCTGTTTCATAAATCATGAATTAATAAAATTATATAATAAAATGAATAAAATTATAAAAAAATTATGCAGTTATACATAAATTTCTTTTTTTATTCATTAAAAATTGATTTTTCCATGTTATATGCTGATTATATTTTCCCCTCCTTTCATTAAAAATTGTTTTTTTTCCCACATGTTATATCTTGATTACATTTTCCCCTCTTTTCATTAAAAATTGTGGAGAAAACTAAATATTTGCAAGGCAAGTGCTTATCAATTAATTGGAGATTGGTTCTGGTTTCAGAATGAAGGCATGTTCCACTTCTCCTTTTAGTCCTAGGACCCCTCTGTGTGTTCATAGAGCTTTGTTCATCTGGATTTAGAGGGCCTTGTTTTCTTGGTGTCCTCAATCCCCTCAGTTCTTACAATCTTTCTGCCTCCTCTTCCTCAGGGTCCCTTGACCTCTGAGAGAAATGATTTGAGGAAGACATTTCATTTAGGGCTAAGTGTTTTAAGGTCTCTCACTCTCTACATAATATCTGGCTGTGGCTCTCTGTATTTCTACTGATCTGCTTTTGGAGGAAGCTTTCCTGATGATGGCTGAGAAAGACACTGATCTGCTTCCCTGGCTGGACTAGCCTGTGGGTTTGCAGGGAATCAATATTTCTGGTTTTTGACTCAGAGTCATTTTTAAAAGCTAAATATATGCTTTGCCAAAATGAAAGCACAAATAAACTCTCATGTACAGAACTGACGCAATGTTTTCTTGTTGTGGATAGCCCCGGCCTTGTATTTTGATACTAATTCCCCTTTCCTGTGAAGGACTGCAGAGGAGGTGTGAGTCATTACATGGGTGATTTCTAGTGAACCTTCTGTCCATCTTAATTTGTAAAATAAAGGCTGGAGCCAGTGATTGAGCAGAGGAAGGGGAGGTGAAGAAATAAAGGCTGGGGAGAGAAGAAAGAGAGAGGACAACTGGAGGACGACTGGAGGAAGACAATGGAAGACTACCACTGGGGAGAGAAGAGAGAAAGGAAGACTGGGGAGAAGAAAGGAGAGAGAAGACGATGGACTGGGATGCAGGAGGTAGAAGGACAGACACAGGGTCTGGAAAACCCTCAAGTTATAGGGGTCTTGTAGCTGGGGAACAGAGTAGTGTAGGGGTATCTGCCCAATCTAGGCTTACGGAATATATTCATGATTACTGAGTCGTGTTTTCATTAAACGCTACTATTTAGGATGGAGATTTAAATATCTCCCACTACATTTTCTGACACAATTCTATGAAGCTAGAAATCACCAAATAGAAGATGGAAAAAATGGCCAAGCATCATTGATCGTAGTACTCAGAGGGCAGAGGCAGGCAGACTTCAAAGAGGTTAAGGGAAGCATGAACCACATAACTACAAATGTACACATTTAGACAAATCAACAAAATTGTATTTGTGGGATTAGCATGGGCCAAACTTATGTCTAACATATATGAGAGGAATGATTTTTTTAAACAGTAAAACATACAATGAGAACCTATTGACATGCAAGGATAAAGGGGAAATCTTGTGTGCTTTCTACAAACAAAATAATCAAAATTAATAGTTTTATTATCTATATCTGGGATGTATATAAGAGAAAAAAATGGAAGTGCTTCTACAACAATCTGGGGGTGGGGGGAATAAAAACCAAGTATCCTATTCCCTAGTGAACATATCATTCACATAGTCAGAGAAAGATGTATGAATGTATAGAAAAATTCAAAAAGCATGATGCTCTCATGTATCAATGAAAACAAAATTTGATTTAAAAACTCATAAATTATTAGGAATACAGAACCTAAGATGAGAAAGGAAAAAATAAGTAATGAATATTAATAAATGTGGCTTTCTCAAAAGGCAATTAAATTTAAATGGAAATCCACTTGGTATTGGATAAAATGTAAAGCTAGAATTCTTTCTATAGTAGTGTCATTGATTAGAAACACAGTCAACAACTTATATGTCTCCTTAGCTAAGCTTTATATAGATTCTTTTAACCTATATTCAACCATGGTCTACAATTATTGTACCAAAACTAAAGAAGAATCATTTCCAATATCTGGGGAGTGTGATGAAATCTCATTCCACTCCTCTTCATCTTTTCATGACATGAATAATAGTTTTTCAGTTGTGTCTATGATGTGTATACTAGCAGCCTAATGGTCATGTAGCACCAACCTTACTCATCAGATCAGCTGTCATGGTATAGCAATACTTGTATTCAAATAACCCATAGTTTACTTAATAATGACCCAAAAATACAAGACAAGACCAGTGAGTGATGCTTTCAATTTAAATATACCAAAGAGAAGCTGTAAGATTTTTTTTTCTAAGTAAAAATGAAGGTTTATTTCTTATTATGGGATATTATTACATTGTTTGTATTTAATATTAATAAATTTTCCATTGTGCTTAGCTTAATATACATATTTAACTTTCTCATAAGTATTTATATATATATATATATATGATTATATCATCTATTATCTGTGGGTTGAGATATTAATTGTAGCTCTTAGAACATGTAGTCAACAGATGAGAAAGAACTGCTGATGTATGTCTAATTTTAGATTGTTCATGTAACCACACTATAAAAAGTAATAATCAATGAATGAAGTTAATTACAAACCTTATTTATTTAACTGTATAAAATATCATTCTAAAGTTAAATAAATACGGCTGTTATAAATTAGATATTATAATTATCTTTCTCTGTTAAAAATTAGAAATCTATTACATATTTGTATTTCCATCACATCTCAGTTCAGATTGAATACCTTTCATCTATTCACATGTGGCTTTAACAGCTACCATACTGGATAACATAGACCTATCTGTAAATGTATTAAACTGGAGGTTAAAAGAAGGTGTGGAATAACAGTATTCAGAAGGTCTCAAGGATGAGAAAGATAAGTGAGAAATATTATGAACATAACATTGTAGAGTTGACAATGATGAAAAAAGAAACCACCTGAAAGTCTAGAAATAGGACATTACTTAAAACATGATGTGTTTATAATGTACAATGTCTCCACATAATGTAATAAGGATATAGAGTCATACCATCCTGTAGTAGTGCAATCCTTTGGTAGCATCATTTTTATAAGAATATGTAATAAAAGCAGAAAATAAAAGTTCAAAATTAGAAAAATAAAGGGAGAATCCCTTTATATGTGTTTGTATGCTTTTATAACATTTATGGGTTTACTACATAAATGTATTAAAATATTAAAATATTCTAAAATGCATATTAATATCTTAATGACAAGACTGGAGGAAACAAAGAGGGAGTCATTCATGAAATTTGCCCTTATAAACACCTGTAATGCTTGAATTAGTATAATGAGGACTTTTTGATAATTTCTACAATAACTTGCCTAAGATAAAGTGAGTAATAAATAGCCATAAATTTTAATGCCTGAAAAAGACTTGATCTCTCTTGATAAGGTCATACAAAGTCTCAGTTCAGAGCATTATTTGATCATTAATAAATGTGAACAGGATTAAGGAACATTAAAAGTACAGTACTTCTTAAAAGTAATATTTTTGAAACTTAATGTGAAGCATAAAACCCACAACACATAAAAGAGAAAATATATGAAACTCTTGATGACATTAAACACCAATCAACAATAGTAAGAAAAATGCAACAAAGTGGCCGGCTATATTTGGTTCATAAAAATACTGCAGATTCATGTAACACATTTCATATAACAATTAAATACATATTAGAAATACAATGAACATATACAAAAGTCTTTTAACAAAAAACTATGAATGCATATAATGAAATACAAAGTAACAAATGTGATTGATAACACCTACAATTTAAAAAGATTTGAGATGAGATGAATGGATATGTTAGTTTGAACACTTTTTCCTTTAAAAGCATATACACTTTGACCCAGCAATCAGACCTTGAAGGATTTATATTACAGAAATGATAGCAAGAGTACAGAAACATGTATGTGTATATCATTAAACACTGTATTCCTTGAAGTAGTAAAAATTTTGAAACAAGAAAAATATGACATTATTCAATGCCTTAAACAATAGAATTCCTTACAAATGTTGAAAAGAACTATAGATTTATGTATGCCAACATGAAACAATATCCATAGCAGGATATATAGCCAGAGAAGAAGCCTGTTGTATCATCATGTTGTCAAAGGCTTATCATGGTAAATAAAAATGTACAAAGATAGCAGAGAGATAAATGGTAACAAAGAGAGAGAGAGAGAGAGAGAGAGAGAGAGAGAGAGAGAGAGAGAGAATAGAAAAGAGGCCCAGGTTGACATTGCACAAATTTCTTTTTGGTTATTATTGTTGTTGCTATTGTTGTTGTTGATGATGATGTTTGCCTCTCTCTCTCTCTCTCTCTCTCTCTCTCTCTCTCTCTCTCTCTTTCTTTCTTTCTCTCCTTCTCTCTTTTTTCTTTCTTGTTTTGTTGTTTTAGGGTTTTGTTTGTTTGTTTGAGACAGGGTTTCTCTGTGTAGCCCGGGCTGTCCTGGAACTCACTCTGTAGACCAGGCTGGCCTCGAACTGAGAAATCTACCTGCCTCTGCCTCCCAAGTCCTGGATTAAAGGCGCGAACCACCACTGCCCAGCCTCTCTCTCTTCCTTCCTTCCTTCCTTTCTTCCTTTCTTCCTTTCTTCCTTTCTTCCTTCCTTTCTTTCTTTCTTTCTTTCTTTCTTTCTTTCTTTCTTTCTTTCTTT
>JANHMN010000005.1:24490692-24522226 GCA_030674055.1 Rhabdomys pumilio
TTTCTTTCTTTCTTTCTTTCTTTCTTTCTTTCTTTCTTTCTTTCTTTTTTATTAATTTATATCACAAATGCTATGACTCCCTCGTACCTCCCTCATAGAATTTTCCCCCTCATCTCCCCTTCCCAGGAGGATTAAGTTCCATATCCCTAGTGCTATGAATCTCAAGATAACACACAAGATGATGACACTAACCAGTTCACGAGTCCCAAGTAATCTCTTGAAGATCCCACCTCCAAATATTGTGACAAGGACAATTGCATATAAGCATGCGTTTTCTGGGTTATCATATGAGCCATACAATGTATGCTAGTAAAATTGACCTGAACAAAATTAGACAACTATCACTTGGGCAAGCACTGTGGCTAAGATTGCAGCATCAAGTTGGGAGCTTCTTTGTAAAATACAAAATAACAATTTGGGGAATATCACTGGGAGCATGTTATCCCACATGGGATTATTTAATGATAATTAAAATGGAAACAAATGTTTGGAAGCACCAGCCTGAACTGGAGAATACAAGGGCAGCTGGAAAATCTGCAGGTGTTTGGAGAAGTTCTTAATTATCTTAAGGTTTTAGTGGTACTCTGTTGCAGTTCACTAAATTCTGAAATATCCATCTTCATGTTTTAAGTCTGGCACAACCTTGCTTTCTAATACTATCTTCATTTTTGTCCTTTGTATGAACCCTCTAAACCAGCCAGCCTAGCATATTCACCGAGCAAAAAGCCTTTGCTATAGCTATATTCACACTGTAATCAGTCCTCCAGATATGGCATCTTCATTCCTGTGTGCATACTATGATTTCATCTTTGCTTAAAATGCTTTTTCAAAGCATTCCTTTAACCACCAAAGACCGATTTATTTTTCAATGTATCAAACATTGTTTTGTGGACTATATACACAATGACAGTGCTTAATTATATAAGGGATTCTCATGTTATAATTGTGTTTAGTGATTTAGACAAAAAATAGCTTGATCTGATCTGGATGATCAAGAATGTGAATTAAAAACTGAAAGATAAGATTGTCCAAATAAATTGATAGAAAAGAGAAAACAGAGAAGAGGAAACACCATATACAAATAGAGTAAAATGAAAAGGAGGTTGTCATGATTAGAAATCTGGAGAAACATCCAGAATTGGATAGTTTTAAGGCATAACTAGGAGACAAATTAATGAGGCTAGAGAGATATCTAGTGCTGCATATTCATGAAGACTAGAGTTCTGATCCCTAGCACCCACATAAATATCAGACAACCATGACAGATGCCTTGCAATCCTAATACTCAGGAAGAAGTTCCTGGGGAAAGCTGACTAGCTAGACTAGACTAGTCATTGAGCTCCAGGTTCAGCAAAAAACTCATTCCTTGAAAAATGGTAAGCAGTCCATGAAGATACTCATTATTAACCCCTGTCCTCCAGAAGACATATGTGCACACACACACATGCTTGTATATGTATACATATATGTGTGCCTCACACGCATGTATAGACAGACACCTGGAGGAAAAAGATATGATTTAGTGTTGTGTCTAATGTGGAACTGATAATACCTAAGTTGCTAACCTCAATCAATGCATGTATAGTAATTATTCAGTGAACATTAATAGCAAGAGGAGAATTTGGAGTAAATAATTATATTAGTTTTATAGTTCTAAAAAGTGACATCTTTAAAAAAGCTAAGTTAAACAATAATGAACATATAAAAGCTCTAAGCATACTAACAGGACTTAGAATATTCTATATGCCTATTCAAACCTTTCCATTCATCCACTAGTTGCTTAATCTACCACCTCCACAAGAAACCACCATCCTGATCATCCTCTCCCAGATGCATGTTATCTTGATCGTATACCCTACCCTTCATATTAAGTGTGTCATATTTCCCAAACTATAAATTATGTTTCCTGAATGTAGGGATTCCTATTAGATCAGGGTAATCTACTACTGTGTGACTACTACCACAAAACTACGTATGTAGTAAGAAATCCTTTTTAATATTTATTCAATTTCCTAGGACTGTGATATAATTTCCCCTTTCCTCTTCTCCATCAAAATTCTCCCATTTATACCCTCCTGCTCTCTTTCAAACATATGGCCTCTTACTCTTTGTGATGTGTTCTTCCCCGAGGAAGACTCTGTATCCCCCTCTCAGCATTCCATAGTTGCCTATAGTTTTTTCGGTGTGACTGAGGCCCTATGAGCTTTGTGCTGTCCACTGTAGCATATCAACTGGTGTCCTCCATGCTGAGATCCCATTTCCTGCTATAAAGGGAAAGCATAACATCCCTCCTGCTAAATTACTATAAGAACATGACCATGTATTCTAATCCGTTCAGAATCAGTTTTTCATCTGCCAAAGTCTCAGCCCAATCTTGAAAAGTCATTTCAGAAATTCATTATAACAAACAATATGCAAGGAATGCAAAATGCATCGTGTGTATAAAACACTAAATTAACTAACAGTTGACTCAGTTGTCATTATTATTATTCATTTTGTAATAATCTTAAAGTACCATAATTTCATATGACAGCTAATTCTTTGTATGATGTGACAAGTAATAAAACTATGTCCTCTTTTCTGCACTTTTTACTACAATAAAATTTATGTCTTTCTCTGCTTCTGAGAACAGGCATTAATGTGTTTGTTTTACCCCTGGCTAGAGCTTGTGTTTATTAATCATGTTTACAAAGAACACTCATTTCCATTGGTATGTACAATATATTGATCACTATATGACTGGAACATTTACAGGAAATTATCTACTTTGGGTCATGAAGCACAAACTTTATACTAGTAGGGGTACTTTTAGTAAAATACATCTCTTCTTGTTGCTTTATGTAGTCATCCGTCACTAATGCATCTCTGCCATCTTACCAAAAGAACAAGAATATTTATTTTGCTTGCATTAAAAAAAATAAAGAGTGAGGTGGGTGAAGATGTGGCTAGATAGATAAAAGCATTTACTACTATTGAAGATAATCCAAGTTTGGTTCTCCAAACACATATTGGTCATTTCACACCCTCCTTCCCTTTGGCCCTGATACCTCTGGACTTTTCAGGCACCTACACATGTGTGCAAACACACACATACACACACATATACACACATACACACAGATATAAGCACAGATACACAGGTATATAAACCACTAAAAGGAAAACAAAGAAACAAATAAGAAGGTTTATTATTTATTTACATTTATGAAATATTTACTAACAAAATCAAGCTGATAATGTCTGTAAGCATATGGTAGGTGTAACTGACGATTTTTTATTGGATATTTTATTTATTTACATTTCAGATGTTATCTCCTTTCCCCATTCCCTCAACCCAGAAATCCCCTATCCCTTCCCCATCCCCTGCTTCTATGAGGGTCTTCTCCCACCCATCTACCCATTCCTGCCTTCCTGCCCTCAAATTCCCCTACACTGGGGCATCCAGCCTTCACGGGACCAAGGACCTCCTTTCCCATGATGCTCTTCAATGCCATCCTCCCCTACATATACAGCTGGAGCCATGAGTCCCTCCCTGTGTACTCCCAGGCTTGTGGTTTAGTCCCTGGGGAGCTCTGGTTGGTTGGTATTGTTGCTCTTCCCATGAGGTCACAAACCCCTTCACCTCCTTCAGTCTTCTCTCTAACTCCTCCATTGGGGACCCTGTGATCAGCTCAATGATTAGCTGCAAGCATCTGCCTCTGTATATGTCAGGCTCTGGCAGAGCCTCTCAGGAGACAGCTGTATCAGGCTCCTGTCAGCGTGCACTTCCTGGCATCTACAACAGCATCTGCATTTGGTGACTGCACAAGTGGCCAATTTTTTATTCTTTTTATTTATTTTTATTTCTTGGTTTTGTTTGTTTACTTATTCACTTTACATCCCCCTCCTTGTCACTCCCTTAGACAATTCTTCCGCCATTTCTCCTCCCCTTCTCCTCTGAGCAGGTGGGACCCCCTCTGGATATCCCCCTACCCTGACACTTTCATCTCTGTGAATCTAGGCATTACCTCTCCCACTGAAGACAGACAAGGCAGGTTAGCTAAAAGAACATACCCTACAGATAGGCAACAGCTTTTGGGATAGCCTCCACTCTGGTTGTTTTGGACAATTTCATTTATCAAAAGTCAAATTCAAAATGGCTTTTCTAGTTAGTTTTCCTTCCAAAACTCTCTGAAGACCTATTTTAACTTTATGTAAACTAAGAAAAAAATGCTGCTTGTATATAGTACTATTGTCCTGAATTTCTGAAAGAATTCTGAATTAATACCCATGTGATAATTTAAAAACCAATATAAAGATGTATGTGGTTCTGAGAATTAATTTAATCTATTCCCATTAGAGGATGAGTTCTGTGCTGGCTTGAATGTCTAATTGTTCTTTAGGTTCTGAAAAAAGTGCCATTATATTAGAGTTTGAACAAATATTTTCTAATTTAATAGATTTTTCTTACATTCTAGATTAGAACTCAGAGCCTCAGAATTCCAAGACTGCTGAGTATATTTTTAAGAAATTCTTTAGAAATTTTAAGCATTACACTCAAGATCTTGTATACATTACACAAATATTATAACTTTGAGCTATATCCTAATACTAAACTTTCATAGATTTTTATTGTTGTTTTGATTTGCTTTGGAGATTTTCAAATGTATTCTCACTATGTTACCTGGGCTAGTTTCATTCTCTTTAGTATCTGAGATTTAAAGCACCTACCATTTTTCCCAGCTCTTAAAAAATACCTTCCCAATTCAGTCATCTTTTTTAGATTTATAATTCTGAACTCCTTGTAGATAGGAACAGTAAGCATCATGGGCAAGCCTTGGAACCAGTGGCATAGCCAAGTAACTGTTGAAAATTAAAATCTAGCCAAACAGGTGTTGTCTGAATATACAGCAAATCACTTATGAATTTTTACCTAAGGTGTTGACTGAGAACTAAATAAATACAGTCAATCATTCAGGTTTTGCACAGACTCACAGTCAATCTCATATACAGTCTTGAACAATCACAGTCTTGAACAATCTTCATAACCTATTGAACCTGTTCATATTTCCTGTCTGGAAAATGAGTATGCAATCATGTAAAGTTTGTCCATTCCTAAGTGTCTAAAAAATGCCATTTTTTTGTTTGGATTAAGTTTTTGGACTATGTTAATAAGACTTTTGGCTCTATAATTTTCCTATTCCAAACCATAATGTTATTGTTACTGTCTATATTTGATTTCTAGCAATAAGAACTTTCAGAAGATTAATTTTGTTAAAATTGCCTGAGAGTTAGCACTAAGGTTAGCATATGAGCTAAAGAGAAACCTAACTTTATTCAATGTCACACTTCTTTCATAAATTTCAAATGAATAAAAATGGTTCTAAACACATAATAAAGTAGAGAATATTTTCCAGACAAATCACTTTTCTTAACTTTGTGAGAAAACTCATAAAGTAGATCCCAAATTTAGGTCTAGTCTATTTAACCCATGATT
Source organism: Rhabdomys pumilio (assembly GCA_030674055.1). Taxonomy (NCBI): domain Eukaryota; kingdom Metazoa; phylum Chordata; class Mammalia; order Rodentia; family Muridae; genus Rhabdomys; species Rhabdomys pumilio. Next base: position 24,496,169 of record JANHMN010000005.1, read on the forward strand.
ATAATGCTATCCTGTAAACAAGACATGCTCCCTAATTTTGATCTGGTTGTCTCCTGTGGCTGGGCAACAATGTGCTAAAGTTATCCCCCTCCACACACACACACCACAGAATTCCCAGTGAATAATATTCCTCTCATAATTGTTAATGTTCTTAAATAATTCCAAATTTCTCAAGGCAGCTGCTTTGTGCTCTGCAGCTAAATGCAGGAGAGGCCAACATTTTCTTTTATTTGTCTGCCTGCAGACACAGATGTTGTTTGTGTTGTCTAGAAGCACAAAATATGCTCTAAAATATCACTGCTGTTTTCAGTGATTCAAAGTGACATGATGAAAGTGAAGGGAATCCATAAGAATTAGTACAAAGTGGAATCATATTTCAGGCGGAGGTATAAAAATACATTAAACTTGCAGAACAATGATGAGCTAATATATGCAGAGTTTAAGGGTCCCTTGTGAGGCTGTCAGTGATGGAGCAAGTGCCCATTGTCTTCTGGCTGCCATATCCCTCAAAGTATTTTGGCGACTGACTGTGAAAATCCAGATGGAAACAGCAGCAAACTGAATGAAACCTGGGAAGCAAGAAGCTGGAAGTTTTCGCCTCAGCTACATGCACATCACACAAATAGGAGCTAGGCTGTGAATTTGAATGGGCTACTTATAACTTTATATGCTCTGTGAGGTGATTAGGGCTTGATGTTAAAATTGTTCTGAGTTAGCTTTGCCATTTAGCATCCATGCAGCCTCAGACAATTCATTTCATTTCTTTGTGAGCCTCAGTTGCTTTCCTTGGGAAACCAGGAATAATAATAACAGCTTTTCTCTGAGAGCATACTGTGAGGATTCAATGAAATAACGTATGTTTCAATGCCTGGTATGTGAAGACCCTGAATACACATCTGGATTTATTTTCTTCTTATCCTAATTTGTGACACTGTGAGTTCTTTTGTAGATTGACCTCCACTTACTTGTGGCCAAGGACTGTGGAATCAGTATTTAACTGAGAGACACTACACCAGATGATTAGAGTAAAATCTTGTGTTTCATTTACTTATGATTTTTTTTTGGTAACCAAGGTAAATTAATTTCTCATTTTCCACAGCTAGTAGTGACCTTTCTATCTAAATATACATCTTAATGGTAAGCATATAGCATAGAGAACCACTATCAAAAACATTTTTTTCTGTTCTTATCTACTATACTCTAAAAAAACCCCACAAGCATTAATTATAAATCTGAGTGCTATGGTAGTCTGCTATGTTTTATTTCCCCTTGGTTAATAATGAATGGTGCATAATTAAGTCATTCTATAGACTTATGTTCAACTCCCTCTGCCATTTAATAGATATACATATGTATACAATTAAGAAGATTGCAGAAATTAATAGTGTACAAAAGAAACATTACTAAGTATGGTATAGTGGCACACAATTTTACTCCCCACACTTGGAAAGCAGAAGCGGGTATATTTCTATGAGTTCAAGGCCAGGCAGGTCTATGTAGTAAATTCCAGAACTTCCACGGGCACACAGTGAAACCCTGCCTCAAAACAAAGTTAGTAAAATTATTAACTCCTTGTTGTGGAAAGGCATATTTTTTAAGGTTGTTTTAAGTATGGTCTACATTTTGACTGAGTTAACACTAACCTTTCTTTTATTCTTCTTTGAAAGAGTTATGTATATAACCATAGTGAAAAACCAAGATTGTGAGAGAAATCTCTATTTACATAATAAAACAAAAGCATCTACCACTTTCAAATGGATGGAGTCACTGATATTAAATCTATGTGGTCTGTCATGTACTTTATCACTGAGGGTCCATAAATCCTCTTTGTCATGGATAGGATAAAACTGAATTTGTTAGTCACAGTAGCATTCATTAGCCTAACATTTCAGCATACAGCTTTTCAGCTGTCCTGATTCTACAGGAGTGACTGAGAGCAAATGACAAAAGTTTTGAAAGGAATCTGTCATTCCCCTCATTCAGGGCAGTTTGTGAAACAAAATCCATTATCCTGTCCTATAAACTTGGAAACTTTGTTATATAGCTCCCAGTGTTTTACCATAACATTTGAATTAGGTAAGCAGAAAATATTTTAATCATCCCCTTGTGTTTTCCAAACCATTTTGTTGTTAAAATATAATTAACGTGAAATTCATGAATTTGATACATGTACATAATCCTGAAAATATTATGAAATCATCATCGTGAGCCTAGATATTCCCCCAAATTTTATTCATGTCTTTCTGCATTGTCTTTTTAGCTTCCTATTTCTATTTACCCACCAGCAAGTAACCACTAATCTGCTTTCTGTCACCATGGGTTAGTTTGCATCTTCTATAATTTCTCATAAACAGAATCCTGAAGCATTTAGATTTTTGTCTGACTTTTCTTTTTATGTTGTTTTGCTATGGTTTTGATATGGCTCTACTATACAGGTAAGGATGTCCTCACACTTATCACCCTTCTGTGTATTATTTACTTTCCTTGATGTAGCAACAAAATACCTGACCAAGTTCTGTGAGCTATAAGCTAGCTACCTTCCTGAGAAGATATATCCATTGGTGGAATAGTGGAATGGTAGCATAAATGTTATGAGAGTAACCAGCCACTTTTTGATTAGGTATAAAGACCATACTATTTAGAAGAAGCCCATTCCGGCCACTTTTCATGGAGACAAGAACCTAATATGGCGAGGTATGTCATTAGCCTTAGGGGAAACCTACTACTACTATTCTCCTCAATAGACATAGCATTAAAATTACTCCTAGTGACTTATTAGTACATCTCTCAACCAAGAAGCTTCTTTGTTTTAAAGATTTTTATTTTATTTTATGTATGAGTACACTGGCACTCTCTTCATACACACCAGAAGAGGGCATTCGGTCCCCATTACAGATAGTTGTGAGCTATCATCAGTAGCTGGGAATTGAACTCAGGACCTCTGGAAGAGCAGTCAGTGCCCTTACCCTCAGAGCCATCAATACAGAGATCCATGCAGAGAATAGGAGACTATAGAGTGGCCAACCATAAATGTAACATACTTATCACATTCCTTCCTCCAAAGCTCAAGGTACTTCATGGAAGAGGGATCTAACAGGTTATATGAGCCAATATAGCCTCAGAGAATTCTCAAAGAATTTAAAATGATTCCAGAATCTTAAGGAAAGACTTATTTTGTGTAAAATTCCAGGGCACACTCCATCATGGCAGGCAAGTCCTGGCATCTTGAGTATCAGGAGGTAGCTGAAACATTATGTGCATAGTTGAGAAGTAGCGGGAGATAAATGCTCTCACTCAGTGGGCCTCTTCCATTTCATTCTGAACAAGAAACAAGCGAGGGTAGGTCTTCCCATTTCTATTAACCCGGTATAACTGATACCTCACAGGCATTCCGGATCCTATCCTGATCTAAATAATTCCTCACAAATGTACTTGGAACTTTGCCTCTTGGTCATTCTAAATTCTATCATATTGACAGACTATGTTAACCATCACAGATAATGGCCTCATTTGGTAGCTTAGGTTGGCATCAAATTTATGATCCCATTGCTTCTACATACACAGTGTGCAAACTATAGTCATGCACCATGTCAGGCTTTGTTTGCTTCTTTAACTCAAGATAATTATTTTCATATTTATCCACTATAAATATTTAATATTATTTGCCATTGTATGTGTAAATAAATTTTCTTCCCTTTTATATCTCAGTACTATTCAACAATGGGATGCATATAGTTTGATTTCTTCTTCTGTTGATGGCCTTTTGTGTTGTTGCCATCTTTCATGTCTCCAAAACAAGCCTGCAACAAGCATCCCAGGTCTCTGAGACTTACTTGAGGTTTCCACCAAACCCACCCCAGGTAGCAGCATGCTTCCATTCATTCTCCTGGCCCACTGAGCCTTTTCCTGCCCACCTCCATACCTGATCCTGTCCCCTTTCCCCTCCCCTTTCACTTTTTCCTCTCCCACCCAGGTCACTGCTCCCTCTGTCTCCCATTATTATTTTGTCCCCTCTTCTAAGTGGGATTTAAGCATCCTCACTTGGACCTTCCTTCTTGTTTAATTGCTTAGGGTCTTTGGGGTGTATTATGGGTATTTGGTACATTTGACTAAAATCCAAATTCTAGGATTTCATGGTACGTACTTCACAGTGAATACGTACCATGCATGTCCTTTTTGGTCTATGTTATCTCACTCAGGGTGATTGAGAGGTGTCAAAAATTTAGAAGATAATATACTATATAGTAGGCAACAGTTTAATCATACAGCCATGTTTAAGAGTATATAGTAAGTAAGGTTCAAAGTGCTAACATGAAGGGTAAAATTACTGGGATTGAGGAAATTTAAAGAAAACTTTATCAGGATGTCAAGACAGAATGCATATGCATATGTATATCAGATACATTAGAGATAAAAAAAAAAAAGAAGTATCTTAGGTTCTTAGCACCACAGAGGCAAAATTAAATGGAGTGTCTTTTTGAAAGGTGTTAGTAAGAATACCTTAATCGAGTGGAATGTAATTTATTCAGCAGCTTCTCGTGGGCATTGTCTCAGGTTCTATCTTACTCGTTCGTCACAAAACAAATGCTATCAGAGAGCTATGGAACATTTCAGAATTCATATTGTTTGCCTTTATGAGTATGTGTGTGAAGCTCTCGCAAGTATCACTATAACAGTGTCACTCCTCTACATGGAATTGTACAATAGATTAATGTAGTTTAAAATTTCAGACACACAAACAGAACACAATGAGCAAACAGCTTCACATGCTTAGTGAGCATAATAGAAACACACAACAATACCTGGAAGACCACTGTGAACAATAAGGATGCAGGCAACAAAGTGTTATGAGTAGCCAGAAAATTGGACCAACACAGGTAAGAAATGAGAAATTTTTAGGGCCATTGAACACCACGTTTTTGCAGTGTTCAGTAGCCCTGAAAATTTCTCATTTAAGCCAGGAAGTCCTTGTCTTGTTCAAATGTTGAAATAAAGGCAGCGTGTGCAAGTTCTCATTGATCAAATTTCTGCTGTAGCCTAGGACATCCCACTATCTTTTAGGGTCCCCAATTTCTATTCCAGGCTTTTGTCATAAGGCTGTACAGCAGGCATCCCTCCTTTTCACTCTCTCAGCTGTTACAGTACTTTCTAAGCAAGTTCTGATATCTTATGTGACTACATTCTAAAAGGAAAGGATCTCAAAGGTAAAAATTAGTTGAGGAAATAGTTATCGTTTGCTTACTACCACATCAACTATCTTTCCTCTCTCTAGAACGATGACTGTTTTTGGTCTATCTCTAAGTGTAATCAGTTCATTTAGATTTCTGCCAGACTCCTATCCCATCACTCTTCCATTTGACTTGATGAAATTATTTACTGGGCATCTTTGATATGGTGTTATTTTACAAACTTGGGTTTCACTGTACTTCTGAGAACATTCTTTTTGGCCTCAGCATGATTTTTTTTAACTGTGTTCTGGGGTGCTGCCAGGTAGGCAATAGCAGTTTGTTCCAAATGATAACTGTTTATATTTCCGGGTTTAAACCCTACAGGGATTTGCTAGTGTCCCTTTCAGTATAACAAACAGATGGCGAGATCTTGAACATGAAATACAGCATAATCAGCACTTGGAAATGCAAAGAGAAGATTAGGCTGCAGGAAGCTTGGTTATTTTATTTATGTTCTCTGATAACCACATACTCCCAATCATATACTTTAAGAACACTCCCTCTTTCCCTCTCCTATACCCCCCCCCCCCGAAAAGGCTGATGAGCCCTCATCCTGAAACTAAAGGTCAGGTTTGGATGATGTGCCTTTATTACTTTGCTATCACTAGGGCCATTAGAAAGACTCTCTGTGGAACTTTGCAAAGGACATGACATAGAGTTGCAAACTCACTCTTCTCACTGCCTTATGTAGCAGCAAACAATTGATAAAGGTTTCTCATAAAGAGAAAAGGAAATTAAAAATTGGACTAATTCTTTAAGACCAGGAAGAACCAAGGAAGGCTGCTTGGTTTTATTTTCTTGACTTAAAATTGAGTGGGTGTTCAGTGAAGCTGTGTAGGAGCACAGACACATGAACTGATTTGTTTGAAAATGTGATATCATTTTCTTCTGAAAGCCCTCAAGCTGAGAAATAGAAAATGGTTTCCAGTAGTGAAAATTATTTGTCTCATATTGAGGATTGCTAATTACTTTCTTTGTATTTCTTACTGGAGCCTGGAATAAACCATTGCATATTCCCTAGAACCAGTAATGGATTATTAAGTGGTCAATAATAGTTTTTCAATTGTGTGAATTCAATAAAATGGAGTCCTGTTTGCAATAGCCTGATTGTAAACTGCTAATTCTATGATTACTGAGTAAGCATTTACACAGTTGCTGTTTCACATTTAATATTTTAACTATTATATCTATTAATAATTTTGAGATTCTCACTGATTACCCAGGCTACATCAATTCTTTTAATGCCCCGAGATTTCTAATGATAACACAAGAACTTATTTAGCTTCTATGTGTGCCTATTCATCACAAAAAAGGTTCTGTTTGATTGTTGACCTGTAACATTTTCTCCTAAGAGTCTCAGAATATAATTACAGAGGCGTAGAACAAGGAAACATTTAGATATTTAATTTTACAATTGAAGAATCTGGATTTCCTCAAGTGATTTATTTTTTAAAGCTACATAAATAATTAACTTTTATTTATAGATAATTCAAAAGAGTTACCATGACACAGAAATTAAAAACAATAATTTCATCACCACCCATTACTTTGTAAATAATCTATACTCTTTACATGTTAAATCTCCAAATTTCAAGTCATAGCTAAAATAGCCATAGCCCTTGACCTCCCAGTATTTGTCTAGATCATGCTGCCATGAAGATTCTTGGAATGTTGATGGGTAGAATTTTAAGGATAATAAATTCTTGAACCATTCAAAAGCATCGAAATAGTAAGTCTATAAAAATGATGATGTAGATATCATCACTGCCCTGTTCTAGTTCCATAAATGACTTTTCCGGATTTGCCACCTAAAAATCAACATCTGCATTCAGACAGAAAATACTGTACTTCAATTTATTTAGCACCTCAGTATTTAAGTAATTGATTTCTTTTCATCAATACAGATAACCTAGGGTGATCTAATATATCGGAATGTTTCAAGCTAGTCTGATGAGCCTCAACTAGTGGACGCTCATGTAGCTGCGGAAGGCTAAGAAGTGATCGGTTTCTTCCTATTTTCTATCTAAATTTGAGTCATTTAATGTTTCTATGAAAATATTGAGCCCTAGAGGGGGCTATTAACCTTGATGGCCTCTTGGCTTAGATATAAGTAAAAAAATAATTCTTTTCATGTTCAACAGCTTCCAAATCTGAGACTCTTGGCTCCATCTGTGAAGATAGATTGACTTGAAATCCCTTCAGTATTGTCATGACTTTTAACATACAATCCCATCAGAAACACTACATGGAAGTATAGTGAAAATATAATGAATCAACCATGCCCAAAGTATGCTTTACTATTTCTGAAATTGTTGTCTCCCCTGGTTAATTTTTAATTATCAGCATGAGACAACCAAAAGTCATCAGAGAAAGAAGGACTTCAAATTAAGGGCTTACTAAAATCAGATTCTTCTGTGACCCTGCCTATAGGGAATTATCTTGATTGTTGATTGATGTGGGTGGGCTCTGCTCACTGTGAGAAGCACCATCCTTAGGCAGTGCTCAGTCTAGGCTCTATAAGAAAGCTACCTAAACCCAATCCTGAAAGTAAGTGAGCCAGCAAGCTCCATCCTTCCCCACAGTTCCTGCTTCAAATGCTTACCCTACCTTCTCTGAAAAATGGATTGTGCTGCAGAGGAATAATTTGAGATAAACCCTTTCTTCCTGAAGTTGTTTTAGGTCATAGTGTTTAACACAGTAGCAGAAAAATAATCACCATATATTCATTTACATATTTTTAGACTCTTAGTAATTTGAAAAACAGGATGTACATCATTGTCTACTTTGTTTTACTTGGTGTAGTTGTTTGGATTCTTAATCCATTTTTGTACATCAAAAAACCCTTCCTTTATTAGAAGTGATTAATATTTCACTATGTAGATATATTACAGTTGGTTTATTCACTTACCTCTTTAGAGACAGTTGCATCATTTTTACTTTTTAGCCATTACAAAAATGAAGCTCCAATAAACAAATATATATAAAATTCTAATGTAAACCTAAGTTATAATATCTCTATGATTAGTGTCCAGGAGTACAACTTCTCTCCTGGTAAGTACACATCTAATCAATGAAAAACTACTAGAATATTTTCCAAATTAGCATAGCGTTTTATTTTTGTCATCAGTGTATAAGACTTGTAGTTACTTTCCACAATTATTAGCATTTGATGAGTGCAATTCTTTTTAACAATGTCCCTTATAGGCACATATATTTGAATGCTTAGGTACCAGAGTGTGGAACAGTTTGCAAGGATTAAAAAGATTGATGAGTGGGAATGGCCTTGTTGGAAGAAGTGTGTCACTGGGGGAGGGGGGGAGTGGTTCTGAGATTTCTGAAGCCCATGCCAGACCTGATGTCTCTCTCCCTTTCACCGCTTGTGGATCAAGGTGTATCTCTTAGCCACTTCTCTATGACAAAAGCCTGCTTGTCACCATGCTCCCTGCCTTGATGATAATGGACTAATTTTCTGGAACTGAAAGCAAGTTCACAAAGAAATGTATTCTTTCATAAGAGTGTCTTGGTCACGATGTCTCTTCACAGCAATAGAACGCCAAGACACTAAAGGATTTCTTGTGTTCTTTTAGTTTTTATTTGTTTGTTTGTGAGTTGGTAGTCTATACTAGACAATGTGGTTGTGTCATATTGTAGCTTTAGTTTGTATTTTCCTGATAACTAATAATAATAATCTTTTTATTCATTTATTAGCCATTCTTATATCATTTATTGTGAAATGTCTCCTCAAAACTATTATGTTTCAAAAATTATACTTTCACTCTTCTACTCTCTTGAAAGAACATAAACTACATTTTCCTGAGAATGAGAATTAGAAACATATTCATGAGACTGCAGATACCCTTACTTGAACATCTTTACACTATTTCATTCTTGAAATTTAGTTTCTCATGTTACCAGTCTAGACATGTAAACCATAGATATTCTAAGAGTATACATTTATTTCTCTTGCAGATAGCTCTTTGTTAACAATAGATCTATAATAAACCCAGTTGAACTTTATCTCCTCTAGGGAATGTGCAGCATTTTAGGTAACAAGGTTATATGTGTAAGGCTAAAAACAACCACTGAGGGTACATTGACATGCTTGTTAAATAATGCATCCTATGGGAATTTTTAGCAGAATGCAGACTTTTGTGTATTTAAGGAAATATTCTGCAATGATAACATTGACTTCGAGAAAGGAAAGTAAGACGATTCAGTGAACATCCCTTACGGTGATAATTAAAATATTTCTATCATTCTCTGATCCTTCACACACTCTCTTTCTTTTAACACTTCATAAAAAGAAAACTCATATCTTGCTTATCTTTCTAAGTTTAGGTTGTCTAACTTACTTCATTGCAATATTTATAATTTAGCTTTTGCTTTTGAAATGACATATAATTCCAGCAGAAAAGAAATCGGTTATCCTGTGCAAGTTTTGATAATCTTAAGTGACATTTACTCTGAAGGGAACAAATCAATGCTCAAATTTCCTTTTGAGTTGGAAAATAAATCTCTTCAACGAAAAGTGGAGTCTGGCTATACATGTCAGTGACCCCTTGGGGGGGGGATTTTATTCCAGTGTTTCATTAACCTAGAATGGCAAATGATCATCTAATTATTTGTATTTGCTCATCCCTTTTCAATAAATGCAATGACTCTGATATTCATATTAAAAATCTGTGGAAAGTCATATCTCATGTGCTATCACCTGAGCGAAACTAAATATATACACCAATTTGGGGGGAAACTAAGTTTCTTAATTAGTTCCCTGAATCTATGAAAAATATATGGAGGTACTTCACAGCAACTCAGAACAGATATTTTCTCTTTGTCTCCAGAGTTCAAGCAGGCACAACAAAATCTGTGGTAGTGCGGTGGTTGTAAATTCACTGTTCTCCTTCACCCATTTCAGAGAAATCTCTAGGGTAGAAGTTTTCAAACTATGTTTCCTATGATGACTATAAGCCTCACCTTAAAGGCCTTTTAATGCAAACTGTGTAGCCCAACTACATACCAGCTTTTTTAGACATTAAACCAGAGAGTAGGGTGGGAGTGAGGGTAAAGCAATCTGTGTTTTAATCCAGGTGATTTTGAGGCAGACGAGTTTGAGAAGTGGAATTCCTGGGGAAGGAACGAAATTGTGTTTAAAAGACTACATAACATTCTTCTCCCCACCCCCAGGGTAAATCCAGATAATCTTTTTTTTAATTGGATATATTCTTTATTTACATTTTAGCAAGTGTCTGTAGTGGCGCCAAGAATGTAGTATTCAATAAAGAATCATAGTGAAATTAGCATATAAATATTCCAAAATTTCTAAGATTTGCATTGAGTAAAATGAACTTTTAAACTTTATTTCAGGAAAAGCTTGATTTAATAAGATTTTTGTGTTTGAGAAGTGAAACCCTATGTTTCTTTAAAACAACATTTCTTCTGACTTGATGTAGATTCTAGTAGAAAACTACAATGATTTTGAGAGAAGCTAACGAGTGAAGTCATAAAGTAGCATTCTGAGAAGTAATCTCTAACTCTGAAAGGGTTAATTGTTATTGACTTTCCTGGTACATTATAAGAGATTTATTTGTAATATCTGTTTCACAAAGCACAGTGCTAGGAACATAACAACTACTAAACAAGCATTACACATTGGCTTCTAAAACCCGTATTTCGTAATTTGTTTTTGGTTTTGCATCCTCGAAATAGTTACTATGACAAATAAACTCGTATTCTGAATTTTCTCTAGTATGTGGTATAAGATCAAACATATTCTGTATTCAAAGAATTGAATTCATGTTAGAGTTTGCATTTTATTGATATGTGCTATGGATTAGATGCAGTCAGTTAAAGCCCTTTCCAGGACAATTGACATACCCTGTCTCTGATGTCAGTCTGAGAAAATCCTATGTAGTGTACTACATCCCCGGATTACCTTATCTAAGTATTACATGGACATTTCAGATGATATGTCTTGGCATGTGGTCATTTTTCATTAAATTATTAGGAATTGTTAAAGCATCTTTTCCCTTTTTTGACACCTTGCCATAATTGAATATAAATTGACTTTAAGACAGAATGCCAGATATTCATGCAGTAGGTTACTGGGGCTTTGCTGGCGTCTAGGAGAAATAATACTCACCTTGGGTTTTGTAGCTAAATAAATAAATAAATAAATACAGAGGCTTTTGCTTTTTGATGTACACTCATGGAAAAATGCCATCATCATACTGGATTTTATTTTCACAAGTATTAACTGACATGATTACTACGATTCTGTTTAAAATTCTAAAATTTGGAAGGAAAGGAAGAAAATCGAAACCATGAAGCACTGCCGTGGTACAATACCTAACTTGTATGTTTTTCTTGTTTATTTGTTTAAAGAGCAATGAAAAAATTATCCCTTAACTAAGATAAAGTGCTTTCTCTCCTCATCTACCCTCCCAGTCTGTTCTAGAACTTCAGCCAACCAGCTTCCTAAATCTGCCTTCTCTGAATTATCCAAAAAGCCTTAACTTTTTTTTTCTATCTCTGTTCTGTTTACCCTAACTCTTTGAGCTTCCTCATTCTTTCCCTAAAGGCCCCCTCCCTGCCTTATGGCAGTCCATGCAGGCTTAAATCAAAGGGAATAGCTTTTTTCTTCCTCCTCCTCCTTTGTACTCTTCTTCCTCTTCCTCTTCTCTCTCCTCCTCCAGGCTGTTTGATGTTATAGTTTGTGCACCCTGGAAGTTTTTGTTTAAGCTATAATACAAGCCTCCTCCAGCTTTAAAACAAAACAAAATAATTGGTAAAAGTATGCCTTAAACTCATTTGAAGACAGTGGAAATAACATTAGTTGCTCGTAATTTTAGAGTTTAGCATGTTTGAAAAATCTATTTGAATGTATTGTTTTCCTCAGTTTTATATTACTTATTAGATTATATATAATATATATGACATACTCAGAAAAACTAATCATTTTGTTATTTTAAGCATAGGTGTGCTGTGTAGATCACATATTCCTCTAGAAAAGAAATTGCTTTAGAGGACATCTCTACACTTTATACTTATTGTACTCGCTTATTTCATTATATTTTGTGCAACCAAAAAATTGTAGCTATAAGCTATTTTGAGAATGCATTTTTTCCCCCAGAACCTTGTAAGAATCAACGGGAGCATAATTTTAAGTAACAGAAGTGCAAAATAAGCACTGAGTCCTAACTACCATAAATAAAAGGCCAGAATTCTAACTTTGCAAAAACTCATAATTACTAGCAATGGGGAAGGGGAAACATGAGGACAAGAAAAGTGAAAGTTAGTGGGTTTTTAAAATATACTTATATATATATTTTTGTTGAACTTTTTTTCCTTTCCAGAGATAGAATTCTGTGAGACACCTCCTACTTTGTGCTCAGGCTACCAGACAGACATGCACAGTGTTTCTCGGCATGGCTACCAGCTGGAGATTGGATCTGATGTGGACACAGAGACAGAAGGTGCTGCATCACCTGATCATGCACTCAGAATGTGGATAAGAGGCATGAAGTCAGAACATAGTTCCTGTCTGTCCAGTAGGGCCAACTCTGCATTGTCCTTGACTGACACTGACCATGAACGGAAGTCTGATGGGGAAAATGGTAAGAAAACTATATCTGCGGTTTGGATTTGTTATCACTTCTGCCCTTGGCCCATCTTTCATTTAGCATACAGAATACAAATACAAGATAGCGGGTCCCAGGAACAAGGAGGATACTTAAGTATCTAGCAAATAGACACATTTATTTATAACGACACAAAATAGTCTTCATTTCTGGGGAACCCTCAAGAGAAATTATCTCATGTAGTCAGCAATATTGTGAATGTCTTATTCATTACTCACCTTTTATTTTCATTTTTATTTTCCAGAGCTACCCCAGTGGGATTTATTATAGGAAGTACTCATTTCATGTAGTTTAGCTTTACATCGGTGTATGAACAAGCAGATGAACAATTATATAGCATGCATATTCTCTGTAGGGACTCTCTATTTTGATCCAAATTAACTTGCTGAGTTTATAAACAGATTCACATTAACCACATTAGAATGAAATTATTTCACAAACACAATTATTTTAAAGACACCAGTCATTTGCCAGACAATAAGTACTAACAGCAATATCATTATGTTGTAATTATATATTATTTCTTTATACATTTTAGAAAATGAAATGTTTTCTCTTTTTGAGTTTTGAAGAAAGGGTTAGTGTCCTTCTGCCTCTAACCAAAAAAGTAATTTCATAATAGGCATATTAAATGAATATTAATCAAATTAATCTAGTCCATCATTTTCTTTGTCAACATTTGATATGAGTTCTTTATCATTCACATTCATGTTAGCATAATATGTGAATTCAACCCATTTCAAAACAACAAATACTGTGTTTTCTCTCATTTTATCTCAGTGAAAAGGCCAAGAAGCAATCTGTGTTTTCCCTCATTTGAGGTGCCTACATTTTATATAATCACATAAGATTATATATGTATGTATTATATGAAAATGGAAATAAACTTTTCTAGGGGAACAAAGAGGCAGAGAGAACTGCGTTGAGAAAAGAAGATAGTAGAAAATATACTCCATAATATACTACATAATATGTACCTGTACAAATAGAATTTAAATGTAAAGATCATATTCTGTTCTTTAGGCCAATCCTCAGAACTGTTTGAAATCGCTTTCTAGGAGACAAAAGTTCTTCCTCTGGTTGGTGCCTGTCCCTTCTTCCAGCATGAGATTCCATTATTTCAGTAGTTGATAGTCAGATTGAAAAACATAATTGTCTCTTTATGATATCTTCATCTCTGCCAGGCTGCTTATAACCCCTCACATAAAGAATTGCAGTTAACTACATTCAATTGAAGCATACACCAATAAAGAATTTTCCATTCTAGACTTTATCATATTTCTATCTGTAGATGATTGTCAATGGGACCTTTCTTTTAGGAGTGTTGAAAAATTGTAGAATTAAGTAAGATTGATTTTTTTTTATGACTCAATACTACCGAATATTTGTTATAATGGAGGAATATTAGGGTACATAGAGTTTTTTTTCATTAATGCTGTTATGTTTCTTAAAATTCTTAATGGAGTGTTCATGTTGAAATTTGAAGAATCTAAGGGAACGTGGGCAGAGATTAATTAATAAACATTTAATATTACAGGTTTTAAATTCTCTCCTGTTTGTTGTGACATGGAGGCTCCAGCTGATTCTGCTCAAGGCAAGTGTTTCCAAATATTTGATGACAAGTTGTTTTCACCTCAATCAGTCATGACACGTGCCTAGTCCAGAAAAGAGACTCTAGTAGACAAACAAGTAACACATATGGCTGAACAATGGAATTGTCAGAGATTAGTCTAGTGGTCACATAGTGCCTTGCTTGTCTTTTTTAATGTGTATATTTCACTTATGAAGCTGAAGATGCAGTTAGGAACAACACTCATTTGTCTTGGGGTACTGCCCTAAATAAAACAACTGCCTTGTTGTTGTTATTGTTGATAATGATGATGTTGTTTTGCTGTTATTTTGTTTTGAATTTAGAATGACTTTAACTTTAACATGGTTTATATCTGATGATGATGCTGTCATAACTTTCCAGTGCTCTCTAGCAGACAACCTTGGTCCTTTTCTCCAGATGCTCCTATCTTGGCCTTACAATCACATTTTATTCCATGTGATCAATTGCAAATAACTCAAAAAGGTCAAAGAAAAAAAATGAAAGCATAAAGTAGTCATGTGTTGTGTCCCGAGCTGCCCTATGTTAGGCACTAGAAATGTCACGAGCCTCACTAGCCCACGTTTGGGGGCCAAAATATTGCAGACCGCTCTATCAATGTTGGAACCAGCACTGCCAAAAGCCTTGGGGGCTAAGTTGTTAGAGCCCGCACTGTTCCAGCTTGCTCCAGTCCACGGGTCAGGGTTCAGCAAGAGAGAGACTGAGGACAGACTAGAAGAATGGAGACCAGACAGTATGATTCAATCCCATTTATTCTTCAGTCTCTCTTCTTCTCTCCAAGTCCCAAGTCTTGAGTTCTGAGTCCCTAGTCCCTAGTTCCTAGTCCCTAGTGCTCTTCCAAGTGTCTAGTTCCTAGTTGCTTTCTCCAAGTGCTAAGTGCCTAATGTCTAATACTCTGTTCCCTTCCAAGTTCTCTTCTGAGTGCCTAATGTCTAATTCTCTCTTCTTCCTCCAAGTGCCAAGTGCCTAATACCTAATCCTAGTGTCAAGTTTCTGATTCTCTGTTGCAAGTGTCTTCTTCCTAATGCCTAATAACTAATTCCAAGTTGTACTGAACTCTTCTGTCTGCCTCTTGCCTTTTAGATGTCTCACTTCTAAGTCACGCCCTTTTGTCTTATCTCTAAATCTGATCTCTAAGTCACGCCCTTAAGTCTCAGCTCTAAATCACACCTTTAAGTCTCACACACCCAAGGGAAGATCCTGGGTATCTAAAACTAAGATGTTATCAGAGTATGCTCAGCTGTTGTAGGCTATTGTAATCAAGTCTCTTATCAGGGTATATGGCTCAAGATGGCTGAAAGGATGATAACTGCCTTCTGTTGGCTCCCCACAGTCATCATTTTATGAGGCTTTTTTAGTCATTCCTCAGTAAGAGGAACATTCCTAGTTATTGGTAATAACTAGGAATGGCAGTATTTAATACTATTTTAGAGAAAATTTGAGAGTGAATGCTTTTCATTTTTCCCCAAATGCATGTTAATTTAAAGAAAAAATCATTTTCAACTCATTTAACTTTGTGTTTGCATACAAATGGAGCTATTTATTTCCCACTGATATCATCCATTCATGAAAGCATGCCTAGCAGGGTATCTATCTCATTAACTCATTAACTTAAATTTATACATTCTATATTTGAAACATAAAAAATGCTTAAAATATTTTTGATTTATAGGTTTCAGTAGTTCAGATTCCATGCAATCTTATCCCTGTGAGACAATTAGTGTCAGTGACATTTTATTTTGTTTCTGCCTTCCTAAACTTTCTGTTCTTTCAATTATTGATGATATTATGAACATAATATTATTAAAAACTTTAGGGTAAGCTAAGCCTCATTGCTCTGAATGAGAATACAAGCTTAAATAAGGGAAATTGTTAATTTGGGTGAGTTATACAACCATAAAAGAATCTGAGAAGAACTGTCAAAGATGCCTACAACTATGTCAATCCCACAAATAGACAATATGACTTAGTGGCACTTTGTTGTTCTACTTGGATTTCCAGAATTTTACCTAAGAAGATTGATTTCTTTCATGTCATCGATAGACCAAGCATTAAAATTGTTTTTTAATTGTTGTGTTGTTCTAAATCTAATTTAAATCTATAACATGTTACTGGTAAAAATTAGATATGTTTTCTAGGTTTTCACAGAAATATCAGAATATTATTTGTTTTTTAATCCTTCCCACTTGTCCTAAGACAGTCCTTTAACATTCATTAATACTTAATTTTCTATTAAGGAAAAATACAGATTTAATAGTTAGCTTACTTTGGGACCTGAATAACAGTTTGATATTGTACTTCTTTCAGTATAGACTTCTCACAGTTCATTTCAACTGTTCGTCATATGTCTAAGTCATAGAGTCGTAGATTTTCATACCTCACAAAAGGTATTGATAAGCACTAGACTAGATAGAAGTGTGGTCTGCCTTATTCTCCATTATTGCTTCAATACCTAGGCACAGAATCTAGAGCATAATTACAGAGTCAATAAATGAGAATCATCATGTTCTGAGTAGGGGGATTAAAGTAAGAGAAAAATATTTTCATGAATTATGTACAATCTTGTGCTACTCTTTGAAGGACTGAAATGCTGCATTGAATCATGCCTATGGTTATCTAATGTGCAAATTTGCCTCTAACAAATGATCTTCTTGTCACTTCTTATAACAATATGATAATACTACTTTGCATTTGTCAATGTTCTCTAAAGAAACTGAGCTTATATAATGGATATCCATCTGTTCAACATGGGATTTAGAATGGTACATAGGCTGTTATATGGCTACTCCAACAAAGATTATCTCTTGACTCAAAGGCCAGGTATCTATCTGCTAGTTAGTTGTTCAACCTTGTCTTAGCACTCTCAGTCTGGTACTGGAGTTCTGGAGGATTCCTAGAGAGCTGCCAGTCTTCAGTCTATGCTGGGATCCTGAAGAAGTATGTGTTAATACCAGTGAAGGAATATCTCAGCAATAGGATTGATGTATTTGCCAGTGAGAGTGAGGGCAAGCTGACCAAAATCAAAAGCTTCTTTCTTCCATGTCATTTTATGCACCCTGTCATAAAAGACTTGGCCCAGATTTAAGGTTGGTCTTCCCAACTCAAATGATCCAATCAAGAAAGCCTCTCACAGTTGTGCCAAGCTGTTTGGGTTTTAGTTGATTCTGGATGTAGTCAAATTGAAAACTAAGATTATACATCTTTTATCCACTCTTTGCCAACTTTTATACAAGCACATCTACTTAATTATGCTTAATTTCCAAATGAAAACAAAACAAAGTCAGTTATTTTTCTACAACTGGTCATACAGCATAAGCTGGTATTTATAACTTCTTTCCTTTACTCTCCAATTCTTTATTTCCTCCATCCTCAGCAACCACCTCAGCTAATCTTAGTTCTTATCTAGGAGAAGTGACCCATACTTTTATTCTCAAAGGATCTGTACCCTTTGTCATTCTGCTTTGAACTGAGTTGTCATAGTTTTACACTAACTTTGACCACAGAACATGGTAGCAACAGAAGATACCCTAATGGATCTTCTGTATTCCAGACATAATCTTTCTCATCTCTCATGGAGTAGTGTAGTAATTTCCCCCTAGTATTCTGGACCAATTATCTCTTATAATACTGTTACTCCTATCTTAGCCTGTTGGCTAATGGTCATCATAAGTCCAAAAGGGCCAGTTGGAAATCTGAGCTCTCATCTCAATGGAATGTTTGTTGTGTTTCCTAGGAGGAACATTCTCCATCTGGAACCAAAAGTTCTATGCCAGCAGAAATTATGGTTGTGGGAACAGGAAGCAAACATTTTCCTACTGGATCACTAGGGGTGATAACAAATGGAATAATTTCCATTTATACTACTTCATTCCTGGACCAACGAATCCTGGGTATGGGAGAACATTACCATATACTGAAAAATAATTCAAAGCATATAATATATTTTGGAGAACCTGGCTTTTGCCTTCTGGGTTACTGCCATCTAATTAAAACTATGTCTTCAAATGCCATCTACCTTTCTATGAAGTCAGCTGGTTTCAGAATGGTTGACAACATAATACCAGTGACTTTCATGCGAGTAGACCAATTGTAACATTACTCTGCCTATTAAGCGAGTTTTTTAGTCAGAGGAAATTTTGTATAAAATGCCATAACAATGACTGAGACATTCTGTGAGTTTGTATATGGTAGTTTTTTCAGAAACATCAGGTATAAGAGAGGCAAATCCATAAACAGGGTAAGTATTTATTCCAGTAGGACAAAACATTGTCCTTTCCACATAGAAAGTGTACCAGTGTAGTTAAACTGCTACTTGGGTATGGTATTCATTCACCCTTGGGAATGGTATCATATCAGAAGTTCAGTGTTAGTCTCTATTGCTGGCAGATCTGGCACTTAGCAGCATCTGTAAAAAGTTCACCTAGGTTAGTGTAAGTACATTTGTTGAGTCCATGCACAAATTTAATTTCTGCTACAACAGCCACTCTGGTAATGGGCCTAGTGGAAAATAACAATGCATGATGGTGAAAGACACTGCCTATCAACAAATGAGCCATCCAATTCCACTGTTTTATTTTCACCTCTACTGAAGTTACACACACACACACACACACACACACACACACACACACACACACACATTTTACATGAAAGACAAGCATCTTCACATTCTTTGCCTATTTGAAAAGACCTATTTAAGTGCTTATTCCCAGATTTTTTTTTTCTCAAAAAATTTTTTCTAAACATGTTCTTCCCAAATCCCTGGCCACTCACCCAATCTATTGGCTAAATCTCATGGATTGAGCAACTATACATATGGCCATTTCTCCATCCAAGAAAAATGCACAAACTTGTATACTGCCCAACATTCTACCTACTATGAAGACTTCCCTTCCCTGGTATCTCTCAGGGTTGTCTCAGAAAGGGTTTGTAAATGATGTAGCTTTTGATTCTCAGTAGTGCTTGCATAGAATGCAGAAAGAGACACATCAGTTCAAAAGGCCCTAACTGCTGAAGAGATGGTTCAGTGGCTAAAAGCACTACTTGCTCTTCCAGAGGACTCTAGTTCAATGCTCAGCACCCACGTGGCAGTTCACAACTGTCTGTAACTTCAGTTCCAGAGGATTTGACATTCTCACACAAACATACATGCAGGGTAAAACACCATTGCACATGAAAGAAAAATATTTATTTAAAAAAGGCCCTAATTCTTCCTCAGTAAAATGTCCATAAGGAATACTTCAAGAGGCCATGGGAACGTTATTGGAAATAGAAGGAATTTTAATGGAGGTAGAAATCATAAGCATTTGGGCAACTTCTTTGAATAACTTGATTGTGACCTCAGGACCTGCTCAGGCCAGATCACATATAGACCACTTACATTTGATAATAGATTGCTGCTGTGCACATCCTAATTTATAACTTGCAGGGTCGAACAATATCTAGATTACTATCGGCGGTCCAAATCACTTGACACTTTGGGGTCCCATTGTCAAATATTCACTTTACACTAAGGCCCAATAGCCAGCCAAGAGCTATCCATCAAAAGAACAATTGTCAGCAGATGATGGTAGAGTTTTGCTGTAAAATTTGTGAGGTTTCCTTTGTGATTCATCTATATGGAAGTGCCGATGGCTCCATGAAACCTTCCTATTAACCACTGATACCTCAAGTGCTACCAGGTATCCAGAATCATCTTGTCCCAGTAGAAGAGAAGCCTACAAAGCAGGTTCAGTCTATTGAAGAATCTTCTCCTGTACCAGGCCCCATTTAAAGCTAGTGGCTTTCCAACTCACTTGATATATAGAATGAAATAACATACTCCAGTAAGGAATATGATGCTTCTGCAGTTCAAATAAGCCTTCCTCTTGATGATGGAAATGGCCAGGTATAATAACATATACTTTACACAGAATATCTGTTCCTCCCACAGTGGACTCCTAGGAATTTTACTGAAGTTCTACCCTTGAATTTTGGTTGGATTTATTTCCCATTCTCAGAATCCATATGTGTTACCAACAAGTCCAATGTGGCTTATACATCCTGTTCACGTGGTCCAATCAGCCTAATTTATCAGTATAGTGGATCAATGTGATATTTTGCAAGAGAGACAGATGATCAAGATCCTTTCAAATTAAGTTATGACACAGTGCTGGAGAGTTAATATACCCTTAAGATAAACTTGTAAAATCGTACTGTTGACTTTGCCAGCTGAAGGTAAATTGCTTTGTGTGGTCCTTATGGACAGGTATCAAAAAAAGGCATTTGCTAATGTAGTAGCTGCATACCATGTACCAGGAGATGTGTTAATCTGCTCAAGTAAAGATACCACATCTGGTACATCAGCTGCAATTGGTGTCGCTACTTGATTAATTTTGCAATAGTCAACTGCCATTCTCCATGATCCATCTGTCTTCTGTGCAATCCCAATCGGAGTTTTAAAGGGAGTTGGAGTACAAACCACAACCTCTGCATCTTTCAATTCCTCGATGGTAGTACTAATTTCTGCAATCCTTCCTGGAATGTGATATTGTCTTTTGTTCACTATTTTCCCTAGTAGAGAGAACTTCAGTGACTTGCATTGACTTTTGCCAACCATAATAGTTCTCACAAAACCAATATAGGAATTCTGCCAACTTCTAAGTACATATATCCCAAATATACATTCTAGAAGTAGGGAAATAACTGCATGATGAGTTTCGGGACCAACTGGGCCTGCTGTGAATAAGATTTTAGCCAACACTATGTCATCTGGCCTTGCCACTGTGGAGGATTACACTTTGCCCAGCGTACCCTCTAGCATCGCAGTCTTCCTGAACCTTAAAATCCTTTTGTCAATACTAAGTCAAGAGATATCAAACATCTTCATCTTCTTTTCAATAAGCCATCTTCTGACAAGTTTTGGCTGTGCAAACCTCCATTCTAAACCTAGAATCTGTACTCAGTGCTCCCATATCAGAAAACTCAGTCTTTTCCAGTTTTATATTTCATCTATCATTATCACACACCCTAAAAACCCATTCCTAAGTATGTTCCCCAGACTTTTGCTTCAGTGAATTAGCAAACTCATTTAGTTATTTAGTGGTACATTGCACATTTTCATGGACTTTACTTCTCACCTCTTTTCTACGAGCATCTTTAACTTTGAATGTGGTTTTCAGTCTAGAAGCACTATAGGTGGGCACTGAGTGACATCAGTATTGTTTTGCCTGCCATCTCCCTCAGATAAGAACGTCACTGCTAGTTCAGCAGACAGTGAAGGATTAATTTACTCAGGCAAATATAGAGAGAGGAGCACTGCAGTAGATGAAAGTGGAAAAGTAGTCTATTCTAAGGGTGAATAATTTTTGATCCGGTGAACTAAATCCTTCAGAATCGGAGAGTTCAATGTCCTCACATTGAGATGGGTTGTCCCACACCTCTCCAGCCACAGTTACAAGATCCTTACCAGTCAGCGTACTTATTTGACCTCTTACATCCTCTGAGGCTGAGACTTGAATTTTCATTGTAATGCATAGTAATGCAAATACTGAGGAACTCGATGGTTCTTCCACAGCCCACTTGTAAAATTTTAGACTATTTGTATATATCTGGAGTCAATCAATTAATTATGTCACTGAGTTCATTCATTTATTACTGTACCCTGAGATATTAGAAGCTGATTAATTTTATCAAAGAGTTCATTTTATCCTTTGCCAATTTATTCAGAGATGTTAGAACCAACCAGGCAACATCATTTTTTTTCCCTTATTTTTCGACCAGTTGTCAAAAGTGTTATGTATTATAGGGTCAGCTCCAAGCTAGCCAAGACAACATAGTAATATCCTGTCTCAAAAACTAACAAAACAAACAAATTTAACCACCCCTTCCCAAAAAATAATCCTTATAATTTTGTTTCTGTAGAGTCCATTCTGATATTACTATCTGTATTTGTCAGAGTTCTATAAAGGTACAGAACTAATAGAATGAACATCCATATATTAAAAAGGGATTCATTGAAAAGGTATATAGGCTATGGTCTCTCTAGTTCAACAATTGTTGTCTCCTAACTGAAAGACCAAGAACCTGGTAGCAATTCGGTTTATGAGGCTAGTTGTCTTAGCAGTCCCAATCTGGTGCAGAGTCCCAGAGGACTCCTAGAAAGCTGGTAGTCTTCAGTTCACATTGGAACCCAAATAAATAGGTTCTAATACCAGTAGAAGAATGCCTCTGCAAAAGAGTAGATGAACTTGCCAATGAGAGTGAGTGTAAGCAGGCTTTATACTGTCATTAGTAGAGCCATTAGATTATATGTGCCAACTTGATATTTGCTGGTTTGAAGTTGGGGGCTGCTTTAGAAATAAAGTGGGTGGGCTCCCAACAAGCAATATTTGTATTATTGATCTTATCCTCTGATTGTAGCTAATGAGACTCTGTTAGATACCTGAATCAAGCTGAGAAAATGATTCTATTCCCATGGAATGTAGCAATGACATTAGAGCATACATGATTAATTTTAGCTGCTTTTCTGGACAGAAATAAGAGCTGGACTTTATATCGGGTCTTATTCCTTTCTTTTGGATAAATATTTAGACCCTAGTCAATCTGCAGATATGACTAAATAACATGTATCGATGTGCAAAAGGAAATTACTTAACAATTCTTTCTATTTAGCCCCTTCTTGTGGTTATTTTCTGTTTTATGTAGCTCAAATTGGTTTTGTCACTTATAATAAATCCTCTTAATTAATTGGACATTAATATTTCCCACCAGTCTAGAAATGCCTTGAGGTTGGGGATTATACATAATACTCATTTTTCAAACATCTCTAGTACTTAATACAACATTTGGCAGCAAGTAATTTTTCAATGAGCATTTTTGAGTAGAAGTATCATTATCATTAAAACTATAGGTAAATATAACTTCTTTGTAATTCATACTTTATTAAAATTAGCAAATACGATTTCTTACTATTTCTTTCTATTTGGCTTATTAACAAGCAGTTTTATTTTTACATCCTATAGATCATCTTTGGTACTTCTCAAATTCCTGACTACTAGCCATTGGATGGATAATTAAAACTCCTCCTCCCCCAGTTTCTTGGTCTATAAAATGGAAATTATATATATATATATATATATATATATATATATATATATATACACACATACATATATATATATATATACATACAAACACACACACACACACACACACACACGCACACACACGCACATATATGTGTGTATGTGTGTATCACCTTATAGTGTGACATCTGCAATTATATATTCAGTGCATGTTAGGTGTGAATAAAGATTATCACTGTTCATTTGTTATGTCCAAGTTATGGGATAGATGCTATGGGTAACTTTTTTATTATCAGGAATTATACAATTAGCCAATGTTAAATGTCTGGTACCCTCAAGAATTTCTCAATCCTGGGAGGGTCCATTATAATTTCTGCTTATTCCAAAAAAGGTAAAAATCCTTGTGTTTGTTTCTCTTACTTTAGTAAATACACCATTTCAATAGTTAACAAATATTTTTTTCTACTAAGCACCGAAAAATATTAGAGGAAATACAGTGAAGTTATTTTAGCTAGATAAGGCCACTGTTATTTCTCATTGACATATAGTAGACCTTTAAGATAGATCTAGAATCTTGATTCCTCAGAAGCCATGATGATTTTCATCATTGATAAACAGTTAAATTCTTTTCATGATATTCAATGAGATTATAGACAAGGGAAGATCTGGCAAAATTCCATCAGAGCCAAGAAATCTATAGTAGCTCCCTGTTACTTCTATACTTCATACCCAGAACCTGAAGACACAGCATACATGGTCAATAAATACTGTACTAGCATAGCCCTTCATGTGCCATTTTGAGAACCTAAATTGCTTTACAGGAACATCTGGAGTTGTGAGACAAAAATGCCTAGATGAACACCTGGAGGTCTTTAAATGACATGTACTACTTATGCCCAAATGAGGAGTTACCCTTCTGATATTTGACCATGTGGGATCATTCATGAGCATTTACTAGAAGGGATTTGTTTCTTTTTACATTTCTTGCCTGTGCTTTCTATGTTTTCCCCTGGTGATATAAGTTATACAGGACACTTCTATAGCAGTGAAACAGTTCCTTAGGAACCATATAAAAGTTAAAGGAAGTGTGTGAAACAATACAATGATTTGGTAAT
The DNA here is from genome assembly GCA_030674055.1 of Rhabdomys pumilio. Taxonomy (NCBI): domain Eukaryota; kingdom Metazoa; phylum Chordata; class Mammalia; order Rodentia; family Muridae; genus Rhabdomys; species Rhabdomys pumilio. The sequence goes on from JANHMN010000005.1 coordinate 24,520,823, forward strand.
AGCTTTGGCAGGAACCCTGCCATATAACTGGCACCCTAATGGCTCTGTTGGAACCATTATGCATGTATGAGGTAGTTCGGTTGACTTTTGTAACAGCCCTTTTGGAGAGTTACATGGTCAGAGGAAGTGTATAAGTCATTTGGATGACTGTATGTGTGAGTCATACATTTCTGCGTTGACTGTGATGCTCTTAGAATTGAAACCCAGTCTGATGATACTAAGCATTAAGCTATTGTCAAGGTAAATACAAAAATGCATATTTTCAAGTAGACAAACCTTTATTAGTATATTTTACTGATAAAGTAATATCAGCTGCTGGTTTAAAATTGATACTATAAAACAGGATTAACTTTAAAAAATAGTAAACTATTCTCCTCATCTTCACTTCACCCTTCAGTGATGGTCATTTCTACATTATCAGTATAAGTACAGACTTAATTCTGTGAAATGAAAAGTCTATCACCCTTTTCTATTTCTGATATCTTGCATATTATTCTTTGTGTGTTGTTCCTCAGTGATAGCTGCATGAGATCCAGACACATAGGTATCACTTTTCTATTTAGCTATCCCATTAATACAAATGTAGGTATCCATTAGTTTGTTCTTCCAAAAAAAGGAAAAAAAAACACCAAAGTGCTGTTACTTACTTCTTACATATACATCTTTTTACATACCTGTTGGATAATTTCTTATAATTAGAAATGATCAATAGGCTGAGGTTATAGCCATTTTATGTTTCCTACAGGTATCACCAAATTTTCCCCTTTAAAAAAAGAAGAGTCAGTTTATCTTTCTACTAATGCTTCATGAAGCGTATCTGTTTTATCATATTCTCATCAATGCAGGCAATAATGAAAAAATATTTTTAATACATATCCCTAACATATATACAATGTCCTTATGCTATTATTTGTATTTATGAGTGAGCTTGGGAATCTTTTTATATGTTAATATGCATTTGCATCTCTTATTCTCAATTGTTGGTTGATATGTCTGCTCATTTTTCTACTTTTCACTAATAAGGACATAATCTAACAACAAAGTAAAAAGATACAGATGTAGATGTAGACCATAGTAAAGCTAATGAGACTGTTTTTTAAGTATGAACAAAATATCCATCTTTATTCCTCAGATAAATTGTATTAAAAATACAATGTGAACTACATGCAACTCAGTAAAGATAAAAACAGGAGCAGTGGTCCTACCCAGGGATGAACACACTAGTTAGCTCTCCATTTGTAGTCCTCAATGTTGTTCAATGGGCATGGCTCATGACGGACCACACTAGGCAAAATGGTTCCACGTGAGGTTTATTTCAGAATATAAGCGCAAAGGTGACAGCAAGAAGAGGTGGGGAAGAGAGAGAGAGAGAGAGAGAGAGAGAGAGAGAGAGAGAGAGAGAGA
>JANHMN010000005.1:24522236-24556818 GCA_030674055.1 Rhabdomys pumilio
AGAGAGAGAGAGAGAGAGAGAGAGAGAGAGAGAGAGAGAGAGAGAGAGAGAGAGAGAGAAAGGTCAGGGTCAGGGGGCTCTGCTTATTTATATGGATAGTGATGTAGCCTCTCGCATGTAAAGGTGGGAATTGAGCCAAATGGATTTGGGGAATGTGTGGCGGTTGCCTTGGCAACAGATGTGGCAGTCGCCTAGAAGTGATGTTCGGAGCCAGTCCTGATCCAACAGTCATCAACAGTCATTCTTGAGAACATGTAGAAACAACAACATATGGACCAACAGGTTATATTTAATATATATATATATATATATATATATATATATATATATATATAGTGAAAAGAGGAGTCAGGAATTTTCAAAAGAAAGAGTGAGGAGGGTTATATGGGAGAGTTCAGAGAGAGGAAAAGGGAAGAGAAAAATGTAATTAAATTACAATCTAAAAAATAAGCTAAAGATTTAGTGTGAAATGTGAAATTATTGCCTAGAATATTAGCAGTAATAAATATCTGACAACATATACTTTTTAAAAATAATGAGAATCAAGCATTGATTACAGGATCATAACCAAAGCAAAAAATGAAAGAAATTTGACAATATCTCACAAAACTGAGCCTATCTCTCCATTGACATAGTCCTTTAACTCTTGGGTGATAATATAGTGATATGTATTAGGATGTGCCAACAAATGAAGTATTGTTGGAAATATTGACAAAACAAGAATACCAATCAAAATGTTTATCAACAACCAGCCACATGTATATCATATATACTATTAATGTTCTGCAATGTTCTCCAGCTTTAGAGATGGTGAGACACATGTGAAGAGAAAAGGGAGATGACTCAGAGGCATTTGGACAGAGGCCCCATTACTCTCAGACTGTGTATATATTTATAAATATTTAAAAATGAAGCTCACCTATGTAATTCACCCATGGTAACAACGTTACTTTTTGTTGCCTTTTACACTTATAAATCAGGAATATTTTTCACATATTTAACACAAGCCTCATGAGATAAAATTTTTTTATTGGATATTATACTTACATTTCAGATTTTATCCCCTTACCTCATCCCCCCACCACCCAGGAACCCCTTATCTCATCCCCCCTCCTCCTGCTTCTGTGAGGGTGTGCTCCCACCTACCCCCCACTCCCACCAATAACTTTTTATGTATTGAAGTGGAACAACCTTTCTATCATTAAACAAAACCAGTCTTTGAAACCTCATGTGCTTTAATGTACTATTGTCTGTGAATTCCTATAAGGAACTCTTTTCCTCCTACTTGATTGCTTTGTCCAACCTTGCAATGAGAGTATGTCCCTAATCTTCTTGGAACTTGTTATGCCAAGTTCAGTTGATATCCCTGGGAAGCCTGCTGTTTTCTAAAAGGAAAATGAAGGCGAGTGGATCTAAGAGAAAGGGGAAAGTGAGTAGAGGGACTGGGGGGAGATGGGAGAGGAGAAACTGCCATCAAGATATAATATATGAGAGAAGAATATAAAGACAATAAATTAATAATTATTATTACATTTGTGGAGAGATAATTACATGGCTAGGAGGTAGATCCTGGAGACAGTGTGTTATTCCTGTGTACTTTTGTCTCCTTTAAATTTCATATTATAGGCTGATAAATTTTAGCTTATGTTATTTTAAATGAATGAAACTAATGTGATATCACAGGGAAATTAATCCAAATTACCTGTTCTCTGGACTACTTTTGAACATAGTCAGCGATGGCTGCTTACAGGGGTGTTTTGAATGTCTTAAAGTAGTATGCAAAAAATTCTTCTGGGTGGGCAAATACTCCTTTTGTAATACTGCCCAGGTTATTCTTCCATCTCTTTTTCTCTCTTTCATATGTGTGTCCATGTGTCCGTGTGTGTGTATGTGTCTATGTGTCCATGTGTGTGTGTGTGTGTGTGTGTGTGTGTGTGTAAACAAATGTATTAAATAATATCTTTATGTAATAATCTGTTCTTTGGTTTATTAAGCTACCTGCTTATGTTGATTTTGTTCTTGAAATGAGAGCCATGCTCATTTGTTTCCTTGAAAAAGCTGTTTTTGTAGATAAGTTTCAACCTCACATAGGAAGCAGAGCATGGCAGCACTATAATCCAGTGGACAAGCAATTCTACTTTTCTAAATTGTCTGCCAAAATTAGCAGTTGCAAAACAACAAAAACAAGACAGTTTCAAACCCTCCAAGTAATATATACTATACTATTTTCCTTTGAGACCAACAGCATGTATTTGTCATTTTTACAATTTTAGCAACATACACATAATCATGTTTCCATGAACAAATACCTATTATGCTAAGTGGCATATTTTAAGTATAATTTCTGTCATTCACACAGTTGACACCTTCAATTTTTGTGGTTTTATTTTATGGCCACTATCAAGTAGAAATTTGTGCTTAAATACATTTCATTTATTTTGATGTTTGTAAATGCAAAACCAGTTTTTCTGAGGCAATTTACCCTTTATTTTCCTCGTTTCTTGGAAATGCAGTGTGTACTGAAATAAATATTTTTGCTCCATGTTTATGTGGATTCTGGAGATAAAACTCTGCTCATCTGTCTTGCCTGGCAAACACCTTCACAGAATGAACCATCTTTCTGGCCTTCACATGAGCAGAGCTTAAATTTAACAAACAAGGATTCCAAATTGATTATTTATAAATAAGTGCATGCATGGTTTTGTGAGTAATTTATGAAATGAGCAAGACAACCAAAACTGTCAAAAAGTTGATTCATTTAAGATACTTTCTAAATTGATGTGTTTTCTGACTGAATTGCCTGATAATCCCTGTGCCAACTATTGAACATTTTGTTTATGAATATGTAGTCATATTTTTATCAAATAGTCTGCCAATTGATTGGTTACAATAAGATTCAGTTAGAATTGATCAATTCAGTCAAAGTTGTCAGGAAATATTCCTTTGTAAGACAAAATCTAGGATAACAAAGACTGAAAATGTGTTGTTATGAGATTTGAGAGTCCCAAATCATATCAGAATTTGAGGAAATTTTCATGAAAGTTGAAAAGTGTAGAAAATGAAACCCAGACATTCTGCCTTATAAGAATTATAAACCTATTAAATCATGACATTCTTAATGGTCTTACATAATTATATGAAGTCAAAACAATAATGACACTCAACTATCTCAAGGTGGAAATAAATAAAACTGCAATAAAATAAAACAGCCACACAACAGTAAAAGTTAAGGGAAGGAAATGAAACAGACAACACTAGTTCCCTGGATTAAGTATTTGATATAAGTAATTACTTCCCTCAGTACATACACATGAATTATTTTACCATTTCACTGCTTTCCTTAAGGTTTTGATCTCTAGGCTACTCTCTGCTCATTTGAATACTTTATTTACGGAACAGGAAGTATTTAGAAAATGTTTTCTCTCTTGATTCAGGTGTGGATGTAGTCCTAAGTTTTGACATTTGTGTAGCCAAGTGAATGTTGTCATTTTTAATGACTTCAGTCCCAATAAGGTTTATCAAGATGTTTCTGCCTTACATTTCATTTCCAAACAGCTGTCTAGATGTACAGTCACAAATCTGCTAAATTGGGCAGACATTTTTGGAACACTTTTTGTCATGTTCTCCTAAGAACTATGATTATCTATATTTTAAAGACATAAAAGAAAAGAAATTAGTCCTAGGTAAATCTCAGTAGAAAAGTGCTTTTCCTGGAACTGTTTGCCTCCAAAGTAGAGACTGATCTTTACTCACAAGAACTAGAAAGAATAATTTGGACATATTTTCTTAGACCTTATACCTTTGGACCCACGAGACTTAAAATAAAGAAATATCTTGCTTTCCTACAAGTTGAGTTTCAGTTGTTCCAGATTGAATTAGTGTAAATAAAATAGAAAGAAGGGCTCTAGAAAATCAATACTGCATTGGTAGTAAACTGGAAAATACTGACAAATTATCCTTTTAGGCCTTAGCAAGGTTTAATCTAAACATCGTTTTCTCCTGACACGATGAGAGAGAAGAGAGTAATTTATTACACACGCCTGATATGGATGAGAAAAGACTGCAGCTTGTTCTTCACTGTTATGGCTCCGTCCCTTTTTTGTGCCAGTTCAATTTTTGTCTTGCTTCAGAAAAATCCTTCTCCAATAATGTTTATGAGTCTTATATCTTCAATGCCACACCTTATCATGATATATTTGGCTACTTACCAGCTTGTTTAAGAAGAAGAATGTCAACTGAAAAATGTTCTGTTGAGATTTGAGAGTCTTTTATATGCATGCAGAACCTTCTTAAAGTATGGTATGCATGTAATTTCACAGTTTTAGATAGTAGGAGAAAACAATACACACAGGAGTATTTTATGAAATCTAGTTATATATAACATGAATCATAACCCAGCCATAAACTTATAATAGCCAAAACATGAGATATTTTTTATTGTTGGGGTTATATAAGATGGGTCCTAGTTCTAATTCCATTCCAAATTTGCTACTTGTTTGTAGGAGAAGGAGAAGTTGTATTTTGAATGAAATGTATGTCCACAGTGTTTTCTCCCTAATTATGATTTTTTATTTCTCCTCATTCTACTCTTATTCATAGTTATAAACATGAAGCACAAATAAGTAAAAGATGTAGCAGAAATATTTGGTCAGCCATTTGATTATCTTTTCTGCTAAATAAAGTAGTTGTGTTAAATGTCACATCTTCCCAGATGGATATGATAAAATAGCATTTTTAATTAACCCAAGAGGGACATGGACATGAGAAAACCAAGTACTTGCTCCAGGCAGGATCATTTCTCAAGGCACTGTATTATAAACAGTATTTAAATAACTACCACTATTTATCCCTCATATTTTTAAAAACCTAAGTTTTTAAACTATTACAATTATATCTCCCAGTTATTATCATGGTAATAAAGATATCAGCCTAAAACACTTTTGTGTTCTTGGGGAATGTATGCACATTTAATAGTAAGAAACAGTTACTATTTATTGTACCCCATACCAAATTGAAGTCTCAGTAGGTTTAGTTGCTCATTCAAACTAGGAAAATATGTACATTCCCAGGAAACTCTACGCAAAAGGTAGCATTAAGGTAGAATTAGTAAATATAATTATAGGAAGAGGATTTTCACTGAGAAATTGAGTTATACACAATATTATTGTCTCACAGAAAAATGGATTTCTTCAAGAAAACACTTTCTAAAAGTACAAACTTTATAACAGGCATACAATTGTGACTGTTAAATATAAATGTTTCAACCTTATTCCAAGGCATGTTACACAACTTTCCTCTAAAACTTAGTGGCATGCTACATACATCAATGAAGTAAGAGAAAAGACTCTTGAAAAATTGAAATCAAATATTTGCTTTATTACAAACAACGTATGAAGTGCCATTTTTCTTTTGTGAAGTCTCTTATGATATTAAAACTCCCAAAACCAAGAAAGTTTTTATGTAGTAAAAATGGGAAGAAATGAGATAATTAAAACCACACGTGACTGTAAGCCACCTACTTAGAAGCTTGATTGCTTATACTTAGTGATGTTTTTAAAAAACTATGCGTGAATTTTCTCCAAACATAAAATTTAAAAATAATAATTCTTGTAGCATTATAAGTTCGGGTCTGTACAACTAGGTCAGTTATAATAATACCAACTCTGGCTGGTTGTTTCAACTCAGCTGTTCTAGCTCAAAGTCCTCTGCAAGACAACTGATTCAAATTGACTTCTCCTGGGTTCTCGATGAGTTGCTCTGCATCCACCTTCACAAATTGCACTGAACTGCCACAAACCCGGCAAACTCACTCCACTCTTCTGCATTGCCCTCATTCAGCATCACAGAACTCAACTCCACTCAACGGAACTGACTCCCATCTGACTCAACTCTCAACTTCTTTATAATTTGCATGATATCCTAATGTTTTAAAGTGAGAAAAATAGCACTTCACATGCTTGATTTTTTTTTTCCTCATTCCTGTTTGCAGTGTAGGAAAGGCCAGCCTTGGCACCAGAGGGTAAACTGAGGCAGGCAGCTGTTGGGGTCAGTGCTTAGAGCCACTGCTGGGAGTGGATCCAGATACTTACAGTGGCTGCTGCCAAAGGCAGCCAGTGGTTAAAGTTACTCAGCAGAGTTTATCTGAGGGAACAAAGCTTAGTTTACTATGGGTGGCATTCTCTGTGGCTAACAGAAAAACTATGAACATTTTTTTTAATTCCTTGGGACCAGCAAAAAGAGAAAGAGAAAATACATACATACATACACACACACACACACACACACACACACACACACACACACACACACTGAGTGGATGAAACAAAAGGTAGACTCCAAAACCTTTATACACACAAACATGCATACATACATACATACATACCATACATGCACACACTCACACAAACACACACACACACCCCTACATACATTCACACAGACCCATAGACATATGTATACACATACCCACATGGAATAGTTGGAGCAAAGCTCCAACAATCAGGCACCAAGCAGTTCACACAAACCTACATCTACACAATTGGTGGGTGGAGCAAACTCTAACACATGCCCAGACAAGCTTTACATGTATACTTACATGCAAGCAGTTGATGGGTGGAAGGACCAATGTTCCAACCCACCACACACATAAAATTTACACATATACTCACAGTTGGTGGATGGGAGAAACAATGTTCCAGCCACTCATGCTTTATGCTTTCTTCCATAGTTTATATATCCCTGTAAAACATTTCAAACAGTATACAATTACAATGTGATTATGGTTTAGTTTTCTTCTGGTGAATGATTACAAAAAACAGTGCGTTCCCCAAAACCTTTACAAGAAATAACATTACACAATACAGGTAAAGAAAACAAATTATTCTAAAAAAAAACCCATGTACATTCATAACCAAACAACTTGCTATGGATTAACAAAGTGTAATCAACCAAGGTGGTTTTCTCATCCAGTTTCTCTTACTGGCAGGCAGCAATTTGTGGTCATAAAGTAAGGAGAAATCTTTAAAAGTAATCTTGTAAGAATCTTAAAAGAATCAAAAATCTAAACTTTTATATAAAAGTCAGTCATATCTATCCTAAACAATCAAATTGAATATTTACTCATAGCAATTCTTATTAAATGATATCAGGAAGCTGAGGGCAAAAATAGGTATAAGAAATCAATTATCACCAGTCCAGCCTCTGTGAGAGTCACATCAGCCAGTGCTGCCATTGTTCTTGTTCCCTGACCATAAAGGGTCCCTAGCTTAACTAATAAGAGTGTGTCTTTCTGAACTTCACATTGTACCCTAAGATTTTTTTACATCAGAGCCTGTAGTGAAAACATCTCAACCTAGTTTCATTAACAACTGTATTTTCTTAATGTTTTCTAAGGGAGGTGGTCATTATTGACAAACTATGTCTCAGTCTCGAAGTTCTTGGTGATTTAATCATAATCTTCTCCAGCAGCAATGCCTGAAAGAAATCAAGCATTATTATTATGAAGGCCAGAGATAGTGCTTAGTGAGAGACTGGAAGCTCCCTTAGAGATTTTGTAATTCTTAGAGTAAGAGGGATGTGAGGGCAGCGAGCAGAGCAGAACTCCATAATTGCATAAAGTCCTCAGGATAGGTGGCTCTCAGGGCTGTGCCACACCAAGGCTCACCCATGTGGCTGTGGTAATACCTATGGCACGCATTCCATAAGTTCTAAAGCCATTTGTCATTCCTCCTGCATGGCTCTTGGCAGCCGTGTACTGATGAATCTATTTATATGAACAATATCAACCAGAAATAAATGGCCTCCATTTTTCTGCAGATAAGTCATCTAAACATCTTCCACATTGGTCAGGGCAACAGTGATTACAGCATTTAGCTCCACCTCCTCACCTTACTTCTACTGCTGCCACTCAGTTCTTCCCTCTAGTCTACTTCTACTTTCATCGAAGTCTTCATAGGGTCATATCTACTCCCTGTCTTTTAAACCTTCTCATATCTTCTTGTTAATCCCAAGAATGTATTTATACCTTCATACTACATTGTCTTGCCAATCAATTATTGATCAGTGTCACTTGGTGTTTGCCCTATTCTTTCTCCCATTATGCTGACCATTATCTCCAAACAAATCATATGCTGGATTGGTGTCTATGAAAATTCACAATACCTAATTTTATGACAGTCTTCACACTGTTTGTTTCTTACCCTTATCCCACCCTAGCTTCACTCTTCCTTCTGTGATGGGTTTTGGTAGTAATACTTACTCTAATCACACCCTCACAGAGAGGATCTTCCTAACTCATGCAGAAAACGGAGGTCTCCAATAATGATGTTTCCTCACTTTCTGCCATCCCATTGTTAACATACTGGTAATTTTGCATTTTATTCTACAATACATTTTACAGTCAGAAGTATTGTTATCCCTTTTAAATGCCAATTCTTCCGTGCTGGTCCCACTTCCTTTGAATCTTACATTTTCAATGTTCTTTTATGTGCCCTGCATTAGTCCTTCCATTGCCTTATAAATACTTCCTCTGTGATCACTCCATTCCCATTCTTTATGAATTGTTCCCTTTCACTTCTTTATTTAAATGTGACTTAAATATGTAAGGATTCCTATGATCATATTATTGCACATTACAACCCCATATACCCAAGCTATACAACTACTAGCAGCTCTAATTTCCTGCTTTCATTTTTTGGTTTGGTCTTTGTCACAGTCTCACACCACTGGCTTGTTTTCCTTAGTCATTATTTCCCTCCCCAGTAGAATAAAAATTCCACAGGGCAGGGATTTGCGTGTGATTCTTCATTAACTGAAACGATATTTGACATAATATAATAGAAAAATATTTACTGAGTAAAATTAATGAATGAACTATAAGTTGTATCTTATTTTCTATTATTCTAATGCACTTATAAAGAACATGCACACCAGAACTGTATTCTGGATTAAACCTAGCTTCAGTATTAATGTGACAGATTAACTATTCCACTGAGAAAAAAGTATTTTTTGAGCTCTCCAGTTTTTCAGAGTCCTCCCTTAGCATCTCTCCATCAGTCCAGTCTACTTTCAAAAATTACATTAGTCTTCTCAAGGGACCTGTCCCTAAGTAATTTTTCTTCTATTTATAAATATTCCTCTGAGAATTTTATTTATATTATATTTCTAAGCACTTCTATAATTCCTAACATGGAGCTCAAGTGACAATTTTCAGCAGAAATGGTTTCTATAACTTATCATATGTATCTGCTAGAGAGTGCATAGCTTCTTCAAATATAACACCAATTATATATCCTCATTTCCTCTGAATATCTTGTATTAGCAGCACCAACATTTACCGTACTTCCCATACCATAGATATTTTTAACATGTTCCAGGGTGTTTCTTCTCTCCTGCCTTCACTTGTATGCTAAGTTCTCAGAAATCTATTTACAAATTCCCACTTCTCTTTTTCATCTACAAATCCTGATTTATCACATAGGATGTGACAATAGTCATCTATATGGTTTTCATATCTTCATGCCTTTCCAAATTCAGGTTTTCAATATTTAATATTGTTCCCCAAAACAGTAACACAAATGGCTCTCTTGCCAGTTGCCATGACTGTTATACTACTTGGTCAGCTCCAACAAGTCATCAAATCCTAGGAGTCATGAAGCCTAGATCTGCCTTCATCCTCTTAAACTCTACAGGCATATTCACTTCCTTATTTTTTCCCAAGTATACCAAACAATTTCTCAATGTAAAAAACACAGTTAATTTTTACCAAAATGTCAGTCTCCTCCCTCATACCTCTTGAAAAATTTCTAAGAATAATTCAAGCCAATTCAACACCAGTTCTTCAGATAGCCTTCAGGTAGCCACACAGTAAATAAACATATTCCTTGATCATCACACACTCTGTATCACACATCTCTACAAAGCTATGTTTATATTATGTCTTAGAAATGTTAGATGTCAGTCTTTTTCACCAGTTTCTAAACTAGCAGGTAACAATACCCAAACTGAGGAGACAATGCACATATTTAAAAGAATAGTGTCAGTGTTGCATGTGAGAGGCTAGCTACTAGAATAATAAAAAGCAAACTCTATTTGCCTCTTGAGTATGAGTATGGACAGTTAAGATATAACAAGAATGTGGCAGTGAAAGATGAATGTATATTTAAAAATAAAGTAGCAAAGAACTATCATTTCACTTGAAGATCATGTTTTGGGGCAATATTTCAAAAACTAAGACTGAAGCACACAGTAGGCATTGGTACTGGGAGATCTGAACTTGATAGTAGGTTCCCTGCTTGGCTTGTTATCAAGTTATTCTTCTGTTATATATGTATGTTTCTATATAAACATGCCCCTGAGACAATAGACATTTTTGACCTATCATCCATGCTTTTGTACATATTCTCATCCTAAAATTACCATGACTAGAGTAAAAGTGTTCTGATGTCCACAGAGAATGCACCTATTTTTACTCTTCTTTCCTTTAAATTGGTAAATCAGTTGATTCTGATGGTAAAACAGAAAAAAAAAAGAGATAGAATATAATTTGAATTGCAGAATTTGTTGTGTTTTTTTTTTTATTTTGAACTGTGGCAAGCAACAAGTTTTACCTATTAAAGTCAGGAGGGAATAAATGCAACTTGCATGTGCTTCTGCAGCCTGAGAAGCTAGACATAGCTGTCGCACTGTAAGTCCTTTTTGCTCTCTGGTTGTCTCTTTATTCAGAAGTTTACATTAATTAAACTTGGCTCTTCTAGCGTTTGAATGGCAATTTAAATGCCTGTGGTAAGAAAAATCACAACCTATAAAATCAGCCAACATGCACATTCTAAAAGAGTCAACACAGTTGGTAGTGATATTTCCTAATGTCTCTTTGTCACCCTGTTCTTGCTTTTTTCTGTACTGTTTCTTTTCTAATTATTATCTGTTGAGATTAGTGGTTTGCCCTTTGCTTTCTGGCATGGCACATTGTACAAATGTTTTGTGGTGGGACTTTAATTTGTTCATGATGACACTGCTTCTGCCTTTGCCCATGGGAAAAATAAAATTGAGTCATTCTTCCTCTGGCCTTCTCCGGCTACATATCCTGTCAGTATGATGTTTATCTCAACTTGCCTATCGATGATCACATTGATTGTGGTGTATTCTAGTGTGAATCTCTGTGCTTCTGGCTTTTTTAGCTTTGTAGAGTTCACGTCCCTTAAAAGAAAGCCTTTATGAACTTTAAAAAGTCACTGAGGAGATTATAAGGAATAAGACTGCTCTTAACATTGGTTAGAATTAGTACTGTAGTAGGATGTAATTAAAAAAGGAAGTTGTGTGAATGTCACAATATAAATTCTGTGTGATAATCAACCACATTCTAGCCAAGCCAACTGAGGTTTCTTTCTTTGTTGTTGTTGTTTGTTTGTCTTGTTTGTCTCTGAAGAAAAAGAGTGCTCTAAATTACAATATATTTGGCAAGAAGAAAAGAAACTTTTAAACTATTACCTTTGCATGAATGGCTAGTCTTTCAACTTCTTCTCATCAGTGATTTTTAAAGTGTTATCAGTGATGGAAGTGAGATTTCAAACATTTAGATTTCTTATTTTTCAGTTTTAACAACCTATTAAGCACAGTCTCTAATATTAATCCTGATTTATCTATATAGTGGGCTGACCATGTTTATCATATTTTGTAACCCCTTATATTTACAGCAAATTTATATAAGGCTAGTCCACAAGAGTTTAGTGACAGCCGTGTAAGATGAAAGATAGCTCCTTGTATATATTTGATGGAATTACAGCATGAGGCCAGTGACAAAGGGAGCCAATTTTATACTTTCTCCTTTTTTCCATAAAAGAGTACAGCATTAGATAACTATGAATTATGAATTTAGTACTGCTATATAAAAATTACTACAGGCCTAAGAAGTTAAAAAAGCATCATTTATTATTCTTCAGTTACTCTAAGTTCAGGGTCTGAACACATAAAACTGAGTTCTCTGCTTGGAGTTTCGACTAGGATGAACTGATGATAACAACTGGGACTGGGTTCTTTTCTGATGATTCTCTTTAATGTGTAGATGGCTAGTGACAGGATTTGATTCATTTGATTATAATACTGAATAGCTGTTTTCTTCCTGCCATTAGCCAATTGTCACTCTCAGGTATCAGAAGTAGCTCTCTAGTCTATGTTATGTGATATTCTGCATATGTTCACTTATAGCACGGCATCTACTTCAAAGTCAGCATTCCTGTCATAGACAGAACAGAGGCAGATACAGACACACATAGACAAATTCATACAGATATGCAAAGACAGAAAACAGAATGAGAGAGACAGAAACAAATACAGGCTGAAAAGAGAACAAAGATGAGACCGAGGAGAGGGAGAGGGAGAGGGTGAGGGATAGAACTAATTATATGCTAAGAAAAATTAATCATATAGATATGTAGAATAATATGCATGAATAATGACTTTTGTCATTTACTATTAATTATGAGTGAGTAACACATTACCTCTACCCATAAAGTGACAATTATATAATGGCATAAACAAGGAACCATCTAAGGATCCACATGTTGCAGTACTCGGAGAAATAAGATACAGTTCACTAGCCTGAAGTCTAACTGGGATAATGAGTATTATCCTTTGATAGTTATTTAAGATGCCTAACTGAACAAAATATTAAATGTTTCATAGTTTATTTTCCTCTGTGTATACTTTTAGAAAGTAATTTTACAGATTATTGAAAGAGACTGCTACTTGAAAAATAAGTTGTCCGAGTAATTCATGATCAAAAGCTTACTGGTGGGTGGAGGGTGGGGACATCCTCATGGAGACAGGATGTGGGGAGGAGGTATGAGATGGGTAACAGTCAGAGCGTGGATTGGAAGAGGGATAAAATCTGGAGTGTAAAAAAAAGATTAAATAAAATTAAAAACAACAACAACAAGCAATTATAGAACAGTATAAAATAGAACTGTCATTTCTTCTCAACTCTCACCTGCCACAGAACATTCCTCTATCCAGAAGTTATGAGTGGTAACACTTTATTTTTCTGTAATATTTTAATAACAAAAAAATGAGACTTTGCTCTATGTGTTGCCCTATAACTATGCTTTTCAGACTGTGCTTTGGAGGACCATTTCTACATCACTTTTTGTGTCTCTCACTCTATTACTTGATAGTTCTTTATTTGTATGGACCATCAGATGATACTTAATTTATCATTACTTTAATGAATTTTATGTACATATGTACTTATGGACCTGTGGGGGTTGTTATCTTGTACAAATACTTTCCCTTAAAATAGAACTGACAAGTGGAAAAATATACACAATTATTATTTTGATAGAAAAGTAAATGAAGTATACCTGATATTTAGATACTGTTACAATATCCTCCAAAAAATGATTTGTATTTGAAAACCTACTGACAGTATTATGGATGAGTGCTTTTTCTCCCTATATTTTCTTCTCTAAAATGTTTTACTGCTAGAAACCCAGTGGGGTAACAAAATAGAAATTAGTAAACATGATAATGAAAAAAAGAGAGAGAGACAGAAACAGAGCTGGAGAGCCACAGAGAGGTATACAGAGAGAACAAGACAGCAAACACACTGGAAAGTTTGGACTTGGTAGTGTCCATTTAGTTAACCACAGAAAATTTAGCTTTAAGTGTTTGAAAAGAAAAAAAAAAAACCACTTTCAAACGGAAGCCATTTTTCATGCTATATAGAATTAGAGCATCCTTTCTAATTCGTAAATTACATAGACAGAAGTAATAAGTGTAAGGAAGAGAATAGCATGCTTGTAGAATGAACATCCCAGAACTCTTAAAAAATATCATGGAGTGCTAGTAATATGCCATTAATTCAATGACTCAAAGAGTCTTTCTTCAAAGCCATCTCTAAATCACCTATGATTATATAATTAGAGGCTTCTTAAAACAAGTAAAATAGATCTATAAACTAGGTTGTCTACTAGACTACAAAAAAGCTTGCTAAAAGCTATCACATAAAAATGTCACAATTTGTAGCTACCCTCCCCCCAAAAGGCAGGTAACTGCTTTGATAATATATAATAATTTCAAATGCTATTTTTGAATGGCATTGCTGGAACTCCATGGAGATTTTGTTTTCTAAATTTTATGATTTCAAAAATTACTCAGAATCTCAAGGCTGATATCCAAGCATCATGATTTGTTCACACCCACCTATCTTGTTCATCCTTGTGAAACTAATTATGAATGCTACAAAAATACTCAATTTTCTCCAATTTCTGATTCCTATATTCCTTCTAGTTTTTTTTTCTCTTTGAATGAGAATACATAGGGAAAAGGCAAAAATCAAATAAACCTTACTCCATGGTTTCTGTATTGCACACACACTTTCAATTAATTACGTCTAGAATTTGTGGATCGATCACATAAAGTGGAAATCTTGGCTTAGTCCAATTGGTTTAATCACCCTGAATTACAACTCCAGTAAAGAAATTACAGTCACACTGTGCTTCTAATGCTTAAAGCTGCTGATTATCCAACGTTGTATAACAGTATTTTGAAGGACTATTTTGTGCATAAGCAACATTCACAGCAAAAGTTAAACAAAATGTATACCATTTCTTATGTTTGTAAGTAAATGATTATTTGAAGTATGTTTGATCTCCCAAGTTATTTTCTAGTAGGTGGCTACTTTTAGAATATATTATTCACACAAGCAAACAAAAACATAATACAAAATGTGCTTAGGAGCTTCATTTATCATCTCTCAACTTAATGATTGATAACACTATCAGTATTTGCATTCAATATTGAAACATCTGTACAAATATGTTTAACATAAAAGTCCCCAAATTTATTTGTACTGAGAATTCTTTTAGTTAATAACACTAGCCTTCCCTCATATCAGGATTGCATATGTCACCCTTAGCAATAACATTATCAACTCTACACATTTTATTTCAGCATTTACCATGGTGATTTCACATCATCATTTTCAATTCATTTCTTGAAATTAAGTATATTGACCTGGAAAACTATGGGCAGATGTATTTATAAACATATACCATGAAAGTTTAATAATTTAAACACAGTGAATTTAATTATGTAACATGTAGGGGAATATAATTCTCAATAACGATATTTCTCTTTTCAAAAGGTTATTTTATTCCTGCTTAATAAAATGCAACCCTCAGAAGATAGCATTTGATAAACCCTCTTCTTTGAATTAATTTATCATCCCGTTATCATTGTTAACCATGCTTATGAAAGATAATCTAAGGATATCACAGGAATTAGATAACAAAGTACTCTGGGGTCACCTTCATCCTGGTGATGAACTAAAAACTGTGATTGAAAATTGTAGCCAATGTAAGGAAAAACAAAAGAAAAAAGAAAATCACTGTCACACAGAAATATATGGAAGTTGAACCCTTATAAATTATAGTGATATGAAACATGCACCTGAGCCACAGTGAATCATGGCACTTGGATTATATTTAATAGCAATTGGAAATATCCTTGTTTATTATGCTTTTATTGTATGGCACTGTTTTGTGGCTCAACTCAGAAATTCAAGTTTATTGGGAAATAAATTTTCAGAGTTTCATATGTTGTCTTTAAGGAAACGGTAGTCACCACCCACTTAACACCACTGATGCCATTTTTCTTGCCAATCAAAAAAGCAGGTCAGCAGTTTCCTAGCAGGACAAAAGTACTAAAGGATACTTTTCCCCTCTGCATTGTCTCATGGGTAGGACTTACACTTAGTAGGACATAGGGCATACATTTTTAAGTGTCCTATGCTACTTCCTCCACAAAAGAAAAACAATATATATATATATATATATATATATATATATATATATATATATATATGTAATATATATATATAATATATATATGTGATATATATTATATATATAGTCTTTTAAAAGGTCTGAAGCACATAGAACTCCTTCCTTTTGTATGAATATATATTCTGTAGAGGATTAGTTGAATGTATATTTACACAAAATTTTTGTTACTTGTAGAATTTGTATAATTACCTTGCTTTACCTGGGACATTCTACTCTCATTTCCCTTCATCTTCTTACCCTTATCCTCGCTACCCTACTATACCTTTGTGAATCCTTTAGATCCGGATTTCCTTCTGCTTTCTCTAGGATGTTGACAACACATGCTTCCATACACATCCAAGCACAACTTGTAAGCAACATAAATTATACAAATCTCATATGTCCCAGGGTGTTTTCCTTGCTCAACTCGAAGGTCCCAAGTCTATCTTGTGATCAATAGTATCATCACCTATGCTATTCAAGGCATAGAAAACTACTCTATGTTTCTTACGTCATACTAAAGAATTTATGTGATGCTCTGAATATAGGATGTTCATACATCAGAGAAAATAATGTTACATAATCCACATAATATAAAGTTCCTTCGAATAAATGTGACCTAAAGTTGTATTAATGAATACATTAATTAATTATTAATTAATGTATTCATTAATAAATTAATACAAGCAAAGAAGAATCCCTTAGATGCTATATGTCACTAGGTACTAATAGGGTTATCCACAAACCTTTAACATCTTAGAGATACGAAATCTGACTAGCAAGATCGTTCAATGGGTAAAATGTCTGCTTTATAAGCTTCTGGACCTAAGATCGAATTCTCAGAATTCATGTAAAGCTGACAGTAACACACATCTGTAATCTCAGAGCTTCTGTGGCAAGATAGGAAGTGACACATGAGAATGCTTCAAAGCTTGCAGGCCGAGTAGTCTGATGTACACTGAAGAGCAAAGAGATTTTGAACCAAACAAAGAAGAAAGTGAAAACAAGACCCATGGTTGACTTCTGACCTCCACATATGAACAGTGGTACTGTGGTACCTGTGTTTCCTCAGTCCCATGCAAATACAGTCACACATACAGACACACAGACAGCGACACAGACACACACACAGACACAGACACACACACACACACACACACACACACACACACACACACACACACATGGGTTGGGGGGAGAGAGGGAGGAAAGGATGGAAGGAGAAGACAGAGACACAGAGGGAAACAGAAAGACACCCCAAGAAAAAGAATTACAAATCTATGCCCACTCAAGATACTGAGTTTAAATAAAGCTTTGCCATGATTCCCAGATGACCTGGGGAATATTAAATGTGAATAAGCAGTGCTCCAGGTGAATTGTGGCTTGTAATCTATCTCTGTGAAGTAGTGAAAAGCATGAAAAATGGGATCCTGTGAAAAATGTTCCCATTAATATCTATTGATACTGCCATTATTCTAGTCATTTCTATGCAGTCTCTTTCTGAAAGAGACTGGTTCACAGAAGACTTCCTGGTATTCTGACTCTTTCTAGCCCCTCTTTTGCAATGTTCTCCGAGCCACACATGTAGGATCTTTGATATAAATGCATCTATTGGAATTCATCTCCCCACAATCTGTCAATCTCTGCACTGTATCCAATTGTGCTTTTCTCTGATGGTATCCATTGCTATAAATAGATATTTCTGACAAACATGCTCACTACACTGTCCTGTGGGTATAAAGATAAAATTTGTAAGGAATTATGCGGGTCTAGTAAAATAAACCCAGTACACTCATTTCTAAGATTCAGGGCATTACTAGCCCTGGAAATCTGATTAAGATTTTAGCAATGACTGCTGGTAGAAGAATTAGATTTTCCCGGGATAACCCCCCCTGATAGTTGTCAAATACAGAGAAGTCAACCCTAAAAATCTATACACATGAACAATAAAAATGTAGTAGGCAGCTTATTGTTGGATTCGAACCCTAGTATAAACGGGTGATGTTCACATTTCACATTCCAATGCAGACCATGTGTCTGGTTTTCCCAGCAGCCTTAAGTCCATACCTGGCATACCTCACCTTCTACCCTGAGCTTTCCAATTTAGAGGATGGGCTCCCCTTCCACCAAGGCCTCTTCTATTTATAATACATTTTGATTTTCCCTTCCCTTCCTTCTTTCTTCTTTTCCTCTCTCTGCACATGTACTTTCTTTCTCTTTCCTCTCCCTTATGTCTCCCACTCCAAGGCAAATTACCTGGTCTCATTCCTTAGGACCAGTGAACTCAACCTGCCTGAGAGCATTTGCCCAATAATCCTGCTTATATACACTCTAATCTGGCTGGAATTGGCTCATTTTTGCCAGCCAGAGAAATAACTTGTCGGTTGTATTTATATATTCATTCATAGACATAAATCTCTCTGTCTCTCTGTCTCTGTCTCTGTCTCTGTCTCTCTGTCTCTCTGTCTCTCTGTCTCTCTCTCTCTCTCTCTCTCTCTCTCTCTCTCTCTCTGTGTGTGTGTAACAATACTAATCAGAAAAGAATGAGTCTATCACCTTGAGCATGGAAAATGACATTGGAGGAGTTGGAGGGAGGGTACCTGGGAGAGGCTAAAGGGAGAATGGGATGGGGGAAGAGCATGACATACTTCTATTTTAATTTAAAACATTGTCCATTAAAAAGCACTAAATAATGAGAGGGGATTACTTTATATTTAACTGACATAATATTACTAGTTTAGAATCTCAAGTCCATCTAACATAGTATTACTATCTTAGAATCTCAAGTCCAAAATGAACTAAAGTACTGAGATTTTTGAGATTTATATTTATTTATGGTTATAAGCAATTTTACTGCATTAGTGTATCTGTATCACATGCATGTCTGGTGTCTGTGAAGGAAAGAAGACAGCATCAGAAGACATGCACCTGGCGTTACAGATGGTTGCTAACTGTCAAGTAAGTTCTGGAAATCAAACCCGGCCCTTTGCATGAGCCCCCAAAGCATTATTTTAAAGCTAAGATAAAATGTACTTTTAAAATTTTATAATAAATAAATTTACTTCTATATTTACAATACTTCTTCATATATACAGTGACTCTATAATAGTAGTGGGCTCTACTAGTCAGTCACCTGAGCAACTTGTCATACACAGATTTTTTTTTCAGAACACAGCTTCAGAGATTCTAGATTATAATGCTATCTTGTGAAAGTTCATGGTTCTGCCATTTATCAAGACACACAGGTGATCTTGCTGTTGAACCTTATTTTTAAAACAGTAGTATTTGATAATATGGAGGGGGTAGAAATACAATATAAATGTGTTAAAATGAGCACCATTTGTATCAAATCTGTAGTCAGCTTGCTAAATGTACTAAACCAACTGGTATATAACCTATTCTCACAGGACCTGATGAAGAACATGGTTTGCCTTAAGCAAAATTTTATTTACATTTACCAAAGTTGTACTATTGGTGACATTATTTATCAACACGAATTATTGGCTCTAGAGAAGGAACTGTGGTTAAAAGCCTTAGCTCTTCTATAGTCTTTCACTGGATGTACTCAAAACATAACATAAAAATGGTCATCCTTTCCCCTTGAATACTCTCATTCTATTCAACTGCACAGTTCATCAAAACCAAGATAATGATACCTTTCTCTTCCTAATTCAACACTGAATGTTGGCTATCCCGAGCATTTTAAATGCTTGAGAATAAATTGAGTCCATTTTGTTCCTATTTGTCAGGCAGCAGATACTGAGGTTAAGTAATTAGGTAAATTGGAAATGATCACCTAGAATGTATATTGAAAATACTAAGATGATATAAACATAAAGATACTTATTGTTGTGCATTGGAAAAATGTTTCCTAATGTAACTTAGAAAACAAATTATGTAAGCCTGTTATGGCAATAAAAGACATTTTCCTAGTTCTATGTAACGATTCCACAGAGTACTGCCTTGGAACAAGATTTCCCTTCTATGAACTCAGTACCGAGAGAGAAGGTTATGAGAGCTATTGTGTGCATAATGTGTTTCCCTAAGAGCAGAACAAGAAATCTGAGTTGACAAAGATGAATTTCTTGATTCTACTCTGCCTGTTAATAGTAATGAATCATTTAATGCCTCTTCTGTTCCTTGCATCACTATGTCATCCCAGGAGGAGTGAAACATAAAATAGAAATCCTCAAAGAAGTTAAACACCACCATAAAAATGAAAATAAAAGTCCCACTAAGCAAGGTAGACATCTTAATGAATAGACCCACAAGTACCAAGTGGCCCTGTTTGGGGAGGCAAGATAACCACTAAGAACTGTTAAATCAACTGATGTGTTGTTTTATAAGCAAGAGATAGAATCAAGTTTACTCACCTAGTTTTAAAGCAAGAGTGAGTTTTGCTGAAAGTGCTAAAAATATCTGAATTGCATCCCAATGTACTGCTTCCATATTTTATGAAATAGGGGAAAATAAGTTCATTAGTTTTACTCAAAGTCATGCATTGTGAAAGATACTTAAAGAACCATCAACAGTTTTGTGAAATGAGGCAAAGATGGCAGAAAGGCAGAAGTGGTGAAAGGAATAAGAGGATCAGGGAGGAACCTGCAGTGAGCTGTAGTTAATTTACTTGTAGATTCTAAATGGAGTGGAAAACCAAATTCCTTATCCTCTCAAGCACTGAAAGTATTTCAAAGGCCAGTGAGAACAACTGGTTCTAGGAGAGAAGGGAGGTGGGGTGGGAGCATGGGAGGGAAGGGAGGCTGCAGTCAGGAGGTATGATATGAAAGAGAAAAGGAAAAAGGAAACAAGGGACAACTGGTTCTCAGGAAGCAGAATATTTGGTAAAGCTGCTTAGGAAGGCAAGGAACATGTCCTGGGCCTGGAAGTGTAGATGACAACACACAGTGAATATAAACATTGTCTCATTTAGAAAGCAAAACAGTGCTTCAAGTTAAAAAAAAAAAGAGGATTGTTTATTAAAGGTGCTATGTAATTGCAGGATGGCAATTGAAATGCCTACCATAATCTATTTCTTTCAAGTTTTGATGAGGAGAAAACGAATAACCCCAAATGAGACACTCTTTACATTTTAGGCTTTTATTGCTATGAGAATCTGCATAGTGGACAGAAAAAAAAACAAGGTTGGTTATCACAAAATAAGTAACACAATTTCAGAAATTGTGCCACTTACTAAAGGAAAATCTTGATGGAATGACTACAAGTGATGGTGTCAAGATTCTGTGCAGTTTGATAGACCCAAGGAAAATATGGCTTCTTTTTTGGGGGAAATATAGTTCCTTGGTGTTCTGGCCTTTGTCCTAGAAGTCTTTGATAATTAGTTAAGTTAAAGGAGAATGCTGTAGAATAGGTTTTGTCCTTTTCAAAATTTATGTATAGAAGCTCTATTCCTGGATATGGAAATGTGGGGCATTTTATGGGTAATTACATTTAGGTGAGGTTTTTGTGATTTTGGTGGAAGTGGGTTGTTGAAGTCTCCCACGATTAATGTGTGGAGTTTGATGTGTGATTTAAGCTTTAGTAATGTATATTTTATGAATGTGGGTGCACTTGGCATTTGGGGCATAGTTGTTCAGAACTGAGACGTCATCATGCAGTGTTTTTCCTTGATTAGTATGACATGTCTTTCTCCACATTTATTTTAAGATGAGTCAAACTTTTTGTTGATCAAAATAGCAACATAGATACCATGAAGAAGTTATTACTATACTCAAAATCATCTCTGTTACACCCACACAGATGTTCATAAATGTGTCTTATTAATCTCCTAGCTATCTGTCAATTCAATCAAAATTAACAATCAGAGTAAAGTTTATAAATTTGCAGGATTTTATAAAACCTTTGGTATTTGGTAGGTATCAGTATCAAGATAATGTTAACATTATAATACTCTTTATTCAGTAAATAAACAACTGTTTTGGAGTCTTTATGCTAATAAAATATGTAGTGATACACACACACACACACACGTGCACACACAAATAAAATATGTAGTGATATACACATATGTGCACATACACACACAAGAGAGGGGGGAGGGAGAGAGGGAGAGAGACAGCTAGATTACTCACCTGCTTGCCAAGATAGGTCATAACCTATGCTCTGCATGCATAGCTTTTAAGAAGCCTCAGGTTACCAGAAATGGTACAAAAAACAATTGTTCATGGTTGGTACTCCTCTGTGCTAACTTTTGTCCACTCTTTCTTAATAACAAGGACCACATGTTGCTTGCTGAGGAGGCCTATTTGCTTCATAGGAGTCCTGGCTTTCATTCACAGAATCCAATCTCCGTCAATATTGTAGCTGAGTTTAGTTTTAGTTTAAACTTTATTGCTTATTTATTTGAGCCTCTATTTTTGCCTTTCATGAACCAAAAGGACAAATGATGCTGTGCTTGTATAGCTCTCTCTCTCTCTCTCTCTCTCTCTCTCTCTCTCTCTGTCTCTCTCTCTCTCTCTCTCTCTGTGTGTGTGTGTGTGTGTGTGTGTGTGTGTGTGTTTGTGTGTGTATGTATTTTCTATCAACAGAGAAACACATGATAGGGGATACTTTCTCTGCCCATCTTAGGTAATGGTGAGAGACAGGTAATAATTTCTATTTACTCATTATTTTTCTTGCAGTCATTTTTACATATATATATGAAAAAATATCTATGTATATAAATATGTGTATATATATATATATACATACACATACACACCACACACACACACACACACACACACACACACACACACACACACACACATATATATATATATATATATATATATATATATATATATATATGAATGACAGGGTTTTACTTCTGAGCCCTCAGGTACAAAATTTCTGGAGGTAATTTTGAGCACAGAAGAATCTTTTCCATGGTAACTATGTTTCTATTTTGATCAACCAAAACTGTAAATCAAATTTAAATAAGTACAGCAAATCATATTCTAACAGTATTCCTGTTCTGCTCTAGAAAATTAAAAGTTAAAGTGGCATATTCACTTTGCCATAACATATTATTACCTAACTAAAATTATAATGTATAGCCATGCGTTATAAAACTATAATAAGGATAATTATTTATTAGAAAATTATATGCATGTCTGTGCATGTAATAAATAAATAGCCAAGCATTTTTGCTCTCCTTTGTCAAATTGTATTATTATTAAGCCTCTAGATTTTCACTTGGGGTCATCAAATAGGCAATTATGTTCTGATTAGCACACATTGTGATGTTTTAGAATGCAAAGCAATTGAAAAACATTGTATTATGTGTACTTGCTGAATTAAGTAATTTTTAAACCCTATGGTATCCCCTCAATTTTAATCTTGTACAGTTATATACACCATTGTGAACTTAAGAGTTTGCTCTTATTAGCCATGGTTAATATTCATTGTCAGCTTGAATGAGTTTAGAATCACCATGGAAATACCCATTTGGGTATACTTTTGAGGATGTTTCCAGAAATATTTAACTGAGGAGATAAAAACCTATCCATGGTCCAAGTTTCTGCACTGAATAAATGATCAAAGCCAACTGAGCAACAACATTCTTCTATTCATTCCTTTACTCCTTTCTCCATCCTGACTGTAGAGACCAAATGAGCATCATTCTCACATTCCTGCATCCATGATTTTCCCCATCATCATTGGCTGTTCTCTACAACTGAGAGCAAAATGAACTCTTCCTTCCATAAACCGTTTTGCTCATAAATATTTTGTCACAGCAACAAGCAAAACTAGTGTTCCGTCTAAAATAATTTATACTCCTAATATTATTGAGATCTTTTTATTTTGTTAATTTAGGTCTTACTCAGATTAGCTAATAATTTGTAATCCTCTCCTTTTAGCCTCCCCTGTAACTGGGATTACACACTACCATGCCTGGCTAATGAAGATTATTCTATTATTATTTTTTATGACTTTCTTGTTTATGATGCTGAGAATTAAGCTACAACAATCCAGTTTCACTGAGCTACATACTCAGTCATTCATTTATTCTGAGAGTTAAATAAATGGCTGATTTTTAAAGTTTCTTTCATGTTTATTTCTGATCATCATTGTGAACTATAATACTTAATAATATTATAGACTCAAAAT
Source organism: Rhabdomys pumilio (assembly GCA_030674055.1). Taxonomy (NCBI): domain Eukaryota; kingdom Metazoa; phylum Chordata; class Mammalia; order Rodentia; family Muridae; genus Rhabdomys; species Rhabdomys pumilio. The sequence goes on from JANHMN010000005.1 coordinate 24,546,164, forward strand.
TCTCAATAATAACATGTCAGTCTGCATATTTCCTCACATGACTTTTGATGGGAATTCCAAAGGGAAGTACAATTCCAGCGGTGTTATTATTCATAGTGGTGTTCTGTAGCACCTCATATTTATATAATAATATGCATCAAGAACAGAAGTATGTTTTAAAAGTAGTATCTGTTGGTTGATATTATTAACCTTATTTGAACGGTGTAAGGAAAAAGGTCCTGAGAGGTCAAGCCACACATCCAGCTTATAAGAAGTCATTGCCAGAGATTGAATTCTCAAGGCTGCAATCCTGTTCTCTATCCACTCCTGTCACTCAGCTCGCAGCCATCAAGGATTTACTATAATCAGAACTAAAAACAGCAGGACCTCCTTCACTTGTGATGTACCAAAGAGATAAGGTCCAATCACTTGACACAATGGATTGAGGTTGATTGGATTTGAATGACAGAGGCCAGATGATTTAAAAGCCTGTTTTATTTTGTCCATACCTGAAGCAGCCACTGAATTACTTTATTTAGAAAAAAAAGTTATAAAGATATTTACCGAATTCTTTTCTTTCAAATATGGCACTTTAGTGTGTAGCTGATAATATTTTTATTTGATAAACAGAGCTAAAATGACACTAATCAACAACTTTCCTTCATAATTTTGTATATTGGAGTACTCTATTCTGTTACACACACACACACACACACACACACACACACACACACTCACACTCACAAAATCACCTTCATTGTTGTCTGTATGAAACCTTTCAAACATATCTCCCAAAGTGCAGAAAGCATGACATTTTTGTTCCTGTAACTAGAATTAAATCCATGTTGCTATTTTGCTGTGTTTACTTCATATACATTTTTTGCTTTGCTTTTCAAACTTTATGATTTTTTTTCTGTTAATGAAACAAAATGTTTAAAAACCGATTTTCTCCACCCCTTGCATTTTAGTTCCAGAGTCAGCTGCTACCTGGAAGCTGGATTTGTTTAACTTGGTTTATATGTGTATGGAAAGTCCATTGTTTCATCTAATGGCAAAATCTCTCTATGTAGCCTGATGACCGATCTTTTTCCTCGAGTTTAACAAGGTGAATATCTTTGAGGCTTATCTGAAGCATCACTGCTCATCTTTTATTCTGTTCTATTTTATTAAGTGTGAGTCGTGTATTGTCTGCTTGTGAAGGATATCAGAAAGCTTACTTTTTCCAATATATATTAAAGTTCTTTTGGTTTTGTTGCCTAACTAGGTAGCAGTTAATATCCATATTTGTAAGTTGTAAAAACTCTTTGTAGCTCTTCTTATTGACTAACCTACAATTAAGCTAGTGTTAAATTTAAAATATTTTTTTTATTGTTCACAGCTTATCTTTATGAGTTTCAATAATTCCCTCTGCCGAACTTTGGACCAGCAGATAATTCAGATATAATGGAAGTCATGTCACATTCACTCAGATGTGATCGCTTAGGATTTGTGGATGCTGTTCTGCTATGTTTAGAGGCAGCATTTATACAGTATGAAAGGAACTAAGCCATTTTGCACTTCATTGACTTTTACTAGAGAATATTTCTGCATGTACTCCCTCTATCCATAAAGACATAGTCACCTTTTTTACATAGAGTAAGCAAGTAGTATTTTGCAAACTCCATTTTACAAATTCTTGAGACACTAAACCAATTGATCTAGTAATAATACAGAAACCAAGGTACACGTATTGTGATTGGATGGCAAAACTTAGAGCTCAGTCTAGAATTAATACTTCAGCAGACTGAAGCCAGTGAGACACTCAGGAAAGTAATCTATTAAGCTTATAATTCATACAATTAGAATCAGTAGAGGAAGAATTAAAAGCCACAGAAAGTCCAAAATGAATAGAATAAATATCAATTAGAATAAATAACCAAACTCAGTAATCCAAAACAAGAAAGTTATGATCAAATAGTAATTAGCTATGAGGTCAGGACTATACACATCGTTTTCTTAAAGAAGTCATTTCATTTATTTGAGTTTCAATATCTTCATCTATATTTACAAAGATTTTATTATTAGCAAAGCTGTTTCGGTATTTTTTGTTGTTGTTTTAGAGACTTTTAGTTTTCATTGTAAGGTTCAAAATAACACATAGAATTCTTAAATCCAGACATCAGGGAAGATATCTTCTTCTATGAATGTGTAAAACAAATATCAGGAAAAAAATTAACGTATAATGTTTAGGTAACGAGGCTACATTATCAGTGGTAGGCATTTTCCAGAGTTTGGATACAGAGAGTTAGAAAAATACAAGAAAACTACTTCACAACTAAGAAAAAACCAAGACTATATTGTGCTTGTTCTACAGATGGTGATGGGACAAAGTAGTAAAAAGTTCTCAAGTGAAAAGTATGGGAAGAAGTGGAGTGGTAGAAGAAAGAAACGGAAACTACAGGATTTTGAGTTAAGGATTTTAAGAAAGGTTGGAGAGAAGTTCAAAAATTAATGGCAATAAGTATTGTGTTGGCCCTAGGAATAAATGATAAAGCATTACTAAAAGCAATATGATTATTTTCCTGATTGGTCACAAATGTTACGTAGGTACACGCAGTAGCTTAGCTTAAGTAAAAATTATTAGTATAAAATTGCTTTGTATATCCTCAATACTATAACACAAGATTTATAAATAAATCTGTTGCCTTTACTACAATGTCACAGTTACCTATAATCCTGCAAAAATTGCTACGTGGAAAGTCTCCATGATGGCTTAACATGGTTCATCATATATAATTTTATATTTTAAACCCAATTCTCCCTCTCTTCCCCAAATACCTATTAGATAAGATACTCAGCCACAATGCCCTCAAAACTACTTTTAACAAATGGTTAAATGGGATGATTCCCCTTACGACGGATATCCCAATGATCATTTCTTACTTGTAGGGACCCAGATTTTGCTGTTATTTCTTTAATTTTAATATTTCCCATTAACTTGAATCATTTATGAAGGTAACTCTGTGCCAAGTCTCGGTGACCAGATTAACTGGAAACAAACCAGTGACCTCCTAGAAGCTAATGTGGAGAATGTGTCCTGTTGCTCCCAAAAGGATGAAAAAGATAAACACTTAGGCTAAGAGGTTAATAAAAACTAGAGGAGAATATGGTAATGAATTCATTCATAGGGCAGAAGTGTATTTGAACATTTTGTAATATATATATATAAAACATTTATAAATATCAACTAATGTATATTTAATGAATATGGCAAGGATTATACTACCTAATACATAAACATTATATTTCATAATTATGATCTGCTCACTGGACAACATTTCACAGATGAAAGGTCAAGGCTGTGAAAACACTTTGTAGAAGCATAAAAGCCACAAATGCATCTTTTATATCACTTTTAGCATACCAGATTACTGTATTTACTCATGTTCACCCCAATCCTTTAGTTTTGCAAAGGAAATGATATTCACCCTTGTTGTTTCAGTCAAAAGATATTTACTTAGTAGCTCCTACGGGCTGTGAGGTGTTTGACTGGTCAGATCAGCTATTTTAGAAAGTAGGATTCACATAAGGAAAAAGGCAGAAGCATGACAGATTATAGAGTAATTAGAGAAACTAAGGATTGTCCAGTTTAACCAAAAAGAAAGGTGCCTGAGTAGTGGTGGAAATGAAGCTAGAGAAGACAGAGGCTTCTTTACAATAGACCTAATAAGATTTGTAGCAGATTTTATTCAAAGGGTAGTGGGGAATAGGCAATTAAAGTGACTGCATTTACATAACAAAAAGCTCAGTCTAGCAATTAAAAAATAAAGATTGAAGTGTGGGTACAACGAGAGAAAAGATAGCCATTTCAGAGGTTATTTCTTTGGTTGAAATATGGGTTTGGACTAAAACTATGAAAGAAAACGAGTTGAAGATTTACGAAATGATGACACAGACCGCATGATGATACAACAGACTTTGGAGTCCCCTAGAAATCACATTTTATTTCACCAATAATATTCACTGGCTCTTAGCAATGTTAACTTTTCTGGGTCTACAGTTATGAGACTCAGTACCTGGTGTGAATGCTCAATGAGGCCATATTATTTCCATATTACATTAATGTATTAATGTCTACAGTGAGATATGGTAGTCAGTTATATGAAGGATCTCAGAGGAAACCATTCTATATTGACTCTCATATGATCCCATCAGATAAAATCCTAGGATTTTTTTCTGGTACATCTTCAGGAGCAGTCAAATTTCCTGAAGATATAAAAAGTGGTTTGGCCATAGGAGAGTATATTCTTTCATTTGTGTTTTGATATTTGGCATATGATTTTAAAATAAGAGTAATGGCTCTAACTGTAAGTAGAGAAGGAGGGAGAAAAAAAGGAAAGTTGAACAGGATTGGACAAATAAGATCGGGGGTATAGTTCACTGCTAAAATGCTTACCTAGTGTGCATCAGGTAGTTCAAAAGAGTCATCTATAAGAGAAGAGTTACTCTTCATAAATTTTAACTGAGTAGTAATATAAAGTTTTGAAGATTCAAATGATATCATAAAAATATGAGAAATACTGACTACTGCATCAAAGAACTCTAAAGCTACATCCCCCCACACTATTGATTCAAGATCCTACTAGCATAAACTAAGCACTGTTGTTCAAAGGCTAGCTTGTGGTTCATTCAACTCCTCGTCCTCCTGGGCAGAACCACTCTGAAAAGTATGGTGTTGGTTTTCCATGAAAACGTTCTTTAGACTCATGGGGATCATTTGTGAAGTACTCATAGATCAGTCACTGGAAACTGTTGGTAGCAATTCTAGAGTTGAAAAATGATGGACTGGATATTAGGACTATCTTGTACCTCACTGGTACAAATTGGTATAATTATGCTCTAATTGTATTTTGAGAGAAAAGTTTTATTTTAACAGGAAAGGTGATATGTAGGAGGAGCTAAGGTGAGAGGAAGACAAGGAGTAAGGAGAGGAGGAGAAGAAGGAGAGGAGAAGCTAGGTAATGAGAGAGAGAAAGAGAGAGAAAGAGAGAGGGGGACATGGAGGCAGATGTTCACGTGTCTCCACCAGTCAAAGATAGTTGATATGTCTAGGTTGGGTATTGGGTTACACTTCTGATTGAGCATTACCAAACTTATAAAGTCTTTGATTAACATTTTTAAAAAATGTATAAAGGCAAAAAGGAAAAGGGGGCATGGAATGCGGGTTTTCTAGGGAGGGGAATTGGGGAAAGGAGATGGCATCTGAAATGTAAATAAAATATCCAATGAAAAACAAACAAACAAACAAACAAGAAAACCCCCCCCAAAAAACAATTCTAAAGTTGATTTGGCCCTTATGTTTCAGCTTTCTTTCTTGTACATAGCAACTTAGCACACAATGTTTAAGAAACCTTTAGCTGTCGTTCTTGCTAATCTCAGTCAATCATACAGAATATATAATTTCCTTTGAGCTCATTTGGGGCCCTTATTAATATTTTGCTATTTTATGTACATTTAAATTTTTTGCCAGTTTTCTATGTGTCTACAATGCATTGCTATCACACTCACCTGCAATCTGCAATGTGCTTTGTATCCAACTCAGTTCAATCATTGTGTTAGATTTTAGCAGTAATAATAATTATTATTAACATGTTCATTGCAAAAAGTCTGCTAGACACTCGTTCCCAAGTTTTTTATATATATCTATAATTCTTAAATAGGTAATATTTGCATTCCCATTTTATGGCAAAGGAAACCAAACACACAAAACTTAAGCAGGATGCTCTATAAGTTGTAATATCTGCATTGAACATGGGCCGTGGTAGTAGGACTCCAGAAGCCATTATTATCCCCCTCATCACTTTGACTAATAATTTTTGCAGCTAAGAAACTGATCCTATATTAGGCACTACAGAGTGCTGCTCTATCCAGGTGTAATTATGTCTCCCTTAACAATATTTATTTCTCTATTCTGCCTCTGATAAAATCCACACCCAGGCAGTTATTTATTTCTGTTTTGACAGTTGCCTTAAGATGAACATGTTTTCATTTGCCCTAATTTTGTTTAGGTTTGTCATTATGAATCTGCACCCAGGGCAATGGCAAATACTGCATTGTAAAAAGGGGGGGGAGTAAAGAAGTAAATAAACAAGACCTAACTTCTTGGATCTTGAGGAACTAAGGGGTGATAAAGCAAAACACTGTTAAAAATTCATACTAGCAACTTGTGTTGTATATTATGCATGGAGACTAAACTTTTTAGTGTCTTGGCAAAGCCCTGGGGCAGCAGAGAGGTACCTTAGAGCAGAGAAAGTACATTTGAAATGGTAATGAGAAGTAAGCCCCATGACAAAGTGCTAGCCACTGAAATATTTCTCTGAGACAAACATATATTTAGAGAGGGCAGAGAGTCATTGACTGCTGCCAGATGACCTATTTTAAGGTTTCTTTTTTCCCCTGAGGATATTCAGATGACTTCACAGTGGGTACAACTTTAATAATGCAATAGATGTCCATCTATTTGAAGTTTGATTCTAGCATCTTCACTTCTTATTTCTTGGGATATCAACTTTGAGTTTTATTGTTTTCAAACAGCAGTAGCACCTACATGAAAGCTCTTCCAAGGTTTAGGATACTTTCAATACTGCTTCGTTTTAAATAAAATTGCAACAATTTTCTTCATCATCCTTTAATAACATGACAATTTGCTTTTCCTCGGGACTGTAGGGTGAACAGCACAAGAAGCTTCTCATGTGACACATTTGTGTTGCTTCAAAGTTTTTTAAAATCTCAGTCTTCTGTTTCCTTAGCCACTTCCAAATTTTCAAGAATCATTAACTATCATTTCTCACCCCTCACATATGCTTGGATATTCAGTGGACACTATGAGATAGTATTACAATAAGATCCCTCTACTCAATTAGGTATTCTTAGTAATTTCGATGTAGTTATGAGACTTGAGGTAAGACAATGAGGGAGAGAAGATGCCTAGGGAATTGTTCCAGCCTCGGGGCCTTAAGATAATCTGATAAGGAAGTTAGGAATGCCGCTTGGGTTGTGTAGCTAAAGAAACAGTCTTCAGAGACAGAGAGCACTCAGAAACAAGAAAGGTGTGAGTACATTTTGTAGGAACAAGGAGAGATTGCAAGGGCCAGGTAGCTCCACAAAAAGGGTCTTGTGCCGACACAAAACAGAAATTTGAACCAGCTATTCAGTCAGTTGCTTCCAAATATTCAAAATCAATACACCTGAACATTTGGAATACAAGTATCTTTTGTAAAGCATGCTGCTTTTCATTCTCCTTTGAGAAAGTTTGTGGAGTTCTGTGCACAATTTTTTTTAAATATGTGCCAGAAGTGGGCACTGATGGATAAAGTCACCAACCTGATAATAAAATGGTTGGATACTTTTTTCTTCATTATATAAATGAAGAACCATTTATATAACCATTCTCCCATACAGGAACAAATCTGGACACACAGTCTCTGACATCCCAGCAATTATAGCTTTTTTTCCTACAACAATGTATGATCTCAGCTTTCACAGCCCAAGACTCCCAATTATTTGTTGGGTTCCCACTATCTCACTTGTCCCAAGCCAATCCTTTTGTGGTTTTCTGATTTTAAAATTGTGCTGGTGCCAAAAAATCGTGGTTGCCTTATCAAGGCCATTGTCATGGTTACCAATAATCTCCTTGACTGTACTTCTTCCCCATCAGGCTTCGCAAAGCTATTATCCGTATTCTCTTACTGCATCTCAGCCCTCAGCCCTCAGCTCTCAACACTCAGCACTCAGCCCTCAGCCCTCATTATATTCTCAGAACAACTGCGCTCCATGAAGGCATGGGGATACTGTCTCTCTGCCCAGTTCTGTATCATAGTTTTGTAAACTTGTCTCCAAACTTGTCTCTACTTACTTATACTCAGTATTCATGAACATACTCTTATTGACAAAACTCATGAAGGTAGAGTCAGAGCAAAGCAGCTAAGTTGTCAGCTAATGCTATCCTCAGTTCTCCAATTCTGGCCCTAGATATTACCACTATTATTCCTTTAAAACACATATCATACTCCATATCCAATTGACTAATGTAAGCAATCCCTTGGAAGTCATTTTCCATACTCATTTTTAATTCATACTAAATCAGGACCACATAGCTTCATAGATATCTCAAGTATCAAATACTTCTATAATCAGTATGCCACAGAAAAAATAAACCCTTCTCCAACAGGCACAGGTTTTACTTAAAATCTGAAAACACAAAACAAATGGTTATTGTATAAGATAGGTAGGATATTGTATGAGGGGATGTGTAACGGAAGTAGAGTTCATCATAAATTTTCCCACAGATTATAACATAACCAAGTGTCTTTTAAGCATGATCACAAACAATCAGAACTTTAAGTTTACTGGGCAAGAACACTCAGGAAACAGTAAAGTAGTAATCCAAGCCAAACTCATATTTTCCCCCTTCGAAATCTCTCACCTACAAATTTTGTCGACTGATACCTTTTAAAGTAGTAGCTGCTAGTCTTGTATTATATGTATTATGCCTCTGAGACTAAGAATACAATTGTTTAAAAATGGAATACCTAGAGAACACTGAATATGTCTCATACATATCTTTCCATCACCTAGCATGTGCATACTCTCAGTGAATATTAAGCAATAAGGTCTGGCCCTCTTAATCATACAAGATGATTCCTTGTTTTGAGATGACATGCCCTGTGAATAAACAATACTTCCTTCATTTTCCATGGCTGTCAAGCTGGCATCTTTCATCAGAACTAAATTTGTTCTAAGTAGTTGAATGCCTAACAGTTTTAACAGAAAATCTCTCATCACCTTTATCTATTCAAAAATGTTAAAACATGGTATCATATTTAGAGGAAAAGAAATAAGTCCTGAATCATCGTGTCAGGTTCACAGTTTCCTTAATGTTGTAATTGTGATTATTTTTACCACAATCTTCTGGCTTTTAGCCCAGGGTGGGAAACTACATAGCTGAATTATTAAACAGATGACAGGGGAGACATTCAGGTTTTTTTTTCCCAAAGGACCTGTACATATGTGTGTGGGAAGAGTGTGGGTGTAATCCTCAGGACAGAAATTTCCGATCTACTATTTTCATAATAATTCATAAAAAACCTGAATTTTATCACTTGTTATTCAAGCCTTAGAAATATTCTCTAATCCTCAATATTGTTTCAAACAACATATAAATACCATGAGGTATTTGAAAACACTAAACAAATTTACACTCATGGTATATTTGTGGCTTCTTCATATGTATTTTTTTTCAATCAAAAGTCATTTTCTTATCATAAAGACAGGGGTAGGTATATACAGAATGAGTTCCTCTCTTACCCTTGGTCTCTATGATAATCATCCTTACTGTTTTTGTCTATTCAAATATATACAGTTCTAAAAATAACAGCTTCTTTTAAAGGGGTCTAATTGGCATGAGCTGCTGTTGCTGGCATGCTGAAGTCCTGCTGACAAGGTGAAGGTTGGCAGAAAAACAAATAAAAGCAACTGATAAATGTCAGAAGTAAGTTGTAGTGAAAACATACTGTTCCATTCATTTTGATAAAAGGGCAGGTGCAATGTACATCAGTTTTTTTCCTTAGAGAGTTCTTGACTGATAGATTGAAAATCCTTGTTAAGAACTAAATTTATATCTTATTTAGTTGTACTTAAAATTATATAATATGCATAGTAGTAAGAGTAGGGTGTATCTCAGGCACTGCAATGTTTCACAGATTGAAAAGTTATTTTGAAATATCTGTTTCAAGGGGATAATATTCCAATATATTCTTTCACTACAATACACACTTAGCTATTAATATCAGAGCAAAATGAAGATTAGGATGTTATAAGAAACAAGCCTAAGCAGAGTCATAGTGACCTGTCCCCTGAACCTTCACCCAGCTGATACCCTGTTCTCAAAGATATCTGTACTCCCCCTGAACACCTATGCTCCTGTGTCATCCCCTTCCCCACATCCTGCAATTTTGTGTTTATAACCCCTGTGTTAAAAAGTAAAAATTAGGATTTGATAATTAAAAAACAATTAAAAAGATGTCAAAAAAAGAAACAAGCCTAAGGTGAGATAACTCAAGACTCAAAATAAAACTTCATAGGAAAATATACATGTGACTGTTAATTAAAGCCCATTTTTATTTGATTTTGCTAGATTCCCTTTCAAAGTCTGTTGCATCCTTTTCTGATTGTAATTTCTACTGTCTTATCCTAAGTTTGATTTTTTATTTTTTTTTCTAGCATCCTCCTATTCTACCATTGGGGCCCTCAGTATTTTAAAAGTACCTTTCTGTTGAAGTATATGAATTTAAAGGATTAGTCTGTAATGTTATTAATAGTTTGCTTCTTTTGGTCATTGTTTAACACATTTCAAATAAATGATTTTTTTTGTGGAATGAGAAAATCTGTAGACAATAAACTCAGATAAAAGATATTTGAATTTACATGTTGATTTTTTAAAACACGATAAGGCTATGAACTTCTAAGTTAGCATTGTAAATAAATACGTTCTTCTTGTAATAAGAAAACATACTGCTTCTCAAATTTGACATTTCTTTCAGGACCAGGAGGTATTTTTTTTTCATTTACTTTAGCACAAATCCTACTGTCATATATATATATATATATATATATATATATATATATATATATATATA
>JANHMN010000005.1:24556828-24607941 GCA_030674055.1 Rhabdomys pumilio
ATATATATATATATATATATATATATATATATATATATATATATATACACACACACACACACACACACACACACACACAATAATGAAAAATGTGAAAATCATTTCCTAGGAAGGTTATAGTCCTTAGATCTAAGCCAATGATCTGTTTTATTTAGGACTTCAAACAAATGTTCTTAAAGGATCTCCTCAGATTCACATATCTTCCAAATGAAGGTATTTCAGCCACTTTCCGGTTCAGTGTAAGAATGCCTTTTGTTGAGCAGTATTCACAGTTCTACCAAAGCAAGTAACCCCAAGTTTCTCATCTGAAAAGAAAAAAAAGAGAAAAGAAAAGAAAAAAACGAAAAACAGGTAGACAAAAATGAATAAATAAATCTACCTACCATTTTAACATATTCACCCTTCATGGCTTCTTTTATTCTTGTAAGTTCAAAGAGAAGACACAGATTTGGTTTGCTTTTTTAAAATGCCAATAATGTAAAAGATAACCAAAGGATACGTCAGTGAGCAAAATATACTTTTTGGTTTATTTTTTTCGAGACAAGGTCTCTCTCTACATAGCCCTGGTTGTCCTAGAACTCACTCTGTAGACCAGGTTGGTCTCAAACTCAGAAATCCGCCTGCCTCTGCCTCCCAAGTGCTGGGATTAAAGGCGTGCACCACCACAGGTTCTATTAATAAAACTTATAAAATACCATTAAAGGGTGGAGGTTTTCCTTATTTTTCAGAAACTAGATAATCACTTTGGAAAAGTTGAAAAACATAAAATAAATTGGTAAATTTTGGAAATACAGAAGCATATAAAAATTTAAGGAGGTAAACTTTGAAGAAAATTAGTAACTGTTTCACATATTTACTGACATGCTTTTTATATTGTGCATAATTTGGGTCACATTATTTATGTCCTAGTACATCTTGCCATTTGTTTAACACAGTCACATTTAAGTTATAAAACCAGTAAATAATTTTGTGACAATCCTTGTAACAGTTCTATTATGATCTGTAATTTACATAAATGTCCCCCAACTGATGGATTTGTAAGGTGTCTTCAATTTTCAGCACTCGGCATAATTTTAAATTAAGCAGTCTGTTGTTATCAATCTTTGCCTCTTTCATATGTACCCAGTAGAGCTTGCACAAATAAAATACCAGGTCAAACAGAATGAATGTTCTTAAATACCTTTTAGTATGGTTGCAAATTAATTTCCAGCAAAACAGCTCTGGCAGATTAAGGGCCATATTCTGTGCTTTGTACACTTACAATATAAGTAAACCTCCCCTCACTCTTGAACAATGAGAATTACTAAACATTGATTCATGTGAAAAAATACATAATTCTAGGTCACATTTTATATCATTTAAAGAAAAGACTAAACAAGAGAAATTCAGACAACTTAAAAAAATTACTTGCTTAATTAATGCTTAATTTGCTATATTTTTATATTTTTATGAATTTTATAGTTCATGCACCTAAAGTAAGGGCTGTTTAGTGGTGTTACAAATTTTCACCTTGGGTGTTTCTGGTTTGCAAATCTCAGCTCACTTTGCATTTAGAAGTCAACAAAGACAACCCCTATGAATCAGTATGGAAAGTCAGATATGAGGCAATAGTTGCCAGTTTTTACAAATAGACTATTATTTGATCTACACTTATGCTTAGAATTCTAATATTTTCTTTACCCACCTGTAGCTTATTATCTAATTTTATCCTTTTTTTATCCTTTTTATGTCATTGAAATACCTTTACCTTTACCTTTAGGAAAGAATCATTGTCAGTTTCTTGAAATTTAAGCTTGGAAAGGCAAGAGTTGAAATGAGAGATTAATTTATTTTGAGAAATCCCCAAATTGGAAAAAGTGCTACCCCTGAAAAGAATATTGACTCTGACCTTAATATTTAAAAAAGAAAAATTTCACACTAGTAGCAGTACATGGGCAATGGCTTATGATCTAAGGTTTTCTTATATATGTATATTATTGTATATGTTAAGGATACCTTCACAGTGGTTAAAGCATGGTTAAGCTGACTTGTTTCAAGTATTGGTACTGTCTTCAATCAGCTATGTAACATTAGACAAGCTAACATTTAATTTATTGGAAACATTTTTCTATTTTTTCCCTTTTCTTATCTTCTTCCCTCTTCCAAAACTTTTTGGCAAGAGTTTGACAGAAATAAATTTCTCATAAAATGTGATAAATATATTTCTAAACTTTGCACAGGTAGGCATAAATCAAGATTTATTTGTGTACTTCATGAATATGGATGTTTTTTCTGTATGCACACCTGCACACCAGAAAAGGGCATCAGATCCCTTTATAGATGGTTGTGAGCTGCCATGTGGTGCTAAGAATTGAACTCAGGATCTCTTGAATAGCAGCCAGTGCTAGAAACCTCTGGGCCATCTCTTCAGTCCTGTGTAGGCATAAATGGAATAAGCACAAATAAATGTATGAAGAGAAATATCAAGGGAAGCCAATAATGTTGTTTTGACTCAAGAAATCATAGAATAGCTGTATACTACAATATAATTCATCATTAAAAGATGGAAAGATGACATTTCTATGTTATGTGGTAAATAAATTACAATGAAAGAGGTAGTTATGCACACAGGAGTACCTCTGGAGCCAGTGGTAATTATCAGCTTTTGGAAAAGGGAGAGACAATTTTCTCTAAGAATATAGCCCCTCATAAACTGACCACACTCCAGCTGAAGACCGCACATCCAAGAATACTTGGGCAGCACAAATTGCCCTTGAGTGGCATTCCAAAAAAAGATACAAAACTGGGTGAGTAAGGTATGGAGAGTAGATCTTGGAGAATTAGAGGAGGAGTGCAAAATATGATCAAAACACTGTATGCAACTTAACAACTCTCAAAGTACCATTTTTTTTAATAATTCTGATATCAAATATTGTCAACTGGACAGAACCTAGAATCAACTAGGAGACAAAACTTTGAGCATGTATATGAAGGTAGTTTTAGATCCTATTAACTGAGGTAGATAAACTCACTTTAAATGTGATAAGCACATTTCGATGGTTTGAGGTTTTTAACAGAATGAAAAAGATAAAGTCACCAGAATTCAGCATTCTCTACCTCCTGGCTATATAATTTGAACAGGTTCTGTGACTTACACTGTCTTGGTGTCCTATATAATTGACATATAAAATAAAGAAACTCATTCCTTAAATTGTTTTTGAAGGGTACTCTGACACAACACAGAGGAAAGTGATTACTATAGAAACTTATATTATCTCTCTAAACTTAAAATATTTCCAGAAAATTAAGAAAAGTTACTGTGCTAAAATAGTGTATTTGGATGCTTCTCCTTAGGGCTACAGATAAAACACCACTTCCAACTGCCTGATATTTTTTCTCTTAAGTTTCTCCTTTGATTAGCACAAGTAATTATGCTGACATAATGGATGATTATAAAAAGAAGAAAAACATTTAATAAACTGCTGTGCCCCGTCCTTTCAATCTTTTATTCATTTTTGTTGACAGAAAATTTATCTCAGCCAAAGGTCCGATGTGCAAATTTGTCAGAAGATTTGATTTTAAACATATCTTAGGATATGTTTAATAATATCCGTATGTGATCCCATAATGATCCCTGAACTTTGATAGAAGGCAATTCAGTATAACTTTCCTGTTCAGGCTGAAACATATCTTAGAGGTTACCATTGCCTAAAGCAATTACTTTCCATGCTGTTTGCACATCTAAGTAATTTCTGTGAAAATTTCAGGCAAACTTTTAGTTGAACCAAGTACTAATGCCCTTTCTTATAAAATATGGCATTATAAATCTATAGCACATTATAGAATTGTAGTAAGATTTAAAGTAAAAGAAATATCTTAATGTAACAGTGTAGGTACCACTCAAGTGGTGCTCGGTCCATTAGTACTTTATTCTATTAAACCTTTATGATAGGACACAAAGCTATTGACAATGGGCACTTTCTCACAGTTTAGTTATGAATGTAAATTATTTTACATTAACTACCATCCATTATCTTCCTGTATGTTCTTTTGTGTTATGAAATTTTAGAAACAGAGGACAGCACAAGGTATAAGACAGTAGATTGTAGGAAACAACTACACATGAGATAATTGTTTAAACATCAATCTTGAGACCTACATTGGTTTTGGTCTCTATTGCCTACAACAAATGTGTACTTGCTCCATGATCATATGGTTACAACAGCATATTATAGACAAGCAGCATGCAGCTTAAATGTTTCAGTCCTTCGTTCAGTCAAAAAGCACTTCAGGAGAGAGATCCTAAATCAGAACTATAGAAGGTACACAGGAGAATAAGATATAAACTCAATACTCATGAAGCTTGCTCTGCTTGAAGAGATAAGACATATACAAACAGAATGCTGATATGATTCTGAAAAACAAGAAGTCCTGTGAGGAAGAAGCAAACAAGGTATAACGTGATAGAAATTTGGAGGCATATCAGAAAGTATTATGTGGGAGAGTTATATGTGAGTTATAAACTAAAATATGAACAATGCTTTGGTACAAATGAATGGATACATGAGTACATGTTATAAAAACTGTCTTAAACAGTCTTAAGTACTTAAGTACTGGCTCCATTTATTATGTTGTAAAAAGGCTTATTCGCTGTAACAACATGACCCAAAACAGAATATTAGTGCACTCTCATGTCTATAGAAGGTCTACGGAGCAAACACATCTACTGCATACAGTTTATGGCTCTGTGTAAGGACATGGAATCCTGTCTTTCATATTATTTCATGAGCACTTAAGTGAAGAGCAGATGATCCATATATGAACCAGGACTCGGGGATATGAGTTCTGTAAGAGCAGTCATATTATTGTATTGTAACTCTGAATATGGAATAATAGAGGAGTACATTTTATTGGGTAGTAAATAGTTTCTTTTGCAGTTTATGTTATTATCTCCACATAGTGTGTTATCAACCATGCCATAAGTACATCCTAGTAATCTGACATTGAACTTCACTATTCTAAGCAGTGACACTTTTATTTTACAAGTAGTTTCAACCCAATATATCATTTATTTGTTTGGGCTTTTGAGACAATCTTGTGTAGCCCAGGCTATTCTCTAACTCACAAGGTAGCTGTGACTCATCTTGAATTGTTGATTCGCCAGCTTAGAGTTTCCCAGAGCTAAGATTATAAGTATGTGCTACTGTGCCCAGTTGGATACAGTACTTTTACTCTTCTCTAAAAGAGAAAACCATCCTCAAGGCCCTCCACAGTGCAGATCTAAGTAAACTTCCTTAAATAAGTAAAGCTCACATACTTGTCCTTAGCTATCCCGACTATGAAGAGATGAATTATAAAACAGTGAATAATCAAACCAGTATATGCTGCTCCTGAACTGAATTCCCTTTAATAAATATACTTGACACTAAAGTGACAAGAGAAAGCTAGTTGGACTATTTTCATTTCATATGAGCCAAAATGAAGAAAATATACATTTCAAAATATAGTATAGAGTCTTAGATTGCTCTTAAGTTTCCTAAACCATCTGCAGTATATTCTTTGACAAAGGATCTTTCAATATAGCTCATCCTGATAAAACTATAACATAGCATTTAATCTGATCACATCATAAGTACTTCTACTATTGAAAGAAGATATATTTATCTGTGATAGGAAGTTCAGAGTTAGTGCATTCCTGAATGTTGATAAATGATATTTGATGATATTGATGAAGATGATAAAAAATAATGAAAATAACAACTACAAAAGACACATCATTTTTTTTATTAACCAACAAGATAAATGTCACAAAAACGAACTTTTTCCATCTCTCTCTCTCTCTCTCTCTCTCTCTCTCTCTCTCTCTCTATCTCTATCTCTATCTCTACCTCTTCCTCCCCAGGATCATCTGACAGACCTTAGTGATGCAGAATTATTAAGGGCTGGTTACTCTGTATTGGCAGATATAATCAGTCGAGTATTCCACAAGTGTGTCATTTTCTTGACAGTAATTTGTCTGTAGATGGAAAGAGGCAATTTTTGCCTAGTGGCTGTCTCACTACAATTGGAATAACTCCAAAGATGATCAATTTCTTCTTAGAATCCAAGACAGGAAGCTGTCAGGAGCAGACAGGTCTCTAATCAAAATGAACATTAATACAGAAATATTTGTAATGTCAATTCTGTGGACTTCTGATGTTTTGAAAACCAACTATTCAGGTAAGGTAATCTGGACTGTTGTCTGTTAACTCCTCTCAGTTATTTCTAACTAAAATATAGAAAACACCCTAACAATAAACTCAAAGCCATGAATTTGCTGTAGAAGGCCACACCCTCTTAAACTTTCCAGAATAGTTCTACCAAGGAGATATGAGTCTATGGGGAACATATTCTTTTTCTAACCACCACATGCACTCTAAAGGTAACTGAAAAACATGACTTGCCTCTGAAATACAGGAAATGTAATACATAGGTAAGAGCATACTCTTTGAAATCTGGCAGATTTTATATGAAAGATATATAAACATAGTTAGAAGGTATCTTGTTCTTATTATACCCAATAATAATGGTAAACACTAATCCAAATTTTTTACATTAAAACTAAATTAGTCATTTTATACAATTTCTATAGATAATTAATTGCCTTTATTGTAAAGTAATGTTGACTTGTGATTGCAAATATCAAGCAGCAATATAGTCCCTTGATCGGTAGATTAAAAGCAAACTTAGGTAAGTGAAAATAATATGATTTCTTCCTTATATTATCAGGCATCCTTATAGTTATTTTAGCCCTAGTCTTTCTCTTTTCTTCTGTATTGACATACTTCCACCTCTTTAACAAAAGCACTTCTTTTTCTCCTTTTCCTAATTAAACCACTTAGTACCCCTTCTATCCCCCTTTCTATTATTCTACCCTTCTCCCACAGGCCCTATTTACTTTCCTGACTTCTGTACTTACTTCAGGTTTTTTATATGCACCTGAAGTTTTGGAGTTAGGGTCCATTGATGAAAGAAAATATGTGATGTTTGGATTTCTGAATCTGAGTTACCCCATTATACTCTTTTCTAGTTCTTTCCGTTTATCTACAAACTTCATGATTTCGTTTTATTTGTAGCTATAGTATTTCATGGTGTATATGAAGCACATTTTTGCTATCTACTTGTTACTTAAAGGATAGTTAAGATATTTCTGTTTGCTAGTTTTTACGAATAGACCTGCAATGACATGACTGAACAAGTATCTATGGAATACGATATTTGCATCTTATGGTAGATTTACTTTGAGATTTTTGAGAGTTCTTCATAGTGATTTCCAGAGTTGCTGAGCCAGTTTGCAATGCCACTAACAATGAATGAAATTTCCATTTTCCTCACATCCTCTTTAAGTTGTTTGTTGATTTGTAGTATTTTGGCTGGGGTAAAAGAAAAGGGAAGCTATACTTATAAAGTCTCACCAACATGGTTGTCTAAACAAGACCTGAACACTGATGACTCTAATAGATATTCTGACATGGAAGGGGTAAATTTCATAGGGCACAAACACTAGACAAAGAACTACAGGCAATGAAGGAATGCTTAAAGAAGGAAAAACAGTCTTCTTTGGGAAAAAAGCCCCATCTTTTCTTAAATTTGGTCATCCTTAAATTTCTATGCATTTAATTAATACAATACCCACAGGCAGAGCAGGTTGTATTTACGTATTTAGGAAAAGGCCAGCAATTGCATGAAGTAAAAGGCCAGAATTAGAGATAGCAAGGGGTGGGAGAGCTTGGACTGGGAGGAAGAAAGGAAAAAGTGGAAATGATAAAACTATACTTTAATCTCAAAATTTTTGTGAAGTAAATTTATACATTAAGATAATATAAAGCATATAATACTCTAGAGAAAACATTTTTTGTACTTTATAACTATTTGTGTACAACTGAAACCACTGATATCCAAGTTAACATTCGTTCTTCTATATTCCAAAAGCATGTGCTTTTAGAGACATTCCATTAATTCATCTGTTGAGCTATTACATAGTTGAAAAATGGTGTGCACAGAAATCCAAGATATATGCATACAGATTGTGCTTTTGTAGAAGAATTATAACTTTATTTTCACAATACATTATCTGTGAATGGAGATTTATTACATAATTTATTTATTGCTTATATTTTGTATATTTGAGTGCACATACATGAGGAGGCCAGAGGTAGATTCCTGGATTTCTCTTCTAGCAAATTTTGTAGACAAGATCTCACCTTGAAACTCACAACTCAGCAATTTGCCTAGATGGGCTCTCCAGCAAACCCTAGAGACTGTGATGCCTCTGCCTCACTACTGTTGGGGTTACAAGTTCATACTACCATGTTCAGCATTTTTTTCTACATGTATGTTGAGGATCAAACTGAACTTTTTGTGCTTGAGTGGAAGATCTTAGCTGACTGAGCCATTTCTCTGGCCCCGATCCATTATTATTACAGTTTGGGGTCACTTTTATCAGAAATGATATTTTGATATATTTTATCCACATCTATTTGTTGATACACTTAATAATTGGCATTGTCATTATGACAGCTAATCCATGATTGTTGTTAATCTTGAATATACTCACAAATAGATCAATTTCCAAATATTTGGTAAGAAATAAAAATGTGCCTTTCTTTTGTTGAAAATTTTAAACCTAATTCTTCTTCTCCAGCACATTTACAATATGAGAAAATACTTTTCTTCATTTTCAGATTATCTTAACCTCAAAGTAAACTCAGCATTCACAATGCCTTAAATCAGTTTTATTTCCCTAATTGCTGTGTTTATATAAAATTTTCTTTATGTACCTAAAGTTTTTTTTAATTAACAAAAATTCTTTTATTATTGAAAATTATATCTAAAATACTGATGGTGCTTTAAAAGAAAGATTCTATTTAGTTGCTGCCCATAACTTTCTTGGCAACTAATTCAAAGGACAATAGTCATCTAAAATTTAATATCTAGAATTTTGGAAAGTCCCAATTAGAACATTATCTTTTGCAGTATAATGAAATCAGTATTGGAATAAAACTACCCAGCTGTCAGGGAGCCATTTAGGTTTCAGGGAAGTTTCTTCAGTGTTTTTGTTCATAGAACCAACCAGAATGTTTCCTTTATGAATTTGGAAGAACACTAACTTTCAGAGTCTTGTTCCCTAATATATTTGCAGTCAGCCTATGGGATGGGATGTGATGGATGATACAGAGCAAACTCTTTCTTCTATGCACATTGGCTTCAGGAAGTGTACAAATAAGCATTTCTAAAACCCCTAGCTGACTCTGACAGACCCAATGTATTGATGTAGTAGCCTGCCAGCCATCTACAACCATGCATAGCTTCTTGAACTCCTCATTAGGAAATAATGAGGGAACAGTCATAAATACATTCAATTGATTATGCATTACTACTGATGCCTGCATTTACTTTCAGTACTGGTTAGGCCTACTTGAGACATTTAATTAATAGTTTGCAGGCACTTGCTGATGGAAACATTGAGTATATACCATCAAGACAGAAATAATTTATTTCCTTGCTTGATTTAGTGAAAATGTTAAATCCTTTTAAGACTTGTTTACCACAGTCCTGGCATTGGAAGTTACTCTCCATTTCAGTTCATGCCCATAGGATTCAGTTAAATAAGGCAGGTCCCAAACAGGAATCACTCCTGACAATCAGTGCCAATCAGACCTTTCTTCTCCTCTACCTTTAATCCTTTTTCTGTTGGCTTGCCTGTGTCATTTGGAATCTAAACAGAACAGGCATAATAGAAATTATAGCGAACATGTTTAATATTGGATCTTGATCGATCACACAGATTATGGAAACATAAAGCACCTGAATATGCTATCTGACTAAAGCCATGGCAGGAAGCCACTGATATTTTTAGGGTGAAGGATGGGGAAGACATGTAAACATGTTTGGTAACTTAAGAATGATGGACTGACCAAGTGAGGATAAATGGGAATGGTGGCTCTAGAACCAAATAAACACCAAATGAGTGTGATTGTAGTGACAATTTAGAAGGAAAATGGAGAGAGAGAGAGAGAGAGAGATGAATCTGTTGATAAAATGTAGACCAAACAACTTTAACCACAGTGTAATATGAATACGTGACATTTAATCCATCTCAAGATGATCAGAGCATTCACTGTTTGCATTTGTATTAGTATCCTGGCTGGAGCTCCCACCAGATTTGCCCAGAAATCTCTGGTTGTAGCATTCTAGGCCTTTTCTAGTTTGTTTTTCTGCACTTTCCCAAACCGCTCCCACCAAACTTTTCTAAACATTTTTAAATCATATCACCAGGTCAGCACAGTATAAATGGCTCCATTTCTATTATACCAAGTTTTGGAGTTAGATATTTCATCACTTTGAAAAATATCTATGAGGAGAACTTTAAAGAAAGAAAAAAAAAACCAGCTTGGCTCATGGTTTCTGAGACCTTAGTACTACTGCTCTAGGACTGAAGCAAGGCTGAACATCATGAAACAAGGCATTTGCTGGGGCAATACCACTCACTTATAGAAGACAGGAGTAAGGGGACAGAAAGATACCTCAAAGGCCTTTTGCCCAGAGACCTATTTCTTCTAGCAAGCCCTACCTCCTACTTTTCTATCCACTTCCCAAATGCCATCGATTTCTGATGCCATCCATCTCCTGATTCATCAATGATTTCAGAGCTCTTATGATACCATGCCTTCTCTAAGACCCTGTTTCTGAGCACTGCTTGGACCAAGCTTTTAACACACAATGTTTTTAGGGAGAATACTTTGTGACCTAAGCACAAGAGATTTAAAATTCCTGTATGAGGTCTCCACCCTTTAGCTGAAGAGCTATTGGCAGTTGATAGCTACTAGAAGAGGAAGAGTCTGTTCTCTTTATGAGTGTGGCCATGGGTAGAATTCCAATGCCCCAGGGGATGACCCTAAACCCAAATACATATGGAAAAGGCTGATTAGACTCGGTGAGTTAAAAATAAATAGAAAACATTTTTTAAAAGGAATCTAGGTTTCTGTTGTTTATTTTAAATTATATTTTGTGTAGGTTTTTGGTTGAGCACACACGCATACGTGGAAGACAGAAAATTGCTTGTGGAAGTCAGTTCTCTCCCTCTATCGGATGTGTCTGAGTATTGTACCTCAGGCCTCAGATTTGGCAGCAGCATCCCTTACTGGCTGAGCCATCATGCCTGCCTCTAAGAGTCTTAAAGGCCATTATGTTCAACAGCTGCTGAGTTACCAAATGTTTAAATATACTAAAATATGTTTACAGTTTCCCAGTGCCACTGTAATAGTTAGCTTTTAAGCACCGTAGCAAAATATCTGTTAATGAACTTATAGTTATAATGAACTTTTAACTGACAATTTTAGAGACTTCATCCTCTGATTGATTGGCTCTGTTCGTTTTGGACCCTTGACAAAACATCACATCAGGATAGCAATTCCTGGCAGAGAAAAACTGCTCATTTCATAGTTGGGAAAAACAGTGAAAAAAAAGAGTCAGTTTCCGAATATTCCCTTCATGGGCACACCCCTCTTGTAACTTCTTGATGAACACTATAGAAAGTTTGATTTATTTATTATTATTAATGTAATAAAGTTAATAATTTTATATGTAGCCCATTGTCCACATGGGTGGTTTAGAAGTAAATTTGATTCTAAAGCATTTATACATTTTTAGTTTTGATAAATATTGGCATGTTTTACAAATAATGTCAAATTAACTTCCACAGAAGCTGTACTAAAGAGTTATTTCCTTAAACGTGTGCAAACACAACATATACGCAAGCATGATGTTATTCAGTAGTTAATATAAACACTCTGCTTTCAGCTGAAGATACATATAATAGAGCTGAAGCTCTATAATAGAGCTGACCTCTGGCTCATTGAGAAAGTTGTCATTTCCTCATTGTACTCTATACACAGTCACTGGCCCCATTCTTTGCTTACCTCTATTTTCTTTATCAGTCTTTGAAAATATGTCCAATTTATCTGATAACTCATTTGGCTTAAACTTACCCCCCTTCTAGCCCTTCTAAGGTTAGAAATATCACCTATCACTTCCTTTAGTGTTAATTTGATGTTACTTGGTATGTCTTACTCAACACACTCGTTACTATAGTAATAACAGCACAGCACACTTCAACAAAAGTCTCACTGAGTGTATTACTCTTCTCTCATTATCTTTTTCCTATCCCTCCTCCTTCAGGCTAACATGTAGCTGTGTTAGAAAACCACATACTGGCATATCAACTGTCTATAACAAAGTGGCTTTGAATAACTTAAATGAGATAAAGTAGGTATTATGTTTCCTGGCACAAAGTAGGTACCAGCATCTTCTCTTTCATCCTCCCTTCACATGGTTTTCTATAGACTTCTAAACTGTATATATGCACTCCCGTCTTCCCCGAACTGATCTCTTTTGCTGTCTCTCAATGGAGTTATTAAGCTTTTGTCTTCCTAGCTAATGTGAAAATGTGATCCTTTCGCATCCTTTGTTTGCCTCAGCAATGGTTTTGCTACTTAATGCTGAGAAGACTGAACAGGAATGTATACATAATGGTTGTTTTGTCTGTGTTTAGAAATAAAGTAACAGTATCCAACTTTCTTACATCAACTGGCAAAATATAATTATACGACCAAATATAATTTAAGACTTGTTCTCCCTTTTTGTCACCTTGCATTAATAACAGCTATTGGGTCACAGATAATGATATGCCAAAATCTAGCAAGAATCATTTTGTGACTCAAAAAAATCTTTCTTATTGGAAATCACTTTTCAATACCTCTTAATTGGTTTTGAGTTTGTAGTAGGAAATCCAATCAAAACTATAGTGATTCAAAATATCATAGGATAGAGGAAGCAGGAAATTACCATATTTAATTATAGATTTTGAATGACTTCAAAGGAAACTCTGATTTTTCAAGGGATTAATGCAGGAACTGGTCCCTTATTACAGGAGACTACTTAGGCTTCTGTTTAGCTGGTTTCTGGCACATTCATTGACAGAAATAATTTAATGATTGTGAATAATCACCAAGTGTAGAAAATAAGGTCCTTTTTGAGTCATAAAGCTTTTAAATATGAGTAATATTATGCATTTGTTTGAGAATGGTGAAATGTGTGAACTAATTTCACATTGTCCTACCAATTATGAATGTGTTATTTCTGGCAAGCAGGTCTCTTTAAAATTGCATATGCTTAGTTGCTTGCCAGGGAGGTGAGAGAAAAACATTGTCAGCCTCTTTATACCCAGCTGGGGCCAGGTGTTGATCATTAACATGTAAATAGTGCAATTACTGCCAATTAAGATTTTTTTAAACATTAAAATTTGTGGGAACACAGTTATATCCTCTATAAGATTTTAAAAATATCTATATCTTAGTTCTTTAGCTTCCTATAAGGCATACACTGTAACTTGTAGTCTTAATTACACATGATTTCAAGTTGCCTTTTTTTGTAGAATGCCATATTTATCATATTTATCATTAGAATAGAAAATGAAAGGATATTGTTAGAGTTAGGTTCATAGCCAAATTGCATTACAATTACTATTACTTGGAAAATTATAGTTATTTTTTCCCACAAATATTTAACTAGCTGTATATAAATTTAGAACCATGTTTGGGTTAAATTATGAAAAGGGCAAACATACACTCTTACACCACAAGTCTCACCGATAAACCTATAAACCAACATAGAAATAAGTACACAAACTGATCAACAATGGTATAGGAAGCCTTAAATAAAATATCTTAAGAAACAAAATGATGAGGGCAGATGCAGTTTGCTCTGGGAGATCTTGGGTGCTCCCTATGAATTAACTTTTCAGATGAAACCTTAAGGGAGAACCGATGCTATCCAGGTAAAGAAATGAGCAGGAGAATTTATCAGGAAGAGATAACACTGTTTAGGCAGCTGTAAACAAGAAAAAGTAGAATGTCATTACAAAACTGAAAAAAGAAATACATACCTGTCATGAAGATCTCAGTCCAGCCTTTCCTTAACTCCCAAGTCTTTGTGATCTCTGTCTAAAGAATTTAAAAAGACATACAAAGTTCAGAGTTTGTTATAGTGTAAAGCAGAAGCACTCTCAAGAGATGAGAGTAAACAATGACAAAAGAGACTGCTGTATAAAGTACATACTCAAGGGGAGAGAATGGGCAAGGGGCTAAGGAACCATTGTGCAAACTTCCATTTTAAGTAGGCTTTAAACTATTTTTAACATCTCTGGAACAGACAACTTTCCTGAGGGAGATTTTGCTGTCCAGGTGATTGACGGGCCCTACTTGCATTGATGCTTCTAGAAAAGGGGCAGTGGTTTGTCCTTGATTTTTATCTGAAAGTCTCTTGTTAGATAATGATCCTGTATGGTTCTGGGCTCCTGGACCCAAGTTTAGATGGTTATCAATTAATAACCTTCCAAGCAGTTCCGGATGACACATCTCCTCCTAGGACCACAGATGTGACTTAGGTCCAGTTTCTCTGACTCAGAATTTGGTTTTACAAAATGTTCATTATGATGGAACGGCCCTGCCTTAAAGTCTTCTGATCCCACTAATATTAAACTAGCTATTTAACATGCTTACTTCAAAGCAGTGGTTGCCTTAGGGGATAAGAACACAAAAAGAAATATTAACTCTGTTATCCACTAATAATATAAATCCACTTTATTCACAAATACAATTTGTCCATAAGCACCTCTTTATCATCACCCATCTTGAGGATACAAATACTTTGTATATAGGGTACGACTTAGACTCACAATTTTATATCTCACTTTTTTGGGTACTCAGATCTCATTATTAAAAACAATTAAATAATTCTATACTGCATCAAACAGTAGCCAACTCTGCTGTGATATAAACAGGTTCATAGGTAAATCACAGCACTGTCTCCTAAATCCCAAAAGAGATACTCCCGGGAT
This sequence comes from Rhabdomys pumilio, assembly GCA_030674055.1. Taxonomy (NCBI): domain Eukaryota; kingdom Metazoa; phylum Chordata; class Mammalia; order Rodentia; family Muridae; genus Rhabdomys; species Rhabdomys pumilio. The sequence goes on from JANHMN010000005.1 coordinate 24,571,746, forward strand.
TTACATAGGAATTTCTGGAATTTCAGTCCTTTAAGCCTCCTGTTTACCAGGGTATTGTATATGAATTAAGAACTTTCTAGAAATGAAAAGTAAATGAAAAATCAACAGCTAAAGAAAGCCAGAAATGGTCATGGGCAGGTCCAAGGAACCACCATAATATAGGAAAGCATTAAAAGAACCATCAGTCCTTGTCTATGGATCTGATGAAAGGAATCCAGATGTACCTAACCAATTCAGTCACATTACTTCCTTAAGTATTTGATTTAGCAAGACACCATGAGTTATAAAAAGTAGTAGCTTTAGTGTTGAGTTTACTGTCCCCTTTGGATAATAAAATAAATATAGGTCTTACCAATTTCTGGATGAATCTAAGAATGGAAGTGCAAGAGTCGGATAATTACTGAAGACCCCAGACTCAGATAGTATGCAAAGACAAACAGCTTTAATTCTACAGAAACATCCAGCATTCAGGGGTCAACCATTCTTCAAATTGGCAACCCCAGACACAGGCCTTCTTATAGGGATCCAGAGAAACTCTCTAGAAGGATTATATGATCTAGAATTTCATTGGTGGGGGCTAGGTGGTCACAGATGGTCAGTGGTTTGCATTCCTATGTCATGAACGTTTAACCACACAATACAATAGGGCTTCCCAGAACAGCTAGCCCATACTAAGAGAAGATATTGCCCATTTTTGTGGTTATCCCCAGGCTGTTCTTCGGAAGTGAATGGGTTTTATGATCTTGTTTCTGGTTTTTATGATCTGTTCCTAGAGCTAGTACCTATGGCCTTTTCAAAATCAAGCCTGGTCCTTAAATGGAGCCAAAGGGGGTTTATGTTGTCCTTTCAGAAGTTAACTGAGGATCCAGTAGGTAGAGAATAGGAAATGACTGCTTCTTTCACTTCAGAGATGAATCAAGTCAAATTAAACTAATGTTCCATATGCGTATGAGATTCTCACAGGAGAGAAATGAGCAGAAATCTAGAAATAGTGTAGACAAAGGGATCTTTCAAATGTCATTATAAAATTCACTTATTATATCGTTATCATTTACAATTGATGAAATGATCTCTTTTTCTTAACAAAGTCATTTATAGCCATAAATATCAAAGTTCTTTATATGTAAACTTTACAGCTGAGGTTTAAATAACTTTTTTATTTGGCACCCCAGAAATATAGGTTGGTAGGTTATGTAGACATATTACTTACTATCTTATACACCATACCATTTATATTTAGCAGGATAGTTGGGTTTTTCTAGAAAATGCAATATTATCAAAATCTAATATCTGATATTAACCTCAATTCGGTTAAGGTGCTTGGGTTTTTTTGTTTTGTTTTGTTTTGTTTGTTTTTTGTTCTTTTGTTTGTTTGTTTGTTTTTTTTTAAAGGGAGTAGAGCAATTGTCCTGAATTTTAAAGTCGACAAGTCCTGGCTTTATAAATTGACTTGGATAGAGAAGTGCATAAAACATCACGTGAAGGTCAGTAGGGTCGACTGTCCATTCCAAAATAGTGATCCCTGGTGGAAACGCAATGTAGTGCATATCACTGTGTGCTGCAAAATGAAAACGTGGGCTGCCACAGTTTGTGAGCAGTACCTGCTGCACTAAATAAGCACAGATGTACTTCAAATTAATATTTAATCTGAGATGAAAAGCACTTAAAGGAGTTAGGGATATGAGTTACTCAGAAGAAATTACTTCTTTCTCACACAGAGCAATTACAGCACTACAAAGATAACAAAAATAAGATTGTCATAGTCTCCTTGGGCTTCAGTAGGAAGTCTGGAGGTGAAGTGGCTCTCTTTTATTCTTCATCTTTTTTTTTTATATAAAAAGACAAATAATTCTCTTGGACTGTCATTGCCTGGATCAAAACTAAAGCTCATAAAGTGCTTTTGAAGAAAATACTTGCTAAGTCCTTGAGGGTGAATGAGAGTGACTTTTAATTGACATCATTAGAGTGTTATTAGGATGAAATAGAACCAAGAAACCATTATTAATCTTTAAAAAGAAAATGCCTACAATCAAGTTATAATTTTTGAATTCTTCCTGTGAGGCGATCTTCTGAATCACATTCTAATAGCAAATTAGAGTATGGAGCTATTGTGTTCTTGCCTTTCATTTTAAACTCGTTTATATGGCCTGAGAAAAGTTTAAGCAACATATTAGAGAGCGAGGATACAAAACCACTACCTCACAAGAGGAAAGACAAAAACACAATACCACCTCCTTAGTCTCTGAGAGTATTTTTTTTTCTAATTATCTACAAAAGAAATGACTAAGCCATCTCCATTGAGAGGAGGCTTAAAGTAAAGGCATTTTATGATAATGGTAGGTATTGTACAGGCAGATGTGTCATCAAAATGCCACACCAAAATTGTTTTACTGTGGCTATTTTTAGATAATGGGTTAGTCATGTATGTTGTAGCAATTAGAAGTTTCTCCAGCTTTTACATTGATGAGATAAAAGGTATCATTTGACAGAAACCCATTCATCAACCATGAAAATGAATCTTTGTTCAATCATCCATATATATATATATATATATATATATATGTGTGTGTGTGTGTGTGTGTGTGTGTGTGTGTATATATATATATATATATATATATATATATATATATATATATATATTGAGTACCTACTATATGCCAAACACTGGAAGTAATACTGAAGGGAATTCATGGCAACAGGGATGTGAAGCAGCTGGTCACACATGTACAAATAAGAATCAGGAATGCATGCATGCATGCTACTCACTTCCCCTTATCACTCAATATACTCCCAGATCTCTGCTCAAAAAAAGTGTTGTTACTCACAGTGAGTAAGTCTTCCCACCACAATTCATGAAATCATGACATTATCCCATAAACATGCCTGAAGGCTCATCTCTCAAATCATCCTAGATTCTTTCCAGTTGATAATACTGATATAGTGTGGAAACATGATGAGGTTAAATGTTTTCCTAAGCCACAGAATGAGTTTGAAATTTTAGTTTGTAAAACTGAGAATTGAGTCCTTATACTGTGTGTGTGTGTGTGCGTGTGTGTGGCAAGCATTGTAATACTTACATATATCCTGAGTCCTTGTTTGTTGTGTTATTCCATTTTTATTTTTTGATACAGAATCTTGTTAAGTTGCCAGACTCACCTTGAACTTTTTGATCTTCCTTCCTCACCATCTCAGTGTCAAGTTACTAGAATTAGAAGATTGTCTTTAGATTTTTTATATAATAATTGTGGATATGTATGAATTACAGTATTTCCATATGGGTTCAAAATTCATACTGATCAACTGAGGCATTTCATTTTCATTCTCCTTGATATTTAGGTTTTCAGCTCCTTTTATTCTAGTGTTTTTTTCTTAAATTATATACATTTTATTTATCCATTCTTATATCATTAGCATATATGTTGAGCTTATCTCTTGACAAATGCTGCAACTAACCCTGAGGATGAAGGTGTATCTTTGTTTTTTATTTTATTTTATTTATGGACATTCACTCAAAAGAATGATTTCTGAATTATTTGCTATCATCAATTTAGTTTTGTTGGTGGTGCTGTTTTTTTGGGGGGTCTTATACAAAAATCATTGTCTCTATTTACATCTTGGAGTATTTTCTTTATGTTTTCTTCTAGCCATTTAATGGTTTGAGGTCTAATATTTATATCATTAATCCATTCGTACACATGTGAATACAGAGCATTATTTATTAAACTGTTCCTTCTTAGATAATATGTTTTTTCTTTCTCTTGAGAATTAGTTATAAATACAGAAGTTTATAGTGTCTTAATATCACTCCCACATGTCTTGACATCAGATGTTGAAATATTTCCATCTTTTTATTGATTTTAAATCTTGAGATTTTCCTGACTGTTTTGTATATTTTGTGATTGGTTTTTAGTTATATGAAGGATTATTGATGCTATTGTAGTGGAAACTGCGTCAAATCTGTAGATTGTTTTGGGTATTAATATACATTTTGAATTTTTTTTATTTATTTATTTATTTATTTATTTATTTATTTATTTATTTATTTATTTAAATGTATACAGGTGTTTTCCCTGTATCTGTCTGTGTACCACATTTATGACTAGTGCCTGTAGAGGCCACAAGGTATAGTACAAGATTCCATGGGACTGAAGTTACAAATGGTTGTGTACCATGCAGGTTTTGGAAATCAACCCCAGGGTCTCTGCAAAAGCAGCCAGTGCTTTTAACTACAGAGTGATCTTTCTAGCCCTCCATAGATAGTTTAATATTAACAATATTAATTATTCAAATTGTGAGAGTTTGAATTCCTTCAGTTATTCTGCCTTTGATATATTTCATTGGAATTTTGTAATTTTCATTGTAAAAACCATTTATTCCCTGGCTTGCCTTTTTATAAAATATTTTATTAGGTAGTTTGCTTTTAGCTGTTGTAAGTGGGCTTGATTTCATCGCTTCCTTCTGAGCAAGTATATTACTAGTGTATAAAATACTGATATGTTTCAAATTTTTAAAATCTTTTCAGATTTTCTGAATTTATTCATTATTCCTAATAGTCTTTTAATGTAGTATTTAACTTTTTCTATACAAAGAAAATGCAAAAAAATTTAACTTCTTCCTTTTCTATTTCCATGTCTTACATCACTCTCTGTGTCCTAATTACTGTATAAGATTGCCAGTGCTATGTTGAGAGTGAATGGTGTGGGTGGATGCCCTTGCCTTTTTCTAGAACTTAGAAATAAAAAAAAAATCAGGTTTACCCCATTCTGTATATGATGTCAGACATAGGCTATCATAAATTATTCTATCTGTACTTAATTTGTACAGAGATTTTATTATTAAGCCGTATTGGTCAATTTCACAGAAAGTTTTCTTATACCTGAGATTATCATATAATTGTGACCCTTTATTCTACTGATGTGATTTATTGATTTTAGTGTGTTGACTTATCGTGTTTTGACCTACATTAAATCTTATGTTAGTATGTTAAAAGAATGATCTGACATTCTATTTTTGTTGGTTAGTGAGTCATGGTCTCCTGTAGCCCAGGGTGGCCTTAAAGTCACTATGTAGCTAAAAATGACTTTAAACTGCTCATCCTCCTGCCTCCATCTCTGGAGTACTACAATTATAGGTATGTGCCTCTACTACTGGTGGTGAATGATCGTTTTTGATCTGCTATCAGGTGTAATTATTAATTTGTTTTAAATACATACATCTATTTTCATATGGATTATTATTTGTAACATTTGTTTATTTATTTTATGTTTATGCTGTTTCTTAGCATGTGTGTAGTCATAGATACGCACATGCGTACATTTGCACGGAGAGGCCCAAGATTGGCATTGGGAGTCTTCCTCCACCACTCTCCACATAACTCACTTAGGCCAGGTCTTTCATTTGAATCCAGAGCTTGAGTAACCACCTCCAGAAATTAGAGACCAGCCACTATGCCCAATGGGGACTTACCTGGTTTTCAGGGATCGAAACCCAGTACTCATATCCTTTCTGATTTGAGGATTTAATAATACTGAATCACAGACTATGTTAAAAGGAATTCTTCATTTTATTTTTCACTACTTTGAGAATTAGTGTTAGTTCTCCTATGAAATGTTGGTAGAACTCAGTAGTGAAGCCATCTGGACTTTAGCATGGACTCAATCTTCTTAGTTCTATTTCAATTTTTTAAACCTTCCTGGCTCAGTTTTGTTAGATTATATATGTCCTGATGTGTACCTTTCTTACAGACTCTCACACATTGATTTACAGTTACTTAGCAATCCTTTTATTCACTGGGTTATAATGCCTCCTTCTTCATCTTAGATTTCATGCATTTAGGTTTTTTAATCTTTTTGTGGTTAAACTTAAAAATGTATAATTTTAGTTTGTGTTTAAAATGCCCATTGTTCATTTAATTGGTCTTTTTTTTAATATTTAATTTACTTCTTTCTTGGCCTATATTATTTCTTTCACAAATTTTGGATTTTGTTTGTTATTTCTTTTCTAGTTTCTTAGGTACAATTATTTGAGCTAGATTATTTATTTGACAGCATTCTTATTTTTATTGCAGTAAACTTCTCTCAATACTACTTTGCTTACATTTAGAATGCTGTATTTCTATTTTCAATCATTTTAAAAAGAGTTTAATTTTACTTTTTTATTTCTCTTTTTATTCATTTGTTCAAGTGAATATTGTTTAGTTTCTAAGCACCTGTAAATTTCAGAAGTTTCCTTTTTTGTATAATCCATAGGTACTTTTCCCATTTTGGTCATATCATTCAGTCTATACGTGTTTTAAAAGCTGTCATGCCTTGCTCGTGTTTAATGTTCTAATGAGATAAACATATATTCTCAAGCATTTTGGTAAATATATTGATAAAAGTTATGTATGTATGATAAGAATAATACATGCTCCATGTTTCTCAAGATCAAACTGATCTAAATTAGGGCAATGGACCATCAATACCAGGCACTTCTTCTTCTGTCAGATTATTCGAAATCTCATGGTCTTTCATTTTGCAATTTCATTTGTACTGTTTTCCTGCATGCCCATCTGCATAAACTTACTAAATAGTAGCCATTTTGGTTTTTTGTTTTAATCTTTTTTGTGTGATTAGGGGAAATCAAACCTTCTGATTTCTATTTCCATCTTGGCTTTGGGGTTTTGATCTTTTCTTTGGCTGTAGAGGATCTAAACTTTTGATTCTTATTTCTATCTTTTACAGAACTCAATAATTATTTGAAACTTTTTATGCTGCTTTTTATTATATAGAAAACAGATTAGAGGACTAATATTAGAATTAAAAAGACAAGAAAATGAACTATTCCAGGTATACATGTAAGTCATGAGAGGGGAAATAGGAAGAATTAGATAGAGAAAACATACACTTAAGGAGACAGTCAAGGGATTTGGTGATGGATATCATGTAAGTAATAATAAAAAAAAAACCCCTCCATTTCTCTGCTGAACCAACTGAATACCTCATTGTACCCCACTGAGTATATAAGAGAAAAAATTGCATGATGAAGATAGAGAAATTAAGAGGCATATTTTATGACCAATTGATTTTGACAAAGAGAATCTGTGATCCTTAGTGGGTTTGGGACTATCTTTTGGAACTCACTAGGCTCAGAAGTGGACATGTAACTAGATAATACTTCTTTCTAAGAATCTTTCAGCAGTCTACAATTCAACAGGGAGAAATAAGTTCCCATGAGCCTTCCCCATCTATAAATGATTGGTGACCAGGCCAGTCTTGTACATGCTCAATGCAGGGAGCTACAACTGCTATGAGTTCAAGATTGCAGTGGCTTTATCATGCCCAGAGGACTTGTAGGGAGATGGTGTAGTTGTCATGGGTAAAAGGCAAAAATAATTACAATGCCTTTTTTTGTGTGTATACGAAAATATCAGAGAGCAAATGTAATATAATCAATAAAAAATAATTATGTTTTATGCTGAAAGTATGCCTGTCTACTACTTTGACTGCTATATGTTGAATTCCAGCTGGCTATGTGAACTTAAACACAAGAAGCAGCAGTCTTCAAGACACTGAAAGGAATCAACAAACGATAGCATGTAGAATCACAGTAGTTCTTGATACTCCCAGTCTTCAGGCATTGATGGTTCTTTTCAAATTGTCTACCTACCTGAGGTTTCATCTTATCAGATATTGTCTCCTGATAGTTCCTTGAAAGTATGTGCCAGAGGATAAGTTGCCACTGCTGGAGTAAAGCAGCCATTGCAAAAGATATGAGGATTATATAGGTCTAATTAAGAAAGCAGAATGAGGACTTGAGGGATTGCTCAATGATTTTCTCTTATAAAGGACCCCAGGCTAGGTTCCCAGAATCCACATGGTAGCTCACAACCATCCATAATTCCAAGCCAAGGGAATCCAATCCCCTCTTCTGACCTTCGTGGCATTAATCCTATATGTGGCAAACATACATACATGAAGGAAAAACACTCACATATATAAAATAAAGTAAAACTTTATTTTAAATGAAGTAAGAAACCAGATTCATGTGGAATTTACAGTCCAAAAAAACTACCTGGGATAAGAAAATACTCATAGCAAGAAAACCAAACATGGAGGGAGAGATATACTATGGATGAAACTAAATCATTTTTAAATTTTTCAGAATGACAGGGCTACTAATATATTCATCTGTAGAGTTCTCTGAGCATAATTTCATTAATAATAGTTGTTTAACAATCATCTAGTAGGAGGTGGGGTCACAGCTTTAAAATATATAAAACGAACTAATTCATTTGGTTGTTTGCAGAAAGATATAAAAATATTTGTTACAGGTATTAAATGGTATATTTTGATTTTGGCCTGACCAGTCAATTTCTAGTATCCTTTGTCAGTACAGGTCCTAACAGTCTTAAACAATCTTATACATTATTAATATGACATATTGTGCATTAGTATGTTATAACATGTGTAAGTGCATTATTATATTTCTAACACATAAGGTTTTGCCACAGACACTACATTAATGTTAATATTCCTATTTTTATTTCATAAATACCGTATATTATGGTGCAACTATAATAACACAACAGCGTTATATAGTTTTATACAGTTTTTTATTTTCTTCCATTTAATTTTATTTTTGTATTATTTTTCATGTCCTTTGTCCTTTAAAAATTGTTTAAGGAACAGTATTTACCAATCATTATAGAAACCACTACCTATTTCTAAGCCAGTGATATTGATTATAATTTATTGATGAGATTTTTCTTTTCAAAGCTTTTATCTACATTTTCCTCCCATGAGAAAAATGTTATATATTTTTTCTTACCAGGCACATTAAACTCCAGAAACTTGTATCTAACTTCTAGAGTCCAACTCCAACAATTTTTCTGAGATAACAGCCCTTTTACCCAACACAGAAAAATGAAGTGTGTTAATTGACTAGTCTAAATGATATAGCTTAGCTTAGTAATAAGTTAAAACAATGTTTACAGACGAACCTATTTTCTAACAAGGCCAGAAAATGCCTTGCTATAACGAAATAAAGGACATTTTTGATTGTCAGGAGTTGCTGAAACAAACCATAATTATCCTTTTTGAAGTTTCAAATAATGCTTATTTTATGTCCTCAAAAACTTAAAATTTCTTTAAATCTTGTGTTAAGAAATGCTTTTGAAATCACTGTTTTGAAAGTGCTTTGCCTTTTTGAAATGATTTTCTTTCTAAATCAAGGGAAGTATTTCTATTTTCATGACTAGGTCCCATCTGTCATCGTGCATATGGGCTTGCCCTTTTCCTTTTGCAAATGGTCTATTTTCCTTCCCTTTTAACAAATATGTTCAAAATTTTCATAGCAAATAAGGAAAATATTTTCTCTCATTATTATTTGGCTGAAAAGTGGCAGAAACTTATGACTCTAAAGAATTCATTACTGAAAATGCTTGTCATTTCAGGACTTATATTTGCAAAATAAAAACAAAACATTTTCTTTACTTCCATTGTGAACAATACTTCAATTGAAGTCTGTTGTCAGAGTACTAATTCCCATGGTGCTGGTATGTTTTTAATGTACTACACAAGAAAAGGAAAATCTTTCAGAAAAAGTTCAGATTCTGGGAATTGCATATGAAAAACCCAACATATATTCTGTACTCAACATTTGGCATAAAAACAAAATGCAAATTATGCCACAGAGAAATGCTTCAGGGAAGAATCTTGAAAAAGGAAGGTGGAGAATATAGGGATAATGGTGGAAATGAGGTTGTGTGAAATATTGAAATGATTCAGGTTGGCAAGTTTCTAATATATTCCCAGGTTCCATCTGAGATAATTCAGTCCCCCCAAAGATAGGTCAGGTATTCCCCAGACAGAGGAAATATTGGACTATCTGAAAGAAATAAAACCCTTGCCTTGATCCATCCTTCACATTGAGGTTAATACCTCCCTGAAGGTTTTCTACCAGCCCTGGAACTAAAATCTTGAGCCTGTGGTGTATATACTTGCAAGCATGGGAGTTTGTACATGCACGCACATGTGCTTGTACACTTCTACTCGCATATATGCAAACCATCAAAATAAGGAAGAAATAATAACTCTATTTATCAGCAGCTTCCAACCGAAATGTGCCAATCATGTCATTCTTATAATGGAAAAAAATGAATATATCCCATCAGGGCCACATGATATGAAATGCTGTGAAGTGGCTGCTTATAGAAAAGTCAGGAAATCCACTTTGATCTACATTTTTGATGTTTGATAATTGCACTTATTATCAGGTCATCTCTGCTCTTTTACTTTGACATGAGATCCATTATCAGTGACAGCATGAGTGTGAGTATAGGTTTGATTGGAAAAACTGCTTAAGATGAGATAATGGAAAAGAAGGGGTTTTTTTTTTGTATGTTCATATTAATAGGCTGAAAGAAAATTAAATTTTGTCATGCAGTGGTTCTCTTAAAATTATTTCTCAAACTTATAAAGCCTTTGACTAACATTTTAAAAAAAATGTATAAAAACAAAAAGGAAAAGGGGGCATGGGATAGGGGTTTTTAGGGAGGGGAAATGGGGAAAGGGAATGGCATCAGAAATGTAAATAAAATATATATAAAAAAAAGAAATGCAAAAAAAAATTATTTCTCTTTCATATATAGCATTATTTAGTCCCTTATGAGCTTAATTTGAAAGAAATTAATTCATAGTGAAATGTTTTATACATAAAAATCTAGTATCATTTGCCTTTAGGCTTTTAATCTATGAGCAAATATCAAGTGAACAACAACAGCAACAAACGGCCAAAAAGATTATTACAGGCTATGTTGTTCACCTTTGCATCCTCAGAAATGACTAAAATTAAAAGGCATAGTCGTATGTGGGTAGAGTAAGACAAGAATAAGAATGAAAACTCTTACTTGATGAAAGGAAATATATACAAACACACATTTATATGAAATCACTGGTAAATTCATTAATTGGGTGCTTTCTGTATCATTTGATTTATTTAGAATAAATCAGGTTACCTAGAAGCAAGTCATTATGGCAATTAATATGGGCTAATGTAGCTGAACTTTTCTGCTTGCCTAAATTTTACAACAAGGACCAATGCTAATTTAGAACTTTAATGTGCTCCTGTACACACTGACAAATTATTGTTCTCACAGTGGAAGCCTACGTTAAAAGGTGGTTTATTTATTTGCATATTCTTTATCTCTGTTATGGGCATTGCTTGTTGTTTGGTTAAACACACACACACACACACACACACACACACACACACACAATGAAATCATAAAATTATTTTAGCTCAAATTAAATATTTTCTTATTTTATGAGTTTTAATTCTTTGCTGAAGGACAGAAAAACAAATTTACCTGTATTCAATCCTCAACCAAGTTATCTTGTGTTCAGTTCAATTTGAAAGCAATCATGTTTGGTTTGCCTGTTTCCCATTAACTTTTCTGTCTTTCTTTTTTCTTTTTTTTTTTTTCTCATATAAATGCTTACCACAAGGTTACTGGAGAAGTAATATTCTTCACAGCTTTTGAGAATATGATAATGTGTTTGGAAGTGGTTTATGAACTAGCTTTGTTTTAAAATTCATATACTATTAACTATTTCATACACTGTACTGAGTTTAGAGACTTTTAATGAACCCAAAGACTTTACTCATTTCCTGTTTCTCCCACTGGACTGCTTCCTTTTTTCCAACAAGCTTATTTCAATGTCTACATTTTTAACACACTGATTTAATTATAATCACTCATAAGCATGAGTGGCAGGTTATTTACTAGAACATAAGCAATGTACTAATTGCCATACCACTGAGGAAAATTTCAGGCAGTCCCCAAGTACTCATTAACTGCCCATAGACACTCAATGAGGAGTACGGCCTCATCAGCCTCTATCCCAGGCATGATAAAATCATGGATAAAGGCTCCAGTCTTGCACAGCTGCAGTAGAAAAGAAAGGATTCTGAAATAGCTTTTGTCCATAAAATCACTTGCTTTAATATAAAATTTGTAAGTTGTTAAATCACAGTAATTACCCACTATAACATCAAGCCTCCGTTGACCTATTGATCTTCCAGTCTTTCAATTTTGTTTAATAGTATTTGAATATTCATATTAAAACCTTGTCATACTTTCATATGAATAGATTTGTTTTGAAGATTGTTCCATCTTTGCATAGTGCTAATTTAAGAATTTCACAAATGTTTGAGAAAATAGTAATTTAAATGCTGACTTCCTATTCAGTAGCTCATTGAGGTTATATTTTATAAACATATATTGGTTGGGATATGTATTTGTAGGTATAGTATAAAAAAGTGATTTTTTTTTAAAAAAAGCTTACTATTATTTGATTTTTAGCTAAAATACAATGAGATATAACACTAGTTATACTTGTCAGAGAACATTTCTGAAGACACAGTGACAGAAGCAAATTCCCATATATCCATTTGAATTCCTTTGCAAATAGCAACTCTTAATCACTACCAAACATGGTTAAGGTACAGTACATAAATCATCTTTTGCTTCTTGTCTCCAAATAATGCATAGGTGAAGTATATTGTGCTTAAATTAAAAAATATTTTAATGTTTATTCTTCAGCTTCCCTTGGAAAGGTTTCAATGTATTTCTTCCTGTGCATTTTGTGACTTTGACCTATTAAACTCCATTTTAATGTTTTTTTATTTCTATTGGTGTTTAGTTTTCATGTATTTCTGTGTCAAGGTGTCAGAAGCCCTGGAACTGGAGTCGTATACAGATGTTAGCTCTTAAGAGCCAGTGCTCTTAACAACTGAACCATTTTTCCAACTAGATTCTTTTAGTTTCTTCTTATTTTCAACCTGTTATACTCTTAAGATAATTCAAGACTTCTTTATAGTTGCTACCCAAACCTAGTCATAGAAACTATTCCAAACATTCGTTGATCATTCAAGTCAAAATGAAACTCTGTTGAGCAAATATGTTATTTGCATTTAATCTGAAATGTCACCATCTGAGATATCTCTCACTGAAATGAAACCACAGAATCATTGCCTAGAAAACTGGTTCAGAACTCAGTGTCTCTCAGGAGTGATGCGATACTGTGCTTTACCAAAGCATTATTCTCTTCTGCCTGATACTTCAAGCACATTCTGTTTTATTATAGCATAAAGAGTTCATTGATTCCAAAGAGTGTACCTTATCTTGAACTCATAAGACTTTAACACATTTATAAGAAATACAAGTGGCCTACTAACCAACATAGCTTTAAACAATGAATTTCCAATTATGTTTAGATATATTTTGTGATTAAAAATAGCTCAAAACAAACTTTTAGATGAACCACATATGCTAAAAATAGTAGCAAATAAGAAACATTAGATATGGCAGTGTCACACAAAAGTAATGTGTATAATATTCTATTTTATGATATACTACCATAAAATGTATACAAATATAGAAAGTTATCTTTTAAAGTTTATATAGATGTTTACTTGGAATCATTCAAAGGCAATATAAAAGCAAGCACATATAAAGGTGTTTTATATTGTAAATTTGAAATTGTGCAAAATGCATAGCTTAGCATTGTAATAGTTAAATAGCTGTTTCCCATTGCTTCGCTTTGAGCAAAAGTGTTGTAATTACCCACATAAAATTCAGTGTCAACTTTCTCCATAAGAGCTATTTGTATTTCCAATAAATGTTATATCCTGGTATAAATTGATCTCTCAGGATTCTCATATACTTTTAACTATATGTAGTACCAATAGCATACAAAATCTTACTTGATTGACTGAATATATTATTGGGGAGCTACATGGAAAATAAATTGATAAGCAGCAGTTTCCTGGACAAGAATAGATATGAGTACAAAGGTGTTGGAAGATTGAATTCTGAAAACTTAATATGAAATATCCTAGCCCTATGTCAGACACATTAATTCTTTAGTCAGTGGGTCCCTTTAACTAGATCAGTAGTTCTCAACCTTCCTAATGCCACAACCCTTTGATATAGTCCTTCATATTGTGGTGACCCACAACCATAAAATTATTTTTGTTGTTATCTCACAACTATAATTCTGTTATGAATCATGATATAAATATCTGATATACAGAATATCTAATAAGGGACCCCTGTAAAAGGTTCATTCTTTCAAATTCCTAAAAGAGTCACCACCTAAAGATTAAGAACCACTGAACTAGACAAAAGGAGAAACCACAATAATGATAATATTTTTCTGTGACTTCCCTTTTCTGTGCCCCACATTTCTGGAAAGCCAAATTTCTTCAAACTTCTAGAGCTATTAACCAGTCAATTTAATCACATCTGACTGGTTTCTCCTAAAACATTCCACAACTCACTTATAGAATATTATATAGAATAGATCTTTCATTCAGATATTTATCGTATTGTCCTTAATTTCACTCTGAATCTATGGCCTTTCCTTTTTAAAATATTAACATCATTTGAGGATTTCATATTAAGTACTGCATTTACATCATTTCTACCCCTCTACTTACCTGTCCTCCAACTTGTCTCATGGCCTTGTAAAACACAGTCTTCCAACCCTTATCCTACCTAAAAACCTTCTAAATAGGCTGAAGAATATATATAAATATAGATTACTATGTAAATAAGATTCTTCTGATGGTAAGGTACAAAAATATCAATGAAATATATAGGGTATAAAATTTATTATAAGGATCTAGCAGAAGTCTGGCAAGATGGCTCCAGAGTTAAAAAGACTGTACTGCTCTTACAAAGACAAGTTCAGTTCCTAGCACACATCAGATACCTCAAAATCTGCTGCTAGGGCATCTGAAACCTTCTCATCACTGTGTGTACAGTATACACATGCAAAAGCATACACAAAAGTAAAAATAAATCAAGCTATTTTCTTTAAAAAATATGAAAATATCTCACAATGAAATAAATCACTATAATGTCTACTGAGGTCTTAACCCAAGGAACCATAAAGAACTCATTCATCCCCACTCTCTCAATTACTTGGTATATTTCTTTGTGTATGTCTACTTATCCATATAGATGGGCTGTTTCATTCTCACTTTGCATGACCAGAAAAAGCCACACTTCTGATTTTGAGTGGGCATGTCATTTAATTTTAGAGCACGATTCAATCTGACTATAGCTCAACCCTGGTTCTCAAATGCCAGGAAAGATCATCTTATTGGTAAAGTTTGAATCGGGAAACTAATGCAGTGATACTTGGGTATCAAAATAGGAAGGGAATAATCACATAGCTGCCACAGAAGCTTTAACTCTGTGCTGCACACAATCATCAGGAAAAGAGGAAAGTGGACTTAGCCAAACTGCCTGAAAATGTCCCGGTGTGCTGATTCTGAGTTATTATTGGATTCATCTCAATAGATTGTCCATTTCTCTCTACAGCAAATCATAATTTTCCCTGATTTTGTATGCTGTAATTTAGGAATATATTTTGGACACTGATTATTTCTGAAGACTATAAGATTTATTTTACAACCGTGTATAGTTGTGCTTGTTTTTCTCTTGGTTTAGAAAGAGGTTAAAATTTTTGGACTTGAATGTCAGACTTTGGTTCTGGCATTACAGCTCAAAACTCAGTTTTGTTTTTGTTATTCTCAACAAGAGATTTTTGGATTGAATTATATACTAAATATGCAGTGCATCTTCTCTGTTCGTGTATTTTTGAGGATAAACCCTTTACTTTCCTTTGGCTTATAGTATGCCTACCTAAACTCTGTCCCACAGTTAAGCTAGAGATACTGTAGTTTTCTGTTAGTATATTTGACACCTTGAAGAATCTCTGACTGCTTTATAGATTATGTTTAAAAAATAAAATGAAATGACCATGATCTGGAAACTCACCCTTGCCTGGCCATCTTATAAGTTTTGATTCCTCATCAAAACTTACTTTTATTCATTTTCTAGCACCTATGGGTCGTTATTTTGTTGTTTATTATGATGTTGCTGTTGCTGTTGCTGTTGCTATTGAGTTTTTCCTTCTTTTAATTTTTCTCTAGTATGTTACAGCCCAACTGCACTTTCTCCTCCTTTTAACCCTATGAGGCCCTCTCCCTACCCCTTGTCTCCCTAAGAATTACTCCTCCTCCATTTCCTTTCCTTTAAAAGAAAAACAGGCCTCCCAGGGATATCTACTGAACATGGACTAACAAGAAACAATAAGACTACACACAAACCCTCATATCGAGGCTGGACAAGACAACCCAGTAGGAGGAAAAATGGTCCCAAGTGTAGGCAAAAGAGTTGGAGACACCCTCACTCCCATTGTTAGGAGTACTATAAAACCACCAAGATATAGGACCATTAAGTATGTGCAGATAATTTAGCTTGGATCTACACAAGGTCTATGTCTGTTGTTTCAGTCTCTGTGATCCCCTATGAGCCCTGCTTGGTTGATTTTGTGGTCCTTGTTATGATATCCTCCATTGCTCTGGCTTCAACAATCCTCCCTCCCCATCTTCTGTGGGATTTCTCTAGCTCTACCTAGATTTTTTCTGTGGGTCTCTGCATCTCTTCCCATAAGTTGTTGGATGATAACTCTTATGACCGCAATTGGGCTAGGCCTCAATCTATGAGTATAACAGACTGTCATTAGGAATCATTTTATTGACATTTTTTTCTATTTTCTTTTTCTTTTTTGCCAGTTGTGTTTGTTTCTATCCTGAATTTCTGTGTTGTCTTTCGTCTAGTCCCTTGCCTTCTAGGCAGTGTCAGGTGTGGGCTCAAGTTGGACCTATCATTGGTCAGTTTACAAGTTCTGTGCCACAATTGCTGTAAGCATATGTTGTAGGAAGGACCAATTTTAGGTTGAAAGTTTTATGGCTGAGTTGATGTCCCAGTCTCACTTCTGGGACCCTAGCCTGGTAACAGAAGACTGCCAGTTTGGGCTCTCTATCCCCCATTACAACCAAACTTCACTAGGACCACTCTTGTAGATTCCAGAATGTTTCTACAGCACTAGATTTCTATATTCCACCCTAAAGCCCCCCAACTCCAGTCACCTTTCTCAGTATTCTCCCCCTCTATCTTCCTAGCCCCCACCTGATTCTTCTTGTTCCCATCACAACTTGCCCCAAGTCCACCACAAATCTTACTGTCTACAGATAGACATAATATGATAGAATTCAATTAAACCCTTCTTATCACTTGGATTTTTTCACTGTTCTTTATGTTTCTCAAGAAATTAAACAATACACATCCATTTTAACTTAATATAACCCAGACATCTACTATGTATATAATGTTTTTCATCTACTAGACTTCTCTTTAGCAATTTATATATAACAGCTTGTTTATGGAACCAAATAATACTGGATCATGTAAAGTGATATTAAAAGTTCTATTTCTCTCACTCTCATACTCCCTGAGAGATGTGTTCCTCCTGACATTTCTTAGGCAAATGATATTTTTGCTATATATGATCTTTCTGCAATTTCTACACTCAGAGGTATATTTTTAATTCAATTTAAATATTGAATTATCTATGATAAATTTGTAATTACAACCACATCAAATTGAAATACACATACACACATATGCAAGCATCAGCACACTAGGTACCTTCACAGAAAATATTAAAAAATCATTTTTATGAATAGACTTTTATCTTTAAGATAAATTTACTTAGTTTTGCTAACCATCTTTCTTATATAGTAAAACATTACCACGATCTAGACTATAATCTACCCTAAATTGTCTGTTCAATATTATTTTCATAAATAAACAAATGTCCTCATTTAAGTCAACTTGTTTGAATGTATATAGTCACATAGAGACTAGCTATAAAATAATGTATGTGGAAAAATACTTTGAAATTTTTAAATTGCTAAAGGAGTATCCTTTTATATGCATATCTGGAATATCTACTATATATAAAATTCTAGGCTAGTGGTTTTGGATTAGAAGACAATGGAGTACAATTCCTTACTCCCAAGTAAAGACAGTCTAGTTTAAAAACAGACATATGGACAGCTGAAATATGTTTTTCTTTAGAGATACAATTAATGCCATGATGTAATATGATATGCAGTATCAAGTCAGTCCATGAGGGACTTCAATCATTGGAACAGCATGATGCATTAATTACAATTCTACCTTGTATTACAGAATTACCTAAAAATGTTCAGAGGCTCAAAAAGAGTAGTTGATTTTTCATTCATCTAAATGACACTAAAATTTTCTGATTGATGAGCAGTTCTCTGGGGATGAACTAGGGGACTGCAGTTCTTTCCATCTTCACACCTTCACTGTCTTCAACATAAGCTATGGACATTACCATGTTTATTTGCATAAAAACAGATGAAGTGGGAAAAGCAAAGTTTATTTTCATTTTCTTATTGGTTATTTTACTTATTTATATTTTAAATGTTATTCTCCTTCCCGATAGACCCTCCACAACCCCCCTATCCTACCCTCTTCCAAAGTATTTTAGTTTTTTGCATCAGACATATGCCTTGATCTTTCCACATGAAGGAGTGGAAACACAAGAAAAAGTGTGTTTCATAGAATAAATGGAAAACAGTTTAGTAAAGAGCTTTGTAGTCTTTGCTGTGAATTGTCAGATTTAGTTGCTAGAAAGTATATTCTAGTAACAGCGTGGGTGATGAAATGAACAGAAAGAAGCTAAAGGTGGCTTAAATTATAGAAATAATTTAAACATTTTAACTGGCAGATAAGCAAGTCTTAATGTATAAGATATTTGGGTACTAATGCAAGGATACTTTTCAGGAGTAGGATCTGATGATTGAATTTAGAGGTGGCAAAGTGGCCAAAATGAACAATAGATTGATAATATAACTGAGTAACTGTTTGCCTATTCCATAGGTGAATAATGCTTTAGTGTTTACTGAGTACCACAGAACTGAGAATTTACTTCACTACACTTAAGTGCTTGCCTAGCAAGTCAAACACCCCAAATTTGATCTCTTTCATAGTAAAAGGAGAAAAAAGAAGAAAGAAAAAAGGAAAGAAAGAGAGAAAGAAGGTATCAGAAAGAGGAGGGAAGGGGAACAGATAATCAGTGTTTTCCTTCAAAATGTTTGTGATGAGAGAAAACACATACATAGAATATAGAATACCTTGAATTCATAGTGTCTTTTTGTTTGTAGGTGTGTGTGTGTGTGTGTGTGTGTGTGTGTGTGTGTATGTGTGTGTGTGTGTGTTTGCAAATACAAACTGAAAAGAAAGAAATGAAAGACTATCATAAGATTTCTAGGATTAAAAAAGAGCAAGGTGTACTGGCTCTAATATACTGGAATCATAAAGCACACACTTCTTCTGTTTATTTCTCTCTTGTATTGTTTTGAAATGTCAGGATGAGTTAGCCTAGGTACTAAATTCAACAGAAAAAACATTTTAAAAATAAGAGAATCAAGCAAAGAATGATGGAAATAAAAGTATGGCAAAAGAAAATTATACTTTTAAACTTCAACAGTTACCAGACAATTCATTTTTAATGTACTATGAATTTTCTGCCTTTCCAATGAGATGGAATAATGAAAATATAAAATAAAGCATTTTATACATAGAAACTGGTTTAAATAATAAAACATATCTATAAACAAACAAACAAAGACAAATAAAGTCACCATACACTAAATACCAAATGATAAAGAGATTTAGGAGGATAGGTATCAGGAATATGTAGGCTATTTGGACATAGGCTTAAGTTTGGATTTTATTTCTTTATTTGTCAAATATGTATTAAGATTATATAATTCAGTAAATAAATAATAGCCAGCCCACAAAAGGCTCAATTCTCATTTTGTTTTTCTTTTTCTTTTTTAGTTTATGAGGCAAATAAAATACCCATTACTTTTGAGAGATTGGGAATATGTAAAATGGTCTACTAGGGCTCACATACAGGTAAAGAAGTAATGGCATGTTATTATAGAGAGATCTGGTACATGTAGGGACAAAGCAAACATATTCAGAAGTCTCAGAGCAAGGGATATTGATGGCAGGAAAGACCTTTGAGATTGTCAGGAAATAAGAGTACACATGCCCACGCATTTAAAGGTGAAATGTTTTAAGTGTCTTTCTAATGAAGAGGCAAAGAGTAAGCAATAAGAGGCAATGATTAACGTTATGTTAGTACCTGGACTTTCATGTATAGTACTTAGCCCTTTAAAGCCCTTTAAAGATGCTCAGAAAATATCCAATTCTATCCTTGCATGCTTTCGCATAGTCCTTGGTACTGTGTCTAGTTTACTTCTTTTTAGCTTCAGACATCTAACTAATTAACAGAGGTGGTAAAATAATGATTTTTCCATCAGTAGTTGAAGGCTCTGCTTGTCCCTGCTGATGACCTCACTTTGCATTCCCCCAAGGCTACAAAGTCATTTGCAGATGTGTAGGGTTGCTTTAAATCACAGCTGCAAGCCACCACTGATATACACCTTCTATGTTCTGTTCAAAGTGAGATGCTTAACTGAAATAACAATATCAACAAATACCATCTTGAATTCAAAATCAGGTGACCAAAGTTGTATGTGACGTGACTCACCAACATCTTGAATGTCTCCTACGGTAGCAGCACCAAATTTCTTAGAAGCACTAGCATATTATTTTTAGTAAAATGTACTGCTTAACGTGTATAAGTATATGTTGGTCCTTAGAGTGTGGTAATTTTAACCTGAAATGTTTCAGAAGAAGATAATAAGTTAAGAAATGAGTGCTTGGGCATAACGTATGAAAATACCATTTGATTGCCACTATTGTGCCTCATCTCATCTGTATGTTTATATACAAAGCAAGTATCTATTATAACTTTAGCCCTTCTTGTCTAATTTTCCATGATCTCATTTCTGAATTCACACTAGTCAGAATAACTCTTGTTAAATGAAGGATAATCTAGAGCTTCTTTTATGCATCTTTGCCAATAATTATCTTACAATATCTAAATTAAAGGAGGACATGATTGATATTTGAAATCAGCCAAACTTATGTTCATTGCCCAGGTTTGCTACTTCCTAACAGTATGGTCAGGTGGCTCCATAGCACAATGTACTTCTGACAGTGTAGCCTTTAAACCAGCCATTGTTCTCCTGTGCCTCAATTTTTTTTCCTCTATAAAATGGGAACAGAATCAGCTACCCCTCTGCAGCATATCTGTTAGAATCGGAGGCTGGATTGTACCTATTACCAAATATAAAATTTTGGAACACATTGTCAGCATTGTTTGTATTTCCCAAGCAAAGTAAGTCACATCCAGTGGGAACAGATTTTTATACATACCCCTGAGTGCATTCCTCGGAAGATATAATCTAAGACCTTTACTGAAGGCCTGAAGCATCATATTTTAGTAAACCCTATGTATACATATGTGGGTTCTCATGTACAGATGCATTCATAATAAATTTTAACTTAGAAATTAGTCACCATATGAATTATTATTAAGAGAGAATGACATATATTTATCAATTTGACAATAAGTCAATTGTCAACATTTACTATCCTTGTACTTCATTTATCTTTCATATTTTTGTTAAAGAAGGGTTACTTGAAAACAAACATGATGATATTAAAACAGCTGATCTGAGGACTGAAATGGCTACTAGCTAGTGGGAAGGTCACATGAGCAGGTTAGAGACGTTAGGCAATGGTATGATTTACTTGTCAGACATAATAACATGAGACTTTTTTTATTGCTACTTAGAATGGTACATAATTTAAAACTATATAGATTCTTTATTTCCAGAATTTGCACCAGTACCTTCAGACCTCTGCTAACCATCATGCTGAAACTATTTAAAGTGGAAACAAGCATAAGGGAGGTATATTGTAATGGCTTTAAATTTCCCTTCTTTTCTCCATACCATTATGGTAGACTCCTAAGTATTGAAGAGAAGTTAAAACTGAAGACAATATATCTAGGCCTCTAGGCCTATCGCATTCCCTAAAACATAATCCTAAAAGATAATTTGACAACTATTCCATTGATGACACCCATTTTCAAAGTACTAGGGAAGCAGAGAAAATTATTAGATTAGGGAAAAACTATATGGCTTCTCTTACATCCTTAAATGATCCAAGACGTATATACTATAATAGGTGTAATTTTAATAAAAGCACTGCAAAGGCAGAGAGTGTAGCTCAAAGATAGAACATCTGCATAGCATCTTCAGCACCCTTGATATAAAAGTTCTACAGTAGAGATATATGAAAAAAAATGTATGCAGTGAGTACTGAACTTCAATTTACAAAAGAAACATATGAGAAATGGATTTTCTTTGAATAATATAAAATTTTTATGGTTTCCTCAATTTCCAGCAGTCTTCATAAGGAAATGAGCTACAACCCATGCTTACAGTTGTTGAATGATAAGTTGTTCTCAAAATACTTCCTGGCAATCCATCAGAAAATTATTATAAAATACTGGCTGTTAGAATAAGATCTTGTGAAGTCATTTTCCACAAATTTATTTTAATCTGTCAACTTCCAGTCTCTGATGTGAATGAACACTCACATATAATGTGTGAACTCCATTATTTATGTCAGAACACTGCAGCTCCTCATGGTTTTTAAATGGAGATGACTTCTTGGGGTAATTATGATTGGCAAATAATTGAAAATATAATTGTTTCTTAATATGCTGTATAGATGCATTAGAACATGTGTGTTTTTTTTAAAGCAGTAAACCGGGCTAGAGAGATGGCTCAGCTATTAAAATCATTGTCTACTATTGCAGAGGACCTGAGTTCAATTCCCAACACCCACATGACAGCTCACACCTGTCTGTGACTCCAGTTCCAGGGGATCCGACACTGTCACACAGACATACATGTAGGCAGAACACCAATGTACATAAAAGAGAAATAAATAAATTATTTTTAAAAAGCAGTAAAGCAAGTGGAGATGCATGGATTTTGGAGGCTTTTCTACAAGTTGGTAAATAATGTAGTAGAAATTCAGCTTTCAATAAAATTATAAAGAGATTAGACACTATTTATTAATTTAAATGTAAAATTTATAAATGATCTTGCTGAAACCTATTAAGTTGAATATTATTTACCTGCACTAGCACATGGAATTTGCCCTACCTTTTTGTCTGACTTAGAATGTATCAGAAATATAAATGCATTCCCCCTGACCCTCAGTTGAAGTAATTTAAAATGCTAAAAATAAAAGAAAATAATGTTAATTTATTCCAGTCTTCAAAGAAAATTTTGTTTTAAAAATTCAGCCTAAATAACCATTTAGTTGAATAATCCTGGTAGTAAGCTCTGTGTTATAAAATGAATCCTCTGGATAATGAAAACCTGTCATGCCCAGCATAAATGCATGAGACAGTGACTATATGACCCACATAAAATAAAATATTTATTATCCACATGAAAATGTGGCTAACCCATGTTATTCAAATTCTTCTTACATGGAAAATGAAGCATTATATGTGTTTGTCTGAACAACTTCATTAATACTGAGAATGCAAACCCATGCTTCACTCTTGATGTTAATTATTACCTAAAAAGATAATGGAAAGTAAATAGAATATTTTCCCCTCTGTTGTGTTAATAGCTCAAGAAAATAGAATGAATAAATGGTGGATAAAACTGAATTTAAATTAAATGAAACAAAGGAAGAGATCCCTTTATCAGAGCTATTAAAGCTTCAGTAGTGATTTTACAAAATTCTTCTAAGTTAAAAAGTCAATATGATGAGCACCAACATTATACTAAAGTAACCCTCTCTCTAAAAACAGGTAACATTGTAAGGATGGGTGATTGCCAGAGGAAGAAATCCTGACCTTCCTACTGAGATTTAATGATATTAAATAGAAGTCACACATATCACTAAGAGACATATTTAGAAAGGAAAAAAGAACAGTGGGGAATAAACATATGAGGGAGAAAATATACAGATTTTCATATATATATATATATATATATATATATATATATATATATATATATATACATATATATATATATAGTCAATTAATCATATGAGAAATCCAAAACCAACCAACCAACCAAGGAAACAAAAACATAATCCCATAAACCCTGATCTCTGATTTCCAACCATCCCATAGAGGGCGCTATTGTGACAGACTTTGAAGACAGTAAGAAAGTTTTGCTTTAATTGTCCAGGAGACTGGAAGAGGCATGATATAAAGAAGCGATTCATTCACATTAGTGGACAATATCCTGTTTTGCCAATTTGCATGGGCTATCTAATAGCTTCTATAGTATAGTTGACAATCTCTAGTCATTCTAATTGTACCTCCATTGTAAGTAATTGTTCCACATCACCCAATTGCTTTCTGTTTTGTTTTGTTTTGTTTTGTTTTGTTTTGTTTTGTTTTTCAATTTACTTTTGGTCTGTGTCATTTCACATTATCATCATCAAAAAAAGCCAAGATTGGATAAAATGGACAAAAGCTTGGGAGAATTAGTGTTTTAAGTATAATGGAGAGAGCAGGAAAGGAAAGCACAAACCCTCAGAATGCAGTGTAGAGTCTGTTATTTGTGGACAAGGAGAAAGGAAGACTAACTAAAACCATCCAATACTGCAGGTCAGTAAATAGTGTTAGAATAAAGTTGACCCACTAAGGACTGGGGACTCAGCATGAACATAATTTTTGGCTTCAGAATGAGAACCAGGGATCCTGTCAGTGATTCCAGTATATTAGAACTCAATAATGGATTGTGATAGATGCCTCTGATATTTTGAAAAACATGGATTTACTTTAATTTTCCCTGTTTGGAGGATTGTGCTTTTTGAATCTGGGATTCTTGGGGTTTTAAACAATCTGAGGATATACTTCGCTATCATGACTTCTTCCCATTGTCAGTTTCAAAACTAGTATTTAGAGTTAAATGATGCCATGTCTTACTTTCATAAATCCTAACTTTTGTCTCAGATATGTCATTAATTTTTCCCACGTCACATTGGGTACTTTGACCTTTGCAACCAACTTCACTAAATCTTGCTTTATTAATGCATCTCTTGTTATTTAACATGCCTTTTGAATGTTCTTTTCTTTTATTTCTATTGAAAGTAGATTATTCTCTCATATAATTCATTCCAACCACAATTTCCCCTCCTTCTACTCCTCCTAAGTCCCATCCTTCTCCCCATTCCCCCATATTCACTCTTGCTCCTTTTTATGTTCAGAAAAGAGCAGGTCTCATAGAGACAACAGCCAAACAGGACAAAACAAGATGCAGTAAGACAAGGCAAAATCCCTCCTATTGAGGCTGGATAAGGCAACCCAATAGGAGGAAAAGAGTCTCAAGAGCAAGCAAAGGAGTCAGAGATACACCTGATCCTACTGTTAGGAAAGAAATACAAATTGGAAAGAAAGAAGTTAAAGTGTAGTTATTTCAAGGTAGTATGATAATATACATAAATGGCCCTAAAAATTTCACTACGCAACTCCTCCAGCTGCCTTTTCGATTTTGTTCTGTGTTACAGTTTACATTTTAATACTATATTACTTATAGAATTTCTATAGTTCTTTTAAATATAGTACTAGGTTCTTATTTCTTTTAAATATAGTTCTATAGTTCTTTTAAATATAGTACTAGGTTTTCCATTATTTCTTTTGCTAGTTTAAATATGTGTGTTTTATAAATTCTAATCAATCAATTATTTGAAATCCTTGACATTTATTTTTAGCTTTTGAAATCTTTTATTTAAAGTAGATTTTCTCATATGATTTTCAATGGTGGATTTCAGTCAGGATGCCTTGATAGTTTTATATTAATTTCACATACTGACAATAGATAGAATATACACATAGGACAAAATCAGTTTTAAATCTGTTATTAATATATATCCACGTTCATAAATACACAAGGATATTTTTAATTATCTTCATATAAATCCAAGGTCACAGCAGACAAGCTTGTTTATTCTTCCCTTGTACAAAGAACCAGAACTTCTTGTAGAGTACACTTTTGACTGTAGCATTTTAAGGGTTCATATACCCTCACTACTTACACACCAACTGCAATCCCAGGCTTTTAAAGGCATATTTCTTCTAATGACTCTATTTACTCTAATGACTCTTTAAATTTATGTCTTTTATTCAGTCCCTAGCAAGAGAGATACAGCATAAAAACAAGATCATGTGACTCTAGTTTATGATTCCTGCTATTGTGGGTTTGGATTTTGAGCCTGTTTTGTTTGGGTTTTGTCTTTTTATTTCTTGTGCCAGTATTGTCCACTCTAAAAGATATATGTGTTATTTATCTTGCTTTTCTAGGCTTTTGGAGTATGGAATGAAGTGTTGGTTTGGGGAGTCTTGTTGTATTTCATTTTGGTTTGGGTTTTGGTTTTCTGGTATAATAACATTTCCAGAAATGGGGTTCTTAATTTACTTTATTCTATTTCCATGTAACTTGATTTTAAAGTAACAAACTTTCTCTTTATAATATAAGATCATGACGTTAAAAAAAGAACCCTGAAGCATCTACATTCAGAGAAAATTATATTGCTTCCAGGGCAACCAGAAGAGCTTAGGGACATGCGAGGCTGGGGTACTCGAAAATGCCTACTATTGTGTCACTGAAAGAAGAGCAGAAGTCGTGTTTTAGAGAGCACTAGAAAGGCATGTTGCTCTGTTTTTAGTGTAGGTCATTGCTTGTTTCAAGGAAATTGCTCTAATGTTATCTGTTTTCTATCATCTCATAAGAACAGTAAGGAAATAATCCCACAGTGACCCAGATGGATAGATGTGTACATTGTAAAGTTTTATTTCACCAATAAAAACTTACTTTTCTTAAGAAGGTTTGAGTTCCTGAGCCCTATAAAAACTGGGTATAATGCTAGCTTATTACCACACAAGGTTACATCTTATGACAAATACCATGCAAACCTGGGTCAATATCATTCACGAAATTTTTTAAAGATTCATTTTATAAAAATGACAAAAGGGTATCTACTATTTTATAGTCAACTCCCTTACAATCAGTTTTAAAATGAAAATTTTCTTTTTCCTCACAGTATATTGCAATTTTGTTTTGACCCTCTTATTAAGTGAATTTTGAATTATTATCTACCAACTATACATTCGAAATTGGAGACTGGCTTTGTAAAATTTTACCACCTTTTATAGGGCACTTAAGTGATGAATTTTTAGAAAATTTAATACAACAGTGTCATAATTTTAAAACATAACCCTTTTAGCAGAGCTCAAGTGAAAACTATCACATGGAAGAAAGGAATCCATTTCACCTGTTGAAGACAATCAATGATTTTAGTACCATAATGTAATTATTGATGCAATTATTGTAATTATTTTGCATGTTTAAACCAGTAAGCCTAAAGGCCTCCATAGTAGGACCATCCATGTATTACACTCGAGAGTAACCCTAAAGTATATGATAAATGTTATTTGCACTTAATAATTAGTAAAATTAAAAATTAGTTAAATTTAAATTGCACTTAAAAATTAGTAAAATCTGTAATTAATAGGGTCTTAAATATTTCTGCTGAATTTTATTAAATATAAATCTTTTCTATGCTATTGGAAAGCCGTTTTCTTTTCTTAAACTGTTTTTTTTAAATGGTTATGTTTATTCTACTCACATATTTGAATTTCATCTTCACTTACACTTGCAATTGGAGCTGTTCATGTCTTTTCTGCATTTAAAACAATTCTTTGTCCTACTCATTGTGAATGTGTGGTCAGAGACAAGGGAGGAGTAGATAATATCCAATCTGAACATCTTTTCTACTCATAATTGAAGGCACTCACTGCATTCTAAACTGACATTTACGGATGGCTCTGGACTAATTTATCCTTCCCTCTTCAGCCTGCATATTTCTTCTATGCATAATTCCTTCTTGAAGTTAATGGGAATTTGGCATGTGACATGAGTACGTGTTTCATGAGATGGGAATCTGGGATCCGTCATTTAATAAAGAATCTGCCTTTTCCCTTAATTGGTCTGTCTTCCTAATGTCTTTCATTATACGGTGGTAGTGCAGGCAGACCTTCCACCCTAATGTGAAGAGGAACTGTTTTAAAATGCAGGTTATATATGGATTACCACGAACAGAAAGCAGGTGCATGATCTATTGGACTAAAGATGGATTTTGAAATGTTATACTTTTGAATAGAAGATAAAAGTAAAAAAATCTGTGTGCATGCTACATTGTAAACATTTTAAGAATAAGACACAATATCATTTGCCCATGCTAAGTGAACTCTGGAAACACCTTACTTAGGCAATGAGCTTTAAGTCTGAAAAAAACTACAGCTTTGGTTTTTTTTTTTTCTATTGTTCCTGAGTGCTGTGCATACTGTGCTGAAGTTTAGCTTGGCATTGCTAATCTCAGCATTTCTGTTTTGCAAATAGAAACTTTCATGTATATGTATGGTGAAATTATTTTATTATCTAAACCATTTTCAAGTACTTTCTGATAATGTCACAACACATTGAATAAATAAGCCATAATGTCAATGCAAGAGAATCAAAGAAAAATGAGAAGGGGGATGTCTTTGTATTTATTAAAATGATCTTAATATGCACAAATTTTAAAAGTCAAGTTGAAAATGTATATATATATATATATTATGTTTTATGTATAAAAGGAGACATATGTACATATATGTACATATATATAACAATTTTTTAATAGGCCATACATTTAAAAGAAAGAAGAATGTGGATACATGGTGGCTTTAAGGAAAGTGGAATGATGTAATTATGTTGTGACCTCAAAAAAAAGGAAATCATTTAAATAAAAATTGTGAAACAGTAATGATAATATATTCTTATATTCATATTTGGATAAAATTGACTGGAATTATTAATAGAAAATAGTAAATAGATTTGACAACCTAGAAGGGGACGAATTGAATGTATAGAAAGAAAGAAAATAAATGATGCTTTTCAGTATGTACCTTTTGATTACACGGTGATTATTTATTTACTGGCTTTTTCTGATCGGAATGAAGTTAAAACTTAGAACCTAGATTTTTTTCTGTACTGTCACTAATTAGCTATACAAGACTTTGTATAAGTCACCAAACTTATCTGGACTTTAAGAGTCATAACATATGGAAATTAGAACAAATGGTTTCAAAAGCACCTCTTTGTTCTTATATCTTGCAAGACAGAAAATGTTTCACAGTATAGTATAGCTATATGTAGATAGGTGTTTTAAGGAGTAAAATTGTGAGCAACTGACAATAATAATTTTGCCCACTGTAGGATTTATATGTTTCCCCTATTTATTCCCTGATATTATAGTTAAAATAAGTTCTCTCAATCAGGCAGACAGGTATGCATTTACCATTTAAAAACCCAGGTTTACTGCCATGCTAAGAATAATTTCTATCTTTTAACCTTAATCTAAAACTTTGCACAAATATTTGTTGAAATATCTATCCTAAGTGAAGTAATAGCAGATGAACTCAAAACATTGACTTTTAACTACTAATCAGCATTTTGATAAGCTTCTGAGTCTTTATTAAATATGTGTTCATGTTTGATAGCCATTCTGTTTAGGCTTCAATTATTTAATTACAGGTCTTGATATGAAACTAATCATGCACACATCCATACGACGCTTGCATACTGACAGGATAAAATCATTAAACAGTCATTACTGTAAACTGACGTTGGCCTCAAATTTTTGCAGTTAACGGGGGAGTTGATGCTTGATGAACAATCCAATTAAAATTGGCAACAAAAGACCTAAAATGTCAGCCAAATTGCTTTTTAATAGTCAATGCAGCCGTCACAAAACATAAACATTAAAGTCCCCATAGAAGCATAAAGCTTCATGGTGAAACAATTCTAGAAAATGAATAATAATTACAGCATCCTGAGGATTCTTTTAATAGATGTGCACTCATTAAAATTATTTTGTCGGTTAGGATAAGATGACAAAGTTTGTTTCTCTGAATATTCCTTTTTATTTGTTATGATAACAGTTCGGTTTAGAGAGGTGTGATTTCTGTTAGTAACCAAAGAAATACTTTTCAAGGGGTTTTTAAAATCCTTAAAGTTTTGACAAAAAGGAATACAAAAAGCATACATCATGGCATGCTACACTTTAAATAAAATAATAATAATGAATCATGTACTGCTCTGACTTCCTTCTTTTACTGAAAATTGATTTTTTTCTCTTATAATATATACTGACTATGATTTTCACCCATCTACTTCGCTCAGTTCCTTCCACCTCTACCCCCATCCAGATCCTCCTCCTTTCTATCTCTCACTGGAAAACAGTCTTTAAAAAAGTTTTTATTAAATATTTAATGTATTTACATTGCAAATGTTATCCCTTTCCCAATGTACCCTCCAGAAATCCCCTATACCATCTCCTCTCCCCTGCTTCTTTAAGGGTGCTCCCCAACCTACCCACCCACTCCAGCGTCCCCACTCTGGCATGCACCTACACTGGGGCCTCTCCTCCCATTGATGCCCAACAGAGCCATCCTCTGCTACATATGCAGCTGGAGCCATGAGTCCTTCCATTGTACTCTTTGTTTGGTGGTTTAATCCCTGGGAGCTCTGTGGGGTCTGGTTGGTTAATATTGTTGTTCTTCCTATGGGGTTACAAACCCCTTCAGCTGCTTCAGTTCTTTCCTTAACTCCTCCACTGGGGTCCCCCCTGCTCTGTCCAATGCTTGGCTGTGAGCAGATAATAATAAAGTAAAAATAAAAAGATAAAACAAAATCAAACACTTTGGAAAACACAAAACTAAAAAAACAAGGAAACCAGCCCGAGAAAAGGCATAAGAATCAGATAAAGACACAGAGACGTGTTCACTCACACACTCAGGAATCCCATAAAAAAACCAAAACCCCAAACCATAATATATATGCAAAGGACCTATAGATTAAGAACTAAATAAATAAAAGTAAAAGTAAAAATTAAAAAAGAAAGATAAGATTGCAAAATAAAATAAAAAGCTCTAACACTGCTTTGTGAGACAAGAATCTAAAGGTACGTTGAGGATTTTTGTTTGTTTCTCTGTTTTTCTTGGCTATCTACTGCAGGGCATGCAGCATACCCAAAGAGCCATTTGTTTCCTTATTGAGACTCCACTGGAAGAAAATAAATTTTCATTTACAAGTTGTTATAAATTACAGATTGTTTCTGCGTTATGAATGAGACCCTGTGTCTACTTCTCCTTTCATCTCTAGGACCTCATCTGGTGCAGACCCATGCAGTCCCTGTGCATGCTGCCTCAATCCCTGTGACTTCATATTTGTCAATCTTGTTGGTTTAGAGGGCCTTGTTTACTTGGTGTCTTCCATCCCCAAAAGCTCTTATACTCTGTGTGCCTCCTCTTCTTCAAGTTACCTTGTGCCCTAATGGGAGAGATTTGATGGCAATATCCCATTTACAGCTGAGTGTTCCAAGATCTCTTGTTCTCTGCATATTGTCTGGCCATGGGTCCCTGTATTAGTTCCTGATTTTGCACAGACTTAAAAAAAATAAAATTTATTTCATATTTCATAGATATATAACATGTCATTATAAGATACATAAAAATGAAAAGGTAGAAAACCAGTCATGATTCTAGTCAGTAATCTTTGAGTAGCAATTAACATTCAGAGGCTTCAGTTTCTGGATAAGCAATATCCAATACGTAAGTGGATTCGTCACATTGATATGCTCTGTTATGTAGCAGTTTTATTTTTAGTTGATGGCACAAATTCAAAGCTTATAGTGCATTATTTTTTACCTTTGGTTCAGTTGTTTTGCATATGGAGAGCAAAGCAGTAGGTTTTAGGAAATGTTATTTTATGTCCTATGAATAATCCAACTTACTTGTCATTATTGGAATGTGTTTCAATAGATAAAAAAAGAAATTGTGGGTTTTTTAAAAAATCTCTGATATTGCCACAGGAAAAAATATCAAATGGCTCCTAGGGAAAATATTTTAAACATTATGATTTTGATAGTATATGTATGTATACGTATTTTTCTCAATGAATTATTTATACATATATAATATATCAACAGAGTATTGACCACTCTGATAATCAAAAATGAGTAATATTTGTATGTGATCCCAAACTTACTTTTTACTTGAAGTTTAGACAAATAAACAATTTATGATAGTTCTTGAAAGTATTCAAATCAAGAAAATAAGAAACAAGTATCTCCCCACTTCTCACAAGAGACTTCTTAGCCAATCTTATATATTTTTAAAATGACTTACCCCACATTGATAGATAAGTAGAGCCCTCTCTCAGATGGTGCCCTAATAGACTTATGCATTGAAATATCTGTCAATTAAACATAGCCTTCCTCTACAATCATAGACTTTAATTTAATGTGCGATGAAGGATAACTTGATACTTCTCCAGTTGCTGTTCCTCTGTTTTATATATTGGATAACTTGATGCTATGTTTTCAGAACAATATTTTTTTAAATCCCTCAAAGGGGTAATGGATACATTGGGACTTCAAACTCTATTAACTGAAGCAGTGAGGAGAAAAGCCTATAGGAACATAAATGAAACTTTAATGGCACAATATCGCAAAATATTAAATGATCCAACTATTTATAAAAATTACTTATATTTTCTGCTCTTTTTCATAATATAATGACAACTACATATGTATACACATATGTCTATATCTATATACCTCTAGGTATATATAATAGAGATGTGACATTTAGGCTATAGCTTTAAACCACCATTTTAGCCTGTGGGGAAATAAAAATTGCCTTGGTCTCTTTTATGCACATAATCATATAAAATCTTGTCAGTAATTTAGTTAAGTTTGTTTTAACAAACCAAATCTGCCAGCTCTTTTGTCGCTGCATGGACTATAGAGTAACAGAGTTAAACATAATGTGTACCCAAAAATCATATTTAGACATCTACAAAGAATTTATAAAAGTTCAGCTTGCAAAATAACTATAGAGAGGAATAAAGTATGTACATGTGAAAGAGAGCTCTAAACCTTTTTCTGGCCAATATAAAATTGTTTTACGAATACTTCATATTTACCAATTTCAATTCAAAGTAAAAAGTATTTATTACCTTATTAAATAAAAATTGAAATTGAGTCCAATTATGACCTAAGCATTTGATGGACATTGAGAATTTAATAGTGAATAATATACAGAATTACTCCCAAGGACCAGTCTATCTATCAAAAAAAAAAAAAACAGTCAAAACAACAAAAAGAAAATATTATGATAGTGTAGTCAGATTTCTGATAGATAACTGTAAAATATGACTTGAAAATACAAAGCATAGTGGAATAAAGCATTACATACAAAGTAATATTGCTAAAAAGAGTAGGTCATAAGAGCATCAAAGCAAAGGCAGCACATACATTACTATGGTGATATATAAGAGCAAGACAAGTATAGTGGAAGCTATCAGGTCTTATATGCTCTATCAATGATTTTGAACTGTATATTACTAGCAATGAAGATACATTTCATTCATCATAATTATAAAATGATGATGAATTAATTCATTTTTATTATTCATTAGAAACATGCATAATTAAATAAGGTGTTGATAAATTATAGAAATAGCATTTATTTATTTAATCATTTATGTATGTACGTGTGTATGTATGTATGTATTTATTTAGACTCTAACAGGTGAATCTCAGGACAAAGTACAATCAATATTCCTGGCTATGTTTAATTCATATAAATATTTTATAGCATGTTTTCTTTGTAAAGCACAAGCAGCACATTTTCATATAAAAAGAACAAAACCAGGATCATAACTATTTTAAACTTTTCATTTTTTAAGCTGCAATATTCATATAGAACACTTAAAAATATTCAAGATCCTTTCATCAAGTAAACTTCCCTCTGCAACAGGCAGAGATCACCACAGAAAACCAAAATCCTACCAAAACACAGCTGGAGAGTCCCATCACAACTGATGCATCTACAATACAACTCTCTTAACTAAGACTCAGAGAATATTGAAGAAGAAGGAATGGAAAGGTTATAAGAGCCAGGCTATCAGGCAGTTTAGAATAAAATTGTGCTTCCTAGCAATTTCTGAAACTACACCCAAAAATTGTCAACAAAGTGTCCATCCAAACCTGAAAAGTACAAGAATAACTCCAATGTACATACCAAAGTGGAGAGAAAAAAGTGAGAACTCCAACCTATACAGAGAACTACAGGCAACTAAGCATGCTGAGGGTGGAAGAAATAGTCTTCATCAGGGAAAAACACCAACTAATTTTCCAATACGACATGAACAGCTCTGAAAACACATATATATGTAACATTATCCAGACAAATCTGGTTATATTTATGAATACATATGTATATACATATATTCATGTCACAACGTTATTTTGGAAAAGAGCCCATGAATTTGAACGGGATAAAGTAAGGGGTATTTGAGAGGGTTTGGAGGGTGAAATGATATAATTATAATCTTAAACATAAAATAGCAAAAATAAAAAAATGTTCAAACAATGCGACTCCCCACATAATTAATACTTAACTAATGCTATGCAAAATATATCATTTAAATCCACAATTATTTTACAGTTAAAATCAGTAACATGGAATTTTACTATGATAAATAACTTGAAAAATCAATCATTTGACCAGATTGTAAATCAACATTTTCCCATTTATTTGTCTCACTATATTCTTCATTTAGAATCAGATTTTAAATCATACTATACAAAACTAAAACCAAAGTTTCATGGAACAATTTATTCCTTTACTCAGTGTGATGCTTTACCATATATTCTGTTCTTTTTCATTTTTTAACATGTTAGTCAAAATGTTGTTTTCATAACACATCAGTTGATCATAGTTGGACTCCTGGAAACACCATTCAAAATCAAAAACTTTGGGGCAAAGAGTGAATTCCAAGTCAAAAGAATATTGATTTAGAAGCTGAGCAGTGTGTGTGTGGTAGTACACACCTTTAATACCAGCACCTAGGAAACAGAGACAGACAGATCTCTGTGAGTCTGAGGCCAGCATGGTGTACAGAGAGAGTTTCCAGACAGTCAAGCAAGGCTATATTAAGAGACTGTCTCAAAATCCTTGGGCAAAAAAGATTTTGGGCCTTTTGCTTGCTTTCCTTTCGCAACTTATTATCTCTGTGACCTTGGTAAAGTCAGTTAACTTATTTGGTTTTTATATACAAAATGGAATGATGCCTTTCTTGTCTATATCACAGACTTCTGTTGTAGGGAACACACAAGATAATATATTTCAAAGTGTTTTGCAGGCCATAAAACACTATGTAAGTGTAAGGAGGTGATAGCCGTAAAATGAGACTATACTTTATAGTTATGTATTTTGTGTGACTTTGGTGAGCCTTTTAATCCTTCAAATTCATTCATGAAAAATAATTTCCTTGAGGGTATCTAGTCACACCAGATATATATGAAAATAAGTTTGACAAAGTGCTTCCTATTCTGAATAAAAGACATCAGTGACATCAATTCAAGTACAGTTTACATTTTTAGCCTCCTAGAAAAGAGTTTGATACAGATCGCCACACTTTAAACTAAAAAGACACTTGCTAAAATAATGGGAAGAGTCCATGGCTTTATATTATATAATTTCCTTATATGACACAGTCCTTTGTGATACATGGCACTACCGCTGAAGTTAGCCTTTGGCAAAAATATGTCATAAACACGTTTGCAGAGCTCTGATAGAAAGAAATCTATAACAGTGAAAAAGAAGGCACGCAAGCTATTTATTTGAAAAAAAGCAATGTTTAGTAAAACATCATTATGAACTGTGTTAAGCTCTTGCTTTAAAAAAAAAAAATTTGACCTGAAATTCAATGATAAGGGGAGAGGAGTTGTTCAATGTTGTCCATCAGAAGTTTGTGCAGTACTTACTGTGTGCCAAACTGAAAGTGCTAAGAATGTCTTTCCAGGAGCTTTTTCCTCTGTTAACAAGAGATAAGCAGGCAAAAGTGTAGCCACAGAGCCCAAGAGATGGCTGAGTGGGTAAAGGCACTTATTGCCAAACCAGGTGACCTGAGTTCATGTCCCATAATGAACACGATGGAATAAAACAACTGAACTGACTCACACAAGTTTTTCTCTGACCTCTGCACATGTTCAACCGTATACACATCTGTGCACAGATATGCAACATAAATAAAGTGTAAAAAAAATAACGAGGAAGCTACATTAAAATTCACAGACACAGTGGCAGGCCTGAGTTGCATTACCTTACTCAAACTCCCTCAAGTAATGAAGCTTTATTACAAGTGTGTGTGTGTGTGTGTGTGTGTGTGTGTGTGTGTGTGTGTGTGTGTG
>JANHMN010000005.1:24607951-24625723 GCA_030674055.1 Rhabdomys pumilio
GTGTGTGTGTGTGTGTGTGTGTGTGTGTGTGTGTGTGTGTGTGTGTGAAAAAGTAAAGGTAAAAGTAAAAGTGAATCTCATTCAGGAAATTTCAGTAGGAAAAGAATTTGAATGTCATGGTATCCATAGAATACACTGACTGTTTGGACCTGGTATTTTCTGTTTCTGTTCTCTCCTTGCTACTACAGGGTTTCAGTTATATTAAGAAATCTGTAAGTATATCTAGAATATCATGATCTTGGAAATTAAAATAGAAAATTGTTATTTATTTTCGAAATTTCTTTTACAAGTTACAATAGCTAGTGTTAGGATGGTAAACAATGGAGTTTGACAGGATACAAAGTATGGAAAGTGAGAATAGGCTGAAATCGTATTTTTTGTGTTTAAAATTTTTAATAAAATTAAATTCAATTGCAATGTAATAATTCTGGTTGCATTTTAAAATACAGTTGGCATTTTCAGATTAAAACAATATTTTAAACAAGGCATTCTCCAAAAAAAATGTATTCCATTGGCCTTTGCTTCGATGTATTTGAAGAAACTAGAACAGTTTTCACTCCACCATCAAGCTTATGTAGTGAGGCACAGCGTTCGATCATACATAGCTTGATAATAGAAGAAGCTCCCTATGCTTACTATTTTAAATTTATCTGAGGGACAAGAACAAACACATACAGAAGAGGTCCCGAGATGAGCACTTGCACAATCCCCAAGCTCTGGACACTATGACTTCTAACAGGATCCTCCATTAGATTTCTTGCACTGTTATTTGTTTCATATCCCTTACTCCTCAGTCTTCCTTATGCTCGACAGCTGCAGAGACACCTAATTGGTTATGAAATTGAAATGTCAAGCCAAAGATTTATGTCCCTCTATCAGTTATACAACCCACCCCTATACTTGTCCATATTGTTTTCCCATGTTCTTGCTTCCAGGAACACAAAATAAATAGCTTCCCATGGGAATATATTGTCTTTAGAGAATACTGATGCCTTTAGAGAAGTCTGGGATGTGGCCAGTGAATCGCTGATAAATTTTGATTACCTCTTATAAAGTCACATTAATAACTATTTGCAACATAACTTCCTGAATAATTGTTGGACTAAAGCTTAGTCAAACCTTGTAAATATCAGTTATATTTAGTCATTTGTACCAGCAGAAGGCTTTTTTTTTGTACTAATTCTCCAGGAAATACAGGTTCCCAATGTGATACAGTTAACAATGGTATTCAACAAGATCACAGTCTGCTTTGAGAATAGAGAAGTATCATTCTAATCCTTCTGAATGTCTTCCAGAAAGAGAAAGGTATACACATCTAAAAAGACTATTTCAATGTAATCCCCAAACTGCGATATATTGCTAAGTGTATTGAGTACCTGGTTTGGATGGCTCATCTACTGGCACAGCACTGGTTATACATGTAAATACATCTAAAAGCAGGGAAACATCTTCCTATGAAACCTATAATATTTATCAAATGAGTATTTATAAATTAGCCATAGGACAGTTTGGGGTAACAAAAAGCTTCTGGATAGACAAAAGACTTCATAACACATGTCTTCCTGCTGATTTCAGGCTTTTGTATAGACATGCTTACATTTGTGTATATGCATAATATAATTTAGTATTTTATGTAATCTAATGGATCAGCATAATATTTCACTGTAGTCTCTATTGTCTCTGACTCTTACATTCTTTCTTCCCCTTCTTCCATAAGTTTTTTCTGAGGCTTGGGGAAAGGACATGCAATAAAGAATTTTCATTCAGCACCAATACTCCCCAGTATTATATTCTCTGCACATTGACAAGTTGAGTGTCTCTGTATTAATAACCATCTATCGAAAAAAAGAAGTTTATGGACATAAGAGAAGTTAGACACGGGACTCACAGTAGTTGGGTCTACACACACAAGACCTATACAATACTGAGCCTGCAAACACTCCAGCATGAAAGATAATAGAGTGCACTCTTTCAAGTCCTGCTCCTGGCAGGGAGCTGCTGTGAAGTGATGGCTGCTGGAAAAGAGGATCAGTTTTCTTCAGAGATGTGGCCCCTGAAATGATACACACGCTCCAGTAGATAGCCCTATACGCAGGCACATATTGGCAGTATGCAGGAGTATCCAGTTGGATAAACATGAAGTTGGGAGGGAATAGTGTTGGACGATATAAAAGAGATATTTAATAATTTTCTTTTTCAAACATAATTAAATTTTAAATGATTCAAAACAAAAAAAAATGAGCATACAATTCTCCGTTGAGCATTTTTTTCCAGGAACCTTGGCTGAAGAATACTTATAATGGAAGCAAACAAAATACTTTTTGTTCAAAACAATGCATTATAGTACATTCATAGCAGACAATATTTCACAACAGCATACAAAAGTAAATGAAATTGGCAAGTGAAATATGCTGCTGGAAACTAAGGTCATGTTAAATGCACAGTTGTTTATACAATGTCTCTTGTGGCCTTTTGAGAGAAATGGCATTCACTTTTAACATTATGTCTTGCGTATATTACAAAGACAACAATAACCAGTTTAAACACTCTTATTTAGATAACAAAATAGACAGCTTAGGGTCAGAAAAAATTGAAGTCAACATTAGAGAATCTGTCATTTTTGTTCTCTGTCTTTATCCTTTTACTTATTTCTATTCATTCATTGCTCAAGCTACCCAGTTATTTCATTTCTTTACAAAAGGTCCATTTCTCTTCTCTGTGAACCATTCAGCTTTTCTGTAAATATTCTGTGGTCTTTTTGCAAGTTGTGCACTGTTTGCTGGGCCCTGCTCTTTCAATCACCTCTGTTCATGTATAATCACTTATCCTCTCCTGATTACTATTTGCTGTTTCTTGTAATTATTTCTCAGACCAATATGTCCAGTAGGTAAAAAGGAAGATAGATTTAATAATAGCTTGATTTGTATACTGTTTTAGAATGAGGTGAGTAAAAGAGGCATTAATGTATTTGTTGTTCTTCTAGCTCCAACATATACTTTATTTTCTGAAAAAAAATAGATGCTGGTAACCATTTAATATAGAGGTAAAAAGGCCATTAATACTTGGAGGAAAAGAAATCATGTTCCTCTCAAATGCCTCTAATGGTTAAACATGTGATCTTGAGAAAATAATATAAATTTTTCATGCCTCATTTTTCCTCATCTTGTATTTAAATGTATTTATTTATTGCACCAGCAACTTTATAATAGCAATAACTTACCATGTCTTATAATGAGAATGATGATGGCGATGATAAATAAATGGAATGATATTTGCACCTCTCTCTGTCAGAGACCTGAAAGTAATTAAACACAGTAGAAACTATTTACTCAGAATGTCTTAGATCCGATCTGTTCTAGATTAATTATATTAGAATTTAGATATCTTAATTTCAAGTGAACATAACAATTTTAAAGGCATGTTAGCTCATAAATTATCCTACATAGCGTGAGATGCAAAGAAGAGTATGAAGTAAGTTTTGAAAAATTTTCAGTGCCTTAGAGCATGATGCATAATATAAAATTCAGATATGTGTAAAATAAAGACATGTTTAAAAACCTGTTTTGAAACTATTTACCTTATGCTAGTATGCAATCAAGACTAATTGGTGCTATAAACTGAGGTATGTTCCCCCCAAATTTTTCTGTTAAAATCATAGCAGAGGTAATAGCATGACCCTGCTACCCTATATACGAACATGATTGTATTTGGAGATAGGACTCGTGGGGATCATTATTTCTAGGTAATGCCATGACAGTTCACTCTCATGGGAGAGTAACGTACTCATGAGAAGAGACTCATTCTCCCTTCACCTTATAAGTACACAACAAGAAGGGTGCCATCTGCAAGCTAGGAATAAAGTGCTCCTAAGAAACCAATGATGTTGGCATTTTGAAATTTACACTTCCAGTCTCCAAAGTTGTGAGAACATAATATTCTGTTATTTAAGCCTGACTTTTTTTCCCTCTGAGTAAAATATCTTCCAGGTGTATCTATCTGCACCATTGGAAGTGCTAGGATTTCCACTATGGTTAATAATATCCTATTATTTCTACATATTACATACAGTTGATCTATTCATTTGTGAATGGATGTTTGAGTTGACAGCATTTCTTGGCTATTACAGCTAAGGCAACAATGACTATAGTTGTGCAAATATGTTTCAAGATTTGTTTCCAACTCATTTTTTTTTAAATTCTCTTATGTGAAATTGCTGGATCATATAGGAACTATAGATTTTATAGTTTGAGAAGTATACTATTACTATACTATTAGATATCTTACTATCAGTATTTACTATTTGTTTTCCATAGCATTCTAATAGCAAAAACAAAAAAAACCCTGCATTTTCTCCTCATTCTCCCTAATATTTGTTATTTTTCTGAATATTTATCATGCATATCATGATGGAGTAAGTGACAGCTTGCTGGAATTTTCAGTTTACTTAATGTTTTCCTTTGGTACATGAGTTGAACAACAATTTTTAAATAATTTCAGAAAAATTTCATTGTTCATATATTTCCACTCATTTGTCTTTTATTTACACTTTTGTGATAATTTTAATGGCTCGAGGATACATTTGTCTGCTACACATTTATTTAATTTTTATAAATAGAAATGTTATTTAAATTGATTGCATCTGCAGAATGTATTGTAAAGAATAGAGGTACATATACATACCAGATCTCAAACTATGAAACAACAACATGTTTTTGCAGAATGTAATTTTAGGTTTAATTGTCAAGACACAGCTCACTCATGGCCCAGATAACAACCCCTTATGTCATGGCATAGAAATAGAAATGGTTTATATAACACATGTATTCTGTCTATACATCTTAACTTTATTTTCCTTATATTATGAAATATTTTGTTTTTATATTTATAAATATAAGTATAATTTTTCATTTAGGATTTTATTAGAGTATGATTAGAAAACACAAAATTATATATATATGTATGTATAACATTATAATAACTTACTTGCTTTGTTTAATGATTCTTAGAATGTTATATAATATATTCATCACTTGACACAGATTTTTCATGCATATACTTATTTTAAAGTGACTCTCAGGTGGCTCAGACTGGCCTTGAACATACTATTCAGTTG
The DNA here is from genome assembly GCA_030674055.1 of Rhabdomys pumilio. Classification (NCBI taxonomy): domain Eukaryota; kingdom Metazoa; phylum Chordata; class Mammalia; order Rodentia; family Muridae; genus Rhabdomys; species Rhabdomys pumilio. The sequence continues at coordinate 24,613,065 of JANHMN010000005.1, forward strand.
AGGATGACCTTGATCTTTTGATGTTTCTGTCTGTACAAGCTGAGTTCTCGGGTTGTAGGCATGAACCATTAAGCACAGTTAGTACAGTGCTAAGTATTAAAGCCAATGCTTTTATGTATACTATGCAAACACTGTATCAACTGAGCTGCATATATCCTTAGCCTTTTATGTACATTTTTGAGACCAGCTTTAATGTCCACAAAATTGTTAGATATTAGATGTGAGCATATCTGTGGAGCATTATGCTATGGGTTTATTTAGTATAATCAACCATTACAGCTATTTTACGGAGTAAAATATGCACTGTTACTATTTGTCGAGTTACTCTGCCCCTAATATCTCCTCATAATTATCTATTGTTGTAATTCTAAAGTACATTTAGAGGAAAATCCCTACATGTAATTCATAACTTATGTAGATCAATTTTATTTTCATAAAATTTATTTGACACTAACTTGGCATTCCCCATAAAGGAAGAGATGGACATCAGGAATGACAATTGCCATTTAAAATGAAATGAATTTGTTTCTCCATATAATATTCCATTTGTATATTTGTATAGATGCTCACAGAACTATGGGAAGAAATCAGAGACACAAATTACTCACTTTTCTTATTATCTTTTATGGTACTTTCTGAATCAACTTAAGATAAAAATTGTACTCCAAATAAGTTAAAGCTGCTATTAGTTGCATATATTATATAGGTACTACTGAAGTTAGGATAATTGCTACAGAAAATCTGAAAGAGATTTAATTATCTGTGCTTGAACAAATTATACAAACAAAGTAACCTATTAATGCAGCAACATAAGTTACTACATGTCGAAATCAGAGTCAACCTTTTATCTCCTTTGGTTACAATAAAGATGAATGGCAAGTGCAGTATAAGCACAATTAATGTGGTTTCCTTAGAAGCCCAAAAGAGGTGGTTGAGTGCCCAAAAATATTGTTAGTTTAATACCAATGTACCAAAGCCTCAAACTAGAGACTGCTTCCCTTCCTTGAATCTCCTATTTTTGAATCTCAAGATACATACAATCCATAATTGTAAAACATTGTGTTGTCTTTTAAAAGGGGAGAACTATTCATATCCCCCAAAGACTTAAAATTCTCACATTATTAATAGTTGCTATTCTTTCAACTAGTTTAATTTTTAGCATAATACTTATCTGAGTAAGAAAGTATAATAGGAGTACTGAAGAATAATAAAAATAACAATAGTATGAAGGTATAGTAAAGGAAGCCAGTGGTGTCTCCATCTAAAATGTATATACAGTAATGCTTTGTTTTCTAAGTTCTGGTAGAATTTAAAATTTTTGTATCATTTATTTTTATCTGCATTATAAAAATTAAAGTGTTTTGCTTCAACTCTGTCTTAGTTTGGGTTTCCATGTTGTGAACAGACACCATGATCAAGGCAAATTTTTTATTGGTTATTTCATTTATTTACATTTCAAATATCATCCCCCTTCCAAGTTTCCCCTCCACAAACCCTCTATATCCCATCCTCCCTACCCCTGCTTCTATGAGAATGTTCTGCCACCCACCCACTCACTTCTGTCTCACCACCTTAGCATTACCCTATGCTGGGGCATTGAGCCTTCACAAGACTAAAGGCATCCCCTCCCATTAAAAACCACCAACCAAAGATTTCACATGGAGGGATCCATGGCTCCAGCTGCATATGTAGCAGAGGAAGGCAGCTCTTATAAGGAACATTTAATTAAGGCTGGCTTACAGGTTCAGAATTTTATTCCATCATGCTGATGGGAAACATGGCTGTGTCCAGGAAGACATGATGCTAAAGAAGAAGCTGAGGGTTCTACATCTTGAAGACAGCCAAGAAGAGACTGACTCTTCTGCACTGTGACCCCCTCAAAGCCCACCTACACAGTGACACACTTCCTCCAACAAGGCCACACCTCCTAATAGTGCCACTCCCTGGGCCAAGCACATTCAAATCACCACAGATCCCAAAGAATATGTCTTCCTGATTTAACTATAGCCACAGTCTCTATGATAATAAAATGAGGGGCAGCAATCAAAAGTTGGGAAGAAGGCCAGTAGATGGCTCAGTAGAGAAAGCAGCTTGCCACCAACCCTGATAACCTGAGTTTTATCCCCAGGATACATATGGTAAAATGATTGAACTGACTACCAGAAGATATATTATAATATATTCCAACATACATATGTACACCATGGTATACATAAACACACACATGAGGGTATACATGTGCATATACACATACAAAAATAAACATAGTAAAAAAAATCCTTAAAATAGAGAAGTGATCTAAATACTTGAGTAGCCTTGCCTACTCCCATCACAGGTGGCTCTTACAGAGAAAGAAAAGGGATTTTTTTTCTTTTTCTCTTTGTAATTTTTTCAGGAACATATTTTAACAAATAGTAGAAAAGTAGTATTAACAGAGAAACAACAACAAATGTGACTATGCCAGTCTTCTTTTAAAATTATATTAAATGCTTTAATTGAACTATAATTATTTTACTTTCCCCTTTGTTTTCCTCCAACCAACCCTGCCAGCTATCCTCCCTCAAACCAACCCCATGTCCTCCACTCTCAAGCTGATGACCTTTTACTTTATTATTGGTACATACATGTACATGTGTGTGCATGCATGTTCATATATTTACAGATAAATAAATATAACCTGCTAAGTCTATTTTAATAATTTGTGCATGGAGGTAGCTTAATGACAGTGACCCCCATAGGGTCATAGGAAGTGGCACTATTAAGATGTGTGGCTTTGTTGGAAGAAATGTGTAACTACACGTGGGCTTTTAGGTCTCAGATGCTCAAGCCAGACCTAGTGTCACTTTCTCTTCCTACTAACTTTGGATTTGAACTGTTAGCTACTCTTTATCATGTCTGCCTGTGTGCTTCATGCTTCCCACCAGGATAATAAACTCCAGAACTGTAAGCCAATCACAGTTAAACGTCCTTTATAAGAGTTGTCCTGGTCATGGTGTCTCTTCACAGTCCCTAAGAGAGAAGTTGATACCCAGAACTGGAATATTACTGAGTTAGGCATGAACATGCTTTTGTTTGGAAGAATATGGACTTTGGGACCTTGGATTAGGAAAGTAGTGGAATTTTTTAAGCGACACTTAATGGGCCATATTAATAAGAGCATTAAAGACAGTGGTGCTGTGAGTGATTTAAACTGTGGTGGCCCAATGAGGTTTCAGAGGAGAAGAATATTAGTATATGGCCTTAAAACCATTCCTGTAATATTTTGGCAAAAAAATATGTTTGCTTCCTGCCCTTGTGCTAAATAAATAAATAAATAAATAAATAAATAAATAAATCTGCCTGAGGCTAAATTGAATAGTTATGAAGTAACAGCTTTGGCAGAGGAAGTTTCCAGACAGCCTAATAGTGACTGTGTTGCTTGGTAATTAGTGACCATGCTTATGCAGACCTATAATGTAAAGGAACAAGCTGAGCAAAGAAAAATAACAAGTGTACAGTTTGAGGAGAAAGGAGCACAAGAAAAAGTTTTTTTTTAAAAAAAGTTTGGTGCTAGATGGATTAAATGGAGTGGTGACCCCAGTGCAAAACCTCAGCAAGCTAAGCTTCTAATTTGTGAAAGGGCATTAAGGAAAAGCTTGGTAGCAAACAGCTTTAGTCACAGCAGAAATCAGGCAGAATCAGGCAGTGGATTTCTGATTTCAAGACCAGCCTGGGCTATAGACCTAGTTCCAGTACAGCCAAACTTAGGCAATGAAAAAAAAAAAAACATTGAAAGCAGAAAGCTACTGAAAATGTCTTTAAAGAAGGGGGCCATGTTTCAGTCCCAGCCAACAGTAAAACTTTATAGCTTCAGCCATGTGGTTCTGACGTTAGAATCAAGGATACAAAAAAGGGTTATGGAAACTCCCTTGACAACTAAAGAAAGCCATCAGGGCCAGGAGTATATAAGGGCTATCCCACATAGAGTCCTAGAGAGGCCATTGCATGTGGCTGTGAAGGTGAAGCCTGGATTGCCTAATGGAGACCCTAAATGTTGGAATTGTCAGAGTTTTGTGATACCTGCTGAGGAAAGCTTCTAACATGGAGTGGAACCAGCCCAAGAGAAAGAAGTGTGTTGCAGTCAACAAAGCTGAAAGGAGTTGGAGATCTGAAGAGTGCTTTGACATCAGACATAAAGATGCAGAGTTTGGAGTTTGCTCAGCTGGTTTTTGGTCTTGCTTTGGATCAGTATTTACTATGCATTATTTCCTACTTTTCAGAATGTAAATATATATTTGGTGTCATATATGTTGGGAGTATGTGATCCTCTTTTTTATTTTGATTTTATAAAAGATTATAGTTAAGAGATTGCCATGGATCTCAGAAGAGATTTTAGTCTTTGGACTTTTAAACAATTTGAGACTCATAGACTATGGGGACTTTTGGAGTTGAACTAAATGCATTTCTGAATTATGATATGGCTGTAAGCCTATTGGTTCAGGGAGTGAAATGTGGTGGTTTGAATGAAAATGCACCCATAGGGTCATTGGGAATGCCACTATTAGGAGATGTGGCCTTATTGGAGTAGATATGGCCTTGTTGGAGCTTATTAGGTCACTGTGGGTGGGCTTTGAGGATTCAAATACTCAAGCCAGGCCAGATGTCACTCTCTTTCTTCCTGCTGCCTGTGGCTTTGGATGAAGAACTATCAGCTTCTTTTCCAGTACCATGTCTGTCTGCATACCAGCATGCTTCCTGCCATAACAATATTGGACTATGCTTCTGAACCTGTTGGCTAGCTCTAATTAAATGCTTTTCTTCATATGAATTGTTCTGGTCATGGTGTTTTTTCACAGGAATTAAAACTCTAGTTTAAACAGTGTGTATATAGTTTTTAAGGATTCCCAGTGTGCATTGTATAGTCAATAAGAGGTTCATCCATATAGGATGCTAATTCTCCTTTTTCACCGCAATAATTAGTTAGCTGTAGTTCTTTGTTTAGGTTTAGGACACTGTAAATTTTCCATTTCCCTGTTAATATATCCATTGATATTGCCATTGTTCTAATCTTGTTTATGCAATTTGTAGCAGACTGCTTTACCAAAAACTAACCAGTATTCTGGCTCCTCCACTATTTCTGGCCCCTCTTCTGAATAATATCCTTTGAGTCATAGATGTAGAAGCTTTGATGTAGAGATACCTGTTGGAACTGGGCTCCTTATGACCTGTTGATCTCTAAATTATGTCGTGGGCTTTTTTGTTGTTGTTTTGTTTTTTTAGTTTTACTGACTTTATTTTTTAAAATAAAAACTGGATTCCAGATCTAACATAATTCTGACAATTATGATGTCAATTATTACAACTAATTAGCAATAACTGTTTGCCCCATGTAATACATACTATACTTAGCATTTGAAATATAGGCTTGAGTGATGCCTGTGCTGTTTATATATAAACTATCATCAATATTGTCATGTATTAAAATTATATTTGGGACAGTGATGCTAAGATGGCTTAGCAGTTAAGAACTCTGGCTGCTCTTCCAGAGCTCAGAGTTCAATTCCCAGTAATTGAACACATGATGGCTCACAACCATCTATAAAGGGATCTGATGCCTTCTCCTGGCTTGTAGGTGTATATGCAGACATCACATTCCTACATTTAAGAAATACATGAAGAGATAAATTTTTTAAAATTATATTTTTGTACATGGTAAAAAAACGTTATTACATGAGGACAAAACTGCTCAGATATTATTAGCTTATAATGTTGCTGCTGGTCTTTATGTCAATATGATAAAGTCTCTGCTTATATATCTACTGTAAAAGCTCTACCTATAAATCATTATACTTCTAAATCACATAGCTTGTTATGTGGTATTTCACATATATAATTTTTAGATGCTTCTGAACATTCTGACACTTTGACCAGATATACAAACTCCTACTACCCTCATGAGGTCTGTTATACTTTGAGAAAATTCTTTGAAAGGCAGTTTTGCTTGAAGCTTGGCCCAGTGAATAAAGCATCAGATAATATTTGTGAAAGTCTTTGAGGAATGTAGATGAAAGGTGTCTCGTAAATACAAAGCACTAATGTTGTATGCATGGAAATACTTTCCCTTCACATCTTTGCTGTAATAGCTAAGTTCTGAGGTGCTGTTGAAATAGATACTTTCAAAAGACATGCATATCCCCAAATTATTGAGTATGGAGAGATATGCAAGATAATACATCCAAAGTGTTCAAATGAGAAACATGAAGCATTACTTGTTATGTGAAGTAAAAAGAACTGAGAATAATAAAAAAGCTAATCAATAGAGGAGTTCAGAGTGCTTAGAGGAAGCATAAAGGATAGACATCAACAATTCTTATATTTACTCATGACTTCAATAATATCTTTGAAGAACTGTTAGAAGAAAAGGAGAAAGTGAAATATATTAGAAAGAATTTTAACTACAGTGGAGGAATTGCTAATAAGCAAGTATCTTGAAACAAAGAAGATTTCATTTCATTTACTTGCTAGGTGGTGTAGGAGGAGCTAAGGTGAGAGGAGTAAGGAAAAAAGAGGAGGAGTAAGGGAGGAAGAAGAAAAAGAAGAGGAAGAGCTGAGGAGAAATGGAGAACAAGAGAAGGGGACATAGTGGCTGATGTTCTTTGTAGCAGTCAAAGGTAGTTGCTATATCTAGGTTGGGTATTGGGTTACACCTCTGATTGTATAGGCATCTTGTTATTGATCATTACTAAATATATAAGCCTTTGGGTAATCTAAGCATTAGAGTCTCATCTGTACTGAGCCTGTGTGGTTGGTGGGATGATCTGTGCACTGTCTAACCTTGCAGAGACAGTGTGGAAGATTGGCAGAGTCATCTCCCACACTGGTGTCTTATGGGTGGCAGGGCTGGTGTCTCTGGCTGGACATTTGTAGCTGTGGCATGCACGTGGCCTCTGGCCACATGGTTGAGCTAGGCAGAGCTGTCACAGCTTAGATAGTCAGCTTGAGCAGTGGATGTTTTTAAATAATTACTACAACAAGGTGGTACCTGAATATTATAGATTTCATGGTGTTCACTAATTCATCATTCATTTATTAATTGTATATATTCTTTATACATTATATCAAGTACTCTACACATGCCTACATTTGATTGTCACAAGTTTTAAAAGATGCTAATACTATCCAAACTTCACAGAAGGGAAAACAGAGGCTTGAAAAGATGTATTTGCATTTTGTGTTAAATGGCAGAGACATGCTGAAAAGCCACATTGATCTGATTCTAATGCCTGTCACTGATTTCATCATCATACAGAAATGGCACAATGGAGCCACTAACCTATACTTATATAAAGTGGTATCTTTTTATACATATTTCATTAATTCTTTGAGGATTTCATACATAGTATTTTGATTATGTCTACTTCCATCTCCAAAGTCCTCTAAGATCTACCCCTGATTCTGTATCTGTCTGTCTGTGTCCCATCTAATGGGATAAAATCCAGTCCCATTACAGCTGGCTATGTACTCTCAGGTGTGTGGTAATTTACTGGATTGTATTCTAACTACTTAGAGACACTTTTAAAAAAAATTAACTACCCCTCTCCAGGCAACTACAAATTACCAACAGCTCCTCAAGCTATGGGTAAAATTTTATAAGTATCTCCCCACTTTATGTTGGGATTTTGTCTGGCTTCCACTTCCTTGGGCCTTGTGAGCGCCATCACAACTGCATGGATGCATCCGGAAATTACTGTTTCATTGTAGTCATACATCGACTCTGTCCATTATAATCTTCTTTTAGTAAGCAAGGTAGTAATAGAGAATTCATGATATACTTGATACACTGTACTTTAAAAAAATCTGAAAACAATATGTTCATTTTTTTTATTCTGCATCAATGTAGAAGTATTCCACAACTAATTATGTCAGTTCTTGTTTCTCTTTTTCTTTTTGATAATTTGTGTTAATTGGTCACAAGTAATAATAGCACACTATTAAGGTTTTACTCCTCCTTTTAAAGATAGACATTAGTTCAATAATATATTACACTTGACTTTGTACTCTGTACATCTATCTATAGGTCTTGACCTCTAGGTGATTTTTGGTAATAACTCAGAGATACTATTGTAGACTATAATCAAACGTGCCAATAGAATTATTTAACTAGATTAATGAGACATACTTGGGCTCTATGTTCTGTTTCCTAATGAGACAAGTTTCTCTAATATTGCCATAGATTAGAAGATCAAGGAGCTAAACAATAAGCTTGAGTGACATGACTTCCTGAAAAACACAATTATGTTTTTTGTGCCAATTTAAATAGTTTTATTATTCCATGTTACTTGTTTTGGGTCCCTGTGGAACAATGCTATACCCTCTACTTGGACTGACTTAATCCACCTCTTCAATGGCGGGGCCTGAAGAAGCACCACCAGACGGAGGAGCTCCTCCACCAGGGAAGCCACCAGGCATTCCTCCTGGCATGCCACCAGCACTCTGGAACAGCTTGGTAATGATGGGGTTGCAGACTTTCTCCAGTTCCTTCTGCTGATGCTCAAACTCTTCCTTCTCTGCAGTCTGGTTATTATCCAGCCAGCTGATGATTTCATTGCACTTGTCAAGAATCTTCTGCTTGTCCTCCTCATTGATCTTGCCTTGAAGTTTCTCATCTTCAACAATAGCTTTCATGTTGAAGGCATAGGACTCCAGTGAATTCTTGGAGGAAACCTTGTCTCTCTGCTTCTCATCCTCAGCTTTGTACTTCTCAGCTTCTTGGAACCATGCGCTCAATATCTTCCTTACTCAAGCAGCCCTTGTCGTTGGTGATGGTGATCTTGTTCTCCTTTCCTGTGCTCTTATCTACAACAGAAACATTGAGGATGCCATTGGCATCAATGTCAAAAGTAACCTCAATCTGAGGAACCCCACGGGGTGCGAGAGGCATGCCCATGAGCTTGAACTTCCCAAGCAGGTTGTTGTCCTTGGTCATGGCCCTTTCACCTTCATACACCTGAATGAGTACACCTGGCTGGTTGTCAGAGTATGTGGTGAAAGTCTGTGTCTGCTTGGTGGGAATGGTGTTATTGCATTTGATGAGGACAGTCATGACTCCGCCAGCAGTTTAAATACCAAGGGAAAGAGGAGTGACATCCAAGAGCAGCAAATCCTGAACATTCTCAGACTTGTCTCCAGATAAAATTGCCTCCTGGACAGCTGCACAATAGGCAACAGCTTCATCAGGGTTAATGCTCTTATTCAGCTCTTTTCCATTGAAGAAGTCTTGCAGAGGCTTCTGAATCTTGGGGATTCTGGTAGAACCACCCACCAAGACAATATTATGGATCTGTGACTTGTCTAGTTTGGCATTTTGAAGGGCCTTCACTACAGGGTCCAGTGTGCCACGGAACAGGTCAGCATTCAATTCCTCAAATCGAGCCCGGGTAATGGAGATATAGAAGTCAATTCCCTCATAGAGAGAATCAATCTCAATACTGGCCTGAGTGCTCGAGGAGAGGGTGCACTTGGCCCACTCACAGGCAGTGAGGAGATGACTGACAGCTCTCTTGTTCTCATTGATGTCCTTCTTGTGCTTTCACTTAAACTCAGCAGTGAAATGGTTGACCATTCGGTTGTCAAAGTCTTTTCCACCCAAGTGGGTGTCTCCAGCTGTTGATTTGACTTCAAAAATTCCATCCTCAATAGTGAGGATTGACACATCAAAAGTACCACCTCCCAAGTCAAAAATCAGGACATTCCTTTCAGCTCGACCTTATCCAAGCCATAGGCAATAGCAGCAGCAGTTGGTTCATTGATAATTTGAAGGACATTGAGGCCAGCAATAGTTCCAGCATCTTTTGTTGCCTGGCGCTGAGAGTCACTGAAGTAAGCTGGCACTGTGACCATTGCATTGGTAACAATCTTTCCAAGGTACACCTCTGTAATTTCCATCATCTTTGTCAGAACCATTGAGGACACTTCTCTGGGTAGAAATTTTGGTCTCCCCTTTGTATTCCACTTGGACCTTGGGCCTGCCTGCACCATTCACCACCATGAAGGGCCAGTGCTTCATATCAGACTGAACGCATCATCAAACCTACTTCCGATCAGACGTTTGGCATCAAAAACTGTGTTGGTGGGGTTCATTGCAACCTGATTCTTGGCTGCATTCCCGATTAATCGTTCCATGTCAGTGAAAGCAACATAGCTCGGCGTGGTGCGGTTACCCTGGTCATTGGCAATGATTTCCACCTTTCCATGCTGGAAGACACCCACACAGGAGTAGGTGGTGCCAAGATCAATGCCAACTTCAGGTCCCTTAGACACGGTTGCTTGCGTGTAGTCCCGGCTGTGCTGATGATGAGACCACACAAATGCCCAACAAGTTGCCTCCGCTTTCAATGAGACCCCACAATTATGTTTTATATTGCAGTTTCCAAATACCAGTGAGGCTAAGAGGACACACAACATCAATCACATAATTTTATGTTGTTGTATACTGATAGAAAAGGATATTAATGTGTGAGTGAGAGCTTGACTTTCTGGAGTATAAGGGAGGTAAAATGGATCCATGCACATACTTGAATCCTGATTTGATTTCTATTCTTTACAATGATTTTTTGACACTAAGAATAAACCAAAGCAAAGGCAAAGTTGAATCCAATCCAGGTTGTCATCAGGACCATCCATGAATTTAAATCACTGTGTAGTCTATGCAAATTTAGATATTCAGGAAAGAGCTTGTATGTACTCAGCCACTGAGTTAAGATCCTAGAATTCTCTTTTAGAAACTACTTCACATAAGTAATTTGTCTAATGCTATGTCTCTCTTAACATCTCACACATTGTCAGCACAAATGCTTTCCTTGGATATTTTCTCAAATTATATTTACATTAGCTTAAGTGAAAGTTAGCTAATTTCATGTTCATGAGACTTAATTGAATGAAACTTACCAATCACTATCATGATTTTCTCTTATTTCTAAAATAATGACTAGTATTGTTATCAGCATAATACATTCATAATGTCTTCAAAACACATTCTTACTTTTCCTTCTGTATATATAATCTAATTTTCTTCCCTTTGAGATGAGCTATTTTTTCATTTGACCTATTTTCTAGTTTGAAAAACTTCAAGTTATCTATGCATTTCATTAATCCCAATGGTAGGAGCTGTTCAATATAGTTTTCAATCCACGTTAAATATTATATTAGAACATTCCGCTAATTTGCTTTTTTTGATGAACATTTTTCACTTGATCCAGTAAGGAAAACATCAATATAAGTATGTTTCCTAACCAAGCTGTTTCCTTGTTACATCATTAGCTATCTTTTAGACAGTGAATTCTCCAAGCAATGTATATATTGTTTGAAGCTGCATGTGGAAAGCTCTTGCTACAAAATAAATTTATCAGTCAACATTTTTGGATTCTCAGTGATGTTCATCTAGAACACTGTATTTCTCTGGAGAACCGTAAAGAACTGGTTAACTTGAAGGGGTGTCTGTGGAGATGAGCAGTAATGTAATTGAAGGGAAGAATCAGATGTTGAAAGAAAAATAAAGCAAGTTAAAACCACAGAGCTTACTATAAGCAATGCTTATAAGGTAGACTTAATAATAATTTTATAGCTCTTCAAGTTGACATCTCAGAAAATATCTTGATATATTTCATTGAAAATGTTGAAAAGAGAAAGTAAAAATTTATGATAATGAGAGAATTAATCACAGGACATTTCAGGTAAAAATATTTCCAGATATAAGCTATGTCCACACAATGGGAAAACAGCTAGTAAAAAGTGAAAATGCAGGCAAGTATGTTATTCGGCATCATAAAAACCTCTACAAGAACAAATGCTATTTTTTTGACAAAATGGTTGAGTTAAAATCTTAAAGATTTAAATTTGTCCACATTAATTTCTTTTGAAAATAAAATAATAACCTGAAAATAAAATAATACAAGTACAGGCTAGACAAGAGAATCATAATGTTGATTCAAATCCAAATCATAAGGTATGCATTCCCTGAGTTCATGATAGGAAATCAAGGATTTATCCTTTATACAGAGGTGTTCCTCTCTTGCTCATACTTTAAAAAACTCCCTTAATAACACAAAATATGTCATCCGGAAATATTAGTGGCAGCCAGTAATATATTAGTATCGGAATCACGCTTCTCACTTTTACACCCAGCACATTTTAGTAATATGTATTTGTGTACCACAGTACCATAAAAATTCCACAACCATTTTTCACAGTTGTCTACATTTTTCTTTTAGAGAAGAAATAGGAATAAACAATCCTACATTAAACCCATGTGTGTAGAATATTTTTTCTCATTTTATCAGTATATGGATAAGAAAATCAGCTATTAATATGATTATAAGCTCAGTTCTTTCACTATTCTAGCTAACCCTTTAACACTCAAGGAGATAAATTCAAACACAACTCAGTAAGAGCAGCAGCATTAAAGCTATTTCAATTTACTCTCATGTATCCTTCTATAAAAACATAAATCATTTATGAAATTCAGGACTCTGTTGTAACAAGAAACCATCCAATGTTGGTGTATTGACACTATTGCCAAAAACCATGGTACAAATAATTTTGTTCATTGGTGGTAGTGATGATAGTGGTAGTGCGCTCTCTCTCTCTCTCTCTCTCTCTCTCTCTCTCTCTCTCTCTCTCTC
>JANHMN010000005.1:24625733-24673318 GCA_030674055.1 Rhabdomys pumilio
CTCTCTCTCTCTCTCTCTCTCTCTCTCTCTCTCTCTCTCTCTCTCTCTGTGTGTGTGTGTGTGTGTGTGTGTGTGTATGTGTGTGTGTGTGTGTGTGTATGTGTGTGTGTGTTAAGCAATGAGAAAAAATTCTTTTCGATCTTATGTATATTCTTATAATGGTCACATATGTTCCCATTATGCAAGATGGGAGCCTATTTAACTGTTCCCCTAAATAATTTCATGCCAAGATTCCTCTACAAAACTCTACTTACACCTGTCAACTGGTGTTCTTTGTCCCTAACCTTGTGTTTAAGGTGAGACTACAGAGTAAAGGGTTACTTTTTTCATCAGATATATAGGAATTGATGGTTATGAGTAGGATTTACAACCAGAACGTTTTCTTTGGCTTTTGAGCAGTTTGGATAAGGGTAAAATATTCTCTAGGCTTCCCTGCTTTCTAGGTTTTGTTCATATTTCTTAGACTCATCTTTTTATTTTTGTAGCTGACGTTGCTGTTTTTCTTTCTGTTACTATTAATATAGAATGCTCTGATTAATTAACATATGATAGCTTAGAACTTCAGACATGATATATAAGGAAGGTAAGATTGAGAGGAGACATGTGCAGCCTGGATTCATTTTCTTTTCACAGTGTTTATTTGACACTAAGGGATTACAAAAAGTAAAACCAAAGTTCTTGATTTGTGCTTCAGTGTTCTAAACTCTGTTTTCACAAATAACATTGCAATAATTTTTATGCACTGCTTTCTGAGCAAATATAAGATGACCATTTATAACAGTGCAATATAAATGAAGCTCCGAAAATGAAAACTGTAAAATTCTACAATATCTGTTATTAATGTATTAAATGACACACTGACACTTAATTCAGGACTTTCCATTAGTTGCATTTCAATAAATAATGATCTTGGGGATTGAAAATAACTTACATACCTACATGTAACTTTAATTTTAGTGTAAAGTAAATATTAAACATCCACAGATGATTACATTTTTTATATTTTTATGGTATACTTCACTAGCTAAAAGTAGAAGCCTAAGAATCAATGTTAGCATACTATTAAACATGACAATTACCTATTTCATATTTATGGTATATACTGGATGACGGAGTTTCCATTAAGAACACATGAGTACTTATTTTAATTTTTATTATCATATATTAATATATAGTGACATTTGAAATTCCAAATTATACAGTAAACCATGTTTTTTATAATTCTGCTTACATAAAGGATAATTTCTTAATATAACGAATGCTTTGGTGCTAATAGACATGCTTATATAAATAAACCATACTCAAAGAACTACAGGAAACTAAGAAGTGCTGAGAGTGGGAAAAAATAGGCTTCTCTAAGGAAAATCAAACCCATTGGCTATTCATTACTAAATTATCACTCCTGAAAACATACATTCAAATACATAATATAGACTGAGCAGATCACACACACACACACACACACACACACACACACACACATATATATATATATGCAAGTAGCAACAATTAAAAGAAAAAAAAGGGACTTGAGTTTGAAAAAGGGCACGAATGATATAATTACAAACAATAGAATTGCCAACTTGGAGGAATGGCGAGCTCATCAGGTAGAAGAAAACTTGCGGCTCCTACAGTCCATGTCAGGCATGTTTCAACCACTTGTTAGCTCTAGCTCCAGGTATTTAACAGTCTTCCCAACACACACACACACACACACACACACACACACACACACACACACACGCAACTCAAATGTTTAAAATTGTCAAATTAGTATAAAATACAAGCAAAAACCTATTCTATATTTTTACAGCCATGAAAATTAGGTAATTTTACTACTACAGTAGTTTAAGCAAAAGAACATTTGCTACAGCTCTCTCCTTCCTCTTGCTGGTAAAGTCCTAGTTTACTCATCTTAATCTGAATTGAAGAGTTGTCTTAGCATACAAGCCACTTATAGGCAGAAATGTTGACTATTATGCCTAAGGTTGGGTAATTTGACTACGTAAAGGTAATCCAGTGCACATCCCAGCAAAGTCATGAACAATTGGACTCAGGACATGCTTCTTTGTGGATTTTTCTCTGATTGTTTTTGTTGTAAAGCCCATGAAATAACAGAAGTAAAGGAGAGTTAGAAACTAACTTTCTGGACTTTGATCTCTTGCTTCGAAGGTAAGCGTAAGAGAGCATAAGAGTGCACATATGAGTTTCAGTATAATCATTTCAAATGATGGGAGATCCTCCAACATTGACCTTTACACCTAATGGTTATGACAACAAAACTAACAAAAATTAACTATGAATACTACCTTACTTAATGGCTTAATGAGAGGATAATACAAAATCTTCAAGGAGGTATCTTTTTGCCGTCTTGAAGACACTGAATGATGTCAGAGAGCTGTGGGAGCAGGCAGAGTCCACTGATACAGAGCCAAACTGAACTCATGTGAAATTTAAAGCATTATAATTTATTGGTAGCCTTCCCCCAGAACTTCTGTGATGCTTCTCCTCCAGTCATCAACCTTAAGTGTGAATTCTTCTCCATTTCTCCTCACCTGCTCTTTCTACTGTTGCCTGCATCTGCATCAGACACATGACCATACACATATATAAACATTCACTCTATTTGAGATTATAATTATATTTCTCCCTTCTTTGTTTTTTCCACCTTTCCATATAGCATATTGTTCAAATTCATGACCTCTCTTTGCTTTGTTTTTATGTGCATCTTTGTATTTGTTAAGTTCCAGCCTCCTGAGCATTTCTTCATCCATTTCAGCATCTCCTAGACTATTTTTTAATATATTACATTTTTCTCCTCAAACCACTTGTTTGCCAACAGGTGATTCTAATTTTATATTAAAAAAAAAACTATAGGTAAAATGAGAGCTGGAGACATGGCTTGGCAGTTAAGATCAGTTGATGGCTCTTGCAGAGGACCCAGGTTTAGTTTCTATCACCCACATGGTGTCTGACAACCATCTGTCACTCCAGATCCAGAGAATCTAATACACTCATCCTGCCCATATGGGCACCAGGCATACAAGTGGCACTCAGACATACATTCAGAGAGAATACTCACATACATAAAATAAATTTATTAATTTTAAAAGAAAGAATTATAGTCACATTGATATGAAAGAAAGAGAAAGGATAAACTATACCTGTCCATTCTGTTTTCTTGCAAAACCCAAATTTCTTAGCCTTTTAATCTTCTATCCTCTAGTGGTAAATTGTAAGTTTGAAATTATAAGTGTCCACAGGCAGATATACTTAAGATTAACTTATTAATCAGTGAGCTCTGTGAAAGTAACACTCATTAGCTTTAACATTCAAATTTATGTACTAGCTTCTCATAGGTTATAAGAACTCATTATTACAAGTGAATAATTTAATACTATAAAGTAGACATATGTGCTTGAGATTTGTAGTAGCAGCTAATACTAGTAATAAACCTCTCTGCCTCCCTTGAAGCCTGTTTCCTTTGATTTCCTCTCAAACCTAGGAGAACAGTTCAGAAAGCAACACCAAGCGGCACAGCCTTATAATTAGCCTTGAGAGACCTGACAAAAGTAATTATAGCAAAAGCCTTTGATGTAATATTATTTGCACTTGTACATTATGATGATCTTTATACAAATTCATTAACGTTGCTTCCAAAAAACTCATCAAGGTAGTTAAATACTAACATATGCCAATAATCCCTTATCCAAAATGTTTGGGATCTACCTGTTTCAGAATTTCAATTTTTTTTCCTGAACTTACAAAGGCAACTCTACACACACAGTGTACATTACATAATACCATGTCTTGGGTTGTAGGCCAATATCCTTTAATGAAATTCACTAATATTTTCCCAATCCAATGAATAAAACCCCTTTTTAATAAAAGATCATAAGTGTGCTGAAACACCACCACTTTGGTCAATGTTTACCGCCAGAGGAATTGGAAAGAAAGGCGACAGTCTTCATGTTTTTTTTTTTTTTACTTCAGCCCAGTAAGAGATGCAACTTCTGATTCTTTATGGCATTTATCCAAAATGATAGAAATAGATGTGCCCCTTTTTGCAACATGCATGACATGGTATCTTTTGGGAAAAAACAAATTTGAAAGAACATAATCACAGTATCACTAAAGTAAAGAGTGGTAAGTTTAATACATAAATATTGTTTAAAAAAATAATACTGTATCTACTTTGGTTAAATTTTCCAAGAGCAATGATATATTTGACATAATTTTAATACTGGTAATATTTTTAACATCCAATGAAAATTATTTTTTATGTTCAGTTAATTTTGCTACAGCATTTGTTTTGAAAGCATTAATTTGCTCCCTTGCTATTGGGAAGCTTTAAAACAGCTTTTAAATTTAAGTCAAAATTTGCATTTCCAACCTATTAGAAACAAGCACTAGAAGAATGAGGAAAAACTGCATACAGTTGAATGCCACATGCAAATACATGCAGTGGGCATACCAAAACAAAGCACTGTGCGTTTTAGGAGCCCTCTCTATGCACAGCTGACATTAGAACTACCATCCCAAGCAGATAACCCGCCTAAGATTTTTGTTCTTTCTTTCTTTTTTATTTATCATTTTATTTATTTACATTTCAAATACGATCCTCCTTTCCAGTCTCCCTTTCACAAACTCTCTACCCCCTCCCCCTCCCCTTTGCCTCTAAGAGTGTGCTCCTCTACCATTCACCCACTCCTGCCTCACCTCTCTAGCATCCTCCTTCTCTGGGGCATCAAGCCTCCACAGGACCAAGTGCAACCCCTCCGACTGAGGCCAGATGAGGCAGTCCTCTGCTACATATGTAGTGGGAGCCATGGACAGGTTCAACTATACTCTTTGGTTCATGGTATAGTCCCTGGGAGCTCGGAGGAGTTCTAATAACTCACTGTTTGCAACCATACAACACCCATTTTCACAAATAGATTTCAAATATTTTTGAAACTAAAATATCGTACTTGGTTTGGCATTCATCCATTTGTTAATTACCAATATGTATAAAACTGTTAATCACTCTTACTAAGTCCCTTTCTTTAAATATGTCACTGATAGTTTAGGGAGTATTGTACTCTGTATTAGTTATTCTGTTGCCTTGACAAAATACTGGACAAAAACGACTTAGGAAAGGATTGTTATCTTACAGGTCCTGGGGGTAGAGTTTACTATAACAAGGAAGGCAGAGCAGTACAAGTAGAAGGTGACTGGGTACATTACTTCCATGGTCAATAATTGTAGAACAATCAATAATTTAGCTCAGTTCCATTTCCACTTTTCATGGAGAAGAGGGTGCGAGTCTAAGAAATGGCACCAACTACATCTGGGATGGTCTCTCCTAAATTAACTTAATATAGATATCTCTTCACAGATTGTTCACTCATGTGTCTTTTCCATAATTCTAGATCTTGTCAAGCTAAAAATTTACATTCACTGCCACATGCTCCAACATAGTTTTTAAAGAATTTTCACTTTGATTTTCGTAGTATAATAAATTTTAGAAATGAATGCAATGCCTTGTTGTAGAACTCAATGTTAATGAAATATAAAAGGCAAGACATCCTAGCAGAGATATTGTAATTCCTGCTGAACATTTATCCAATGATGATCCATATTTAAGCATCATCTGCAAAATGAGTAGGGGATCATGCATACCACCTTCTTACCTTATAGAGACAAAAGAAGTGATGGTTTTAAAAGCATATACTTCTACCAACAAACTGGCCACATGTAAAATATCTTAGATCTACAGTTTAGAGTAATTTCCCCACTGAGAGATTATTTTACCAAGTTATTTTAGGACCTCAAACCTAAAATTGGTTCATTTCCACGTATATTATATGAATTAGACCTTGCCATTTGAAAACTTAATTTACTTTCAGAAAGCTTTAGAACTGTGTCTGAACATTGATATTTGTGTAACCCCCTGTAGCCCCCAATTTTGCTTCTTTCACTTGAGCACTGGACTGTATGGTTGCCAAAAACATTTGGAAGCGAGTGCATATGACTCCAAACCTGACAGAATTAGTGCTCTAGAGTTCCTAACACTGAACACTAATGTATTTTTCATTACTGTTTAATGTTGGAAAATCCCGTTTCACAGAGCCCAAGGATTAAATTGCTTTATTTGGAGGAAACAAGTTATTCTACATCTTTTTCCTGAGGGGGAAAAAAAGAAGAAAAGAAGAAAGAATATGAGATCATTTGCATTTCATAAGGGTTAAGGTCTGCATGTAGAAAATTAAGTATAACATTCCAAAACTGTGAAAGCATTTAAAAAGAAAATACCAACATTATGAAAGACTTTGTATATGAAATATTAGAATAAAAATAGTAAAATTGATTGTTATATGTACATGAGCAAATATGCATATTTAATTATACATGCATACACATGTATTAATATTCACATATATAACTATGGTTACTGTACATAACAATGCTACCTGCAGCAGAAGTATTATAATAACACAACTTGTGATTTTGGAATGACTATGGTTTTACCACTATTTTTAATTGGTGATATACAAACATTTAAAGAAAATTCAGCAAACCATAAAACTAGATGATCTTGAGTGCTTTTTCTTTTGAACACCACCACTGAATAGGAACATTCTTTTGACTAACTTTCATAGAAGAAGTATGGCATAGGCTAGTAGATGTCATGTGTCTGTTTGGAGGTGTTCTAAACTTGAACTCTAAAATAAAACTTCCTCTGGCTGTAAAAAACACACACACACACACACAATGGCTTCTTTTTTTTCTCTACATCATTAAATGCTTTCTTATATATGATTTTAGATGGCATATCTGTACTGTGACAGTATTCCTCTTGACACATTGTGAGAGCATTGCTTAAAATGCTTCCTTTCACATAGTATTGTTCTTCCCCAGGGTCCTAAGAAAAGACTTTCAGTGAAGAAATGTACCTATCTAGGAGCAATCAACTAGATATTCAGTAGCTATGCATCGGAATGATAACCAAAGAAAACACTACAGGAAATTCTTTAGGGCCCGTGAATGAATCAAAATCACTTCTATCAGTCAATCCTTTGGGACCTTGCTTTATACCAGTACTGTACTCCATGGTTTCTGACATATAAGAGAAGTTGAAAATGACACGTCACTAAGAAATACATATTCTGAGAGAAAAGACGTGCTCTATCAAATGAATACCATAGTATAGCAACCTCAAAGGCTAAACTTATATTAAGAACAGTAAATGTTACAATTATAGAAAAAAGTCACAGTCATTTTCTAAAATAGTATAATAGAAAGAGTACTGAATAAGGAATCACCACACAGGTGAATTTCTAACAGTTTATTATGATGGGTAGTATCAGTTTTCAACTTGATAGACTCTAGACTCACCTTGGAGATGAGCCTCTGGCCTTGACTATGGGGAATAATCTTGGTTGCACTTTGATCGATGGGGGAAAAGTCATCTTAATTGCCAAGGCACAAAATTGAAGACTATATAAGATCAAGAAAGAAAGCTAAGCAATAGCTTGCATTCAGGCAGCCCTCTGTTTTTTTAATTGTGGATGTGATATGATAATTTGCATCAAGCACCTGCTCCCTTGACTTCCCCACTATGGTAGATTGTCCTTTGAACTGTGTCTTAGTTAGGGTTTCATTGCTGTGAGGGGACATTGTGACCACAGCAACTCTTATAAGAGAAAACATTTCACTGGGGCTGGCTTACAGTTTCAGTGGTTCAGTCCATTATCATTATGACAGGAAACATGGCAGCATGCAGGCAGACACTGTGCTGGAAGAGTTGAGAGTTCTACATCTTAATTCAAAGGCAGCAGAAGCATACTGTATTCCTCACTGGCTGTAGCTTGAACATACAAGACCTCAAAGCTCACCTCAACAGTGACACACTTCCTCCAACAATATTGAACCTACTCCAACAAGACCTTATCTCCCAATAACACCATTCGCTATGT
Organism: Rhabdomys pumilio; assembly: GCA_030674055.1. NCBI lineage: Eukaryota > Metazoa > Chordata > Mammalia > Rodentia > Muridae > Rhabdomys > Rhabdomys pumilio. The sequence goes on from JANHMN010000005.1 coordinate 24,633,692, forward strand.
GCCAAGCATTCAAACTCATGAATCAGGGGTGGAGGCATTTCTATGCAAATCACCACTATTGTAAGTTAAAATAAAATAAAATAAAATATTTCTCCTTTGACTTGCTTTTGTCAGAATATTTTATCATATCAAAAAGAAAAGAAACCACGACAGTGGCTGACTGAGCAAGTCATTTCAACTCTCCAGGCCTTGGGTTCATCATCTGAAGCTAAACTACAAACTCTATGTTCTTCTCATTTTTAACATCTTCTTCTACTACAGTCAGCACAGCACATAGTCATCACCATATTATCATTATCTCCATCTTATAGCAACCAAATCAGTGAAAAAGGAAATTAGATATAATAGATGTATTATAAGTAACAAGTTCAAGTTTGGGCATGAAAGAAACTGACTCCAAGCCAAGTTTGCCATTCCTCTAAAGCCTGTGCTCTTTTATGGCATTTTGCCATCCACTACCGTTCACTCTGTGTTTTAGAAGTTACAGTAATTTAGGAAGGAAGTAGACACATTAACATAAATGAAACATTTAGAAAATGTACAGGATTATTTGGCTGTGAATCATAAGAAAAAAAACTGTATTAGCCATATCTGTACCATGGTACTGGCCAGAAAATCATATGTGAGTTCTATTCATGTTTAAACTATTAATTTGCTTTGGTTCCTAGACAACTTTCTCATCTGAAAAATGAAAAACCTACCAGGTCCTTTGTCCCCAAACACTTTATGCTTCCTTGAGTTCAAACAATGCAGATCATATTTCTGTCTATGTGATTATGAATATGGATGCAAAAGTTTAAAAATATTGAAGAAATGTTAAGTACTAGTGAGGACATTTTAAGATTTATGGGTTTGGGATTGAAAAGACAGTACTGGGGTAGTTTAGATAGTTTAGGGATTGTTTTAAGTATGTAAGAATAACTGAACCCCTAGCAGAATCTGTAAATAAAATAATCATGGCTCTTTCCCCTATCTGTCTTTTGTGCAATTAAGATTTTCATACATTGAGTTTATTTAAAAGGGGAACCACTTGTACTAGAAAATTCAGCCAAGAATTTGTCATACTTTTGCTCCTGGGATAGTATTTTTCTTTTTTGATATGAAAACCAAGCAAGTGTTTTTAAAATTCATGTCTGAAGTGGAAGGATTGAAAGAAGTGATTTTTTTTTCTCTGATCAGTCCCTGCAAAGTGGGCCTCAGAACACACCAGCTGAGCCCTCTGTTAGGCAGGGAAAGCCTCTGGCATTTTTCTGCTTTTCAATTCTGTCATTGGGGAGGTGGGACAAAGCCGTACCATCTACAAAGTGTATCCAGAACGTGCTGGTGTTACAAGCTATCACTTGACATCTCTTATGTTCCTTCTGTGGAAGAGGGGTAACTATCTGCTACAATAGTGATTTCTTTTCAAAGGGCTTTAATTGGGGTATTTCTCCTGGGCCAGATTCTAACTAACTTTCTTGATATGTGCCTGCCTCGACAGCAGTGAAAAACGACCAAACAATAGCAACATCAGGAATCTGAGGACCTGTCCCAATCTGCCCCCTCTGCAAACAAGCAGCAAAAAAAAAAAAAAAAAAAATCTCTCCGTTGCTGCCTAGGGTGCTGCTAACTTAGCAGAGCTCCTAAAATGGTGTAGCAAAAGGCAAGGTGTTCAGCCTTTGCTCTGCCTAACCATGGAAATGCATATAGTAACCAGAACAAAGTCCCCTTAGTCTTCCTTTTACACGGAGCACTTTGAGGTGTTGGGTTGGTGAACAGATTAGTTCCACGAAGTTGAGTTGTGCACTTGTGAACTATTTTTTCTGAAGTATGGATTTACTCCTGTGTAGGCAGGCTAACATCCTTTCCTGAGATAAGTCAGAAGGTAGCCTTATATTTTTATTGGAAGTGCAGAATGATTTTCCTCACAACGAATTTGTGCCTCTCACTAGTATTTTCACAAGTGCAGCTTCTTTTTTTCTCCAACTGATGGAAATTATCTCCCCTCCATTCTGTAGCCTTATATCTCATTGATTGTGTGAGGTGGCCTCATTACTTTTAGCTGGTGTATTCCTGAAGAATTTACATGTAAACGCAACTATGCGTGTTTTACATTTCATACACTTGCTGTGAAAGTGTTTTCCTAGGTGACATTTTTACAGATGGACTTCAAACTTTTCTTCCACCCCACAGGTTATACTGTCTGAAACCCTAGTGAGTGTGTCATACTGTGTTCCCAAAGCAGGAGAGATAAGTCCTTATTTGCTGTTTTTCTTCTCTCAATTTTAGACATGCAAAGCAGCCCACACAACCAGTTCACCTTCAGACCCCTCCCACCACCACCACCTCCTCCACATGCCTGTACCTGTGCCAGGAAGCCACCTCCTACAGTGGACTCTCTACAAAGAAGATCGATGACTACTCGCAGCCAGCCCAGCCCAGCTGCTCCTGCTCCTCCAACCAGCACACAGGATTCAGTTCATCTGCATAACAGCTGGGTCTTGAACAGTAACATACCACTGGAGACCAGGTACTTAAGCTATTACTCACCCTACTATACTTGAATATTGACAGAGAATGACTCAACTGATTGCAGGAACTCCTTTCACCATAGTTAATTATCTGCGAAGAAACACAAACGTCTATAAGTAAAAGGGCAAATCCCTTCATAGGCACACAAGGAATAATGATTTGGGCACATTCAGAGACATCCTTATAGATGTATGTATAAAGATACAATCCCAGTGTATAAATACCTCATTTTCAGACACCCACAAAATCTAAAATGAGGAAATGATCTGAACTGTCACTGTAGCCTTAACATGAATATCAATTGTGTTTTAAGGAATTACATAAATAAAAAAATAAATAAATAACAAAAAACAGTTGGATTAATAGCAGTCGTTGCCATGTTGTTTCTTATAATAATCATTTGAGAAGAAAGATGCCTTCTAATAGTTTAAAAGGGGTTTGCTTAAGAAAAAGGAAATGCATAAGTAACTTGAAAATTGTATTCTAATAGCATGACTCTTTGAAGGCACTGTTTTTCTGTCATGTCACATATCTGAGTTTCTAAATAATTCACTCCCTAAGATTTTATTGTGAGCAAATTTCTACTCCTGTACAGCTCTGGGTCCTTTGAACAGGAAAGGCACTTTGGCACTAGGTAGTATTAATTGAGAAGTCATTCATCATTTCCTGTCATTCTTTAAAAATTTACAGTTTTTAGAGAAGGCCGTATAGCTCAGCAATAGAGCACTTGCCAGTCATTCAGAAGACCCCGAATTCAATCCCCATCATCACATACTCAAATGCTACTTTGTATTAACATAGGAAAAATATAAACTAGTAAAGCATAGTGTTCTGTTATCAAATTCCAGGAGTTCCTGTTGACTTCTTTATGTCTTAATTATTTTCGAAAGACAATTTTATGTAAACAACATTCATAATATATCAGTCAATAAACAATGTCTGGCATGAACTTCTATCTTAATATCCTCTGGGAATCATAACAGAAAGGGAGTGACTAATAAACTCACATTATGAGGTTTTCCTTCTTAGTAGCATATTAAATTAGAGGGCATCAGCAAGTATCCTCACTAACACCCTGAAAGTGCTGTGGCCTCAATCCAGAAAACTGTATCCTTTACCACATACTTGATTAAGATATTTTATAAGCCACTCTTATGCTACTTTCCAATAGAAAACACAGTGGTAGTAGTCAGCACCTATAGTGAAGACAACAGATTTTGGATAATAGTAATGATAAGGTTTGTGCATTTTTATTATTATTGAGAATTTCATACAAGTGTATGTGCTTTGTGATAAAATCGAACTTTTATTTCTTCCTCATTCCTTTCCTCATCCTCCTACCCCTTGTTCCTCTTATTATTATTATAATCAAAGGGAGAAAATGTATAAAGTGAGAGAAGTAAAGATTAAAGGAAATCTTCAGGGGCAGGAGAGGTAGCTCAGCAGTTAAGAGAATTCTCTGTTCTTCCAGTAGACCTGGGTTTAATTCCCAACTCCAACGTCGCTCACAGCCATGTAACTCCAGTCCCATGGGATTTGATACCATTTTCTACCTGCCTAGGGCACCAGGCATGCACATGGTACACAAACATACATGTGAAGCAAAACTCCTAAAGTAAATATATAAAATGAAAAAAAATTAAATAATAATAGAAATCTTTATAGTTTTAAATAGAAGTATCTTCCTCATTCTTCTTTTGACTCATCTGTGGGGCTTGCTATAATTAAGGAAACAGTGGGACAATATGTTTAACTGGCTGTTCTGTCAATTAACACAGTTCCTTCCTCAGGAAGACAAATAACAGGAAATCTGGAAGGAGGCTGGAGACAGGCTCAGGCAAATTGAAAAATAAAACTATTCTTATTTGAAATGTACATCTAGGCATGTTTGTACAAACTGCACCCACGGACCTTCTGTATCTGTGCAAGGAATGTATTAATTGGTCTCAGTTTCCTAAGATGTAGAGACAAACATAAGTTTCCATGTGATACTGAGAAGAGAGCCTTTTTAGTCCATTTGGAAATATATTCAGCATCAGAAAAACGAAGTTAAAAAGACTTGGAAGCCTTACTGGCCTGATTAACTAAAGCTTTCCAATTTTATCCTTGAAAAATATTCATTACATGCTTAGTCAATAAAGGGTAAGAGTGAGTGCATAGTAACTTACGCACAAGCTAGATAATAGGACCTCTTAGAGCCTTTGCTTCATCATTTGTAAAAATAAACATGAAATTGCCCTAGGAGAAAGCACTTAGGCTCTGGCTTCCATTACTAGTACACCCCCAAAATTGCTCACCATGATCATGTGTTAAAAAGAACAAAAAACTTCAATATAGAGTATGTCATACATTTTAAAACACTGTACATTTGAAAGGTGACATTTTTATCCCTACTAAGTGGTTGCTTGCCTTTGTGTATCTCTAGTAAAGGAACTGACTAATAACTGAAACATTCCATTCTATCTCAGACAACTACTCGAAGATTCCTTTTTAACCAAACTTGAGCACTTCTAAATGCCTATTATTACCCCTTATTTAAGTTTAGGAGCTCACCAAATAGAACCCCTCTTCACCTTCACTATTTGTGAGCCAGTTTGCTATATATATTTAAAGCTAAATGTCTCCCCAATTACTTCATATGTTCCTCTTATTTTTGGGTTCCAACTTCCACTCCTGATATCTTTTTTTTAAAGCACCTTCACTTTTCGCAAACTGCTCTTGGAATCTAAAGTCTAAGGCTCGATGTGTCCTGAGGCTTATTAGTTTCTCTGGCTTCAGAGAGCAAAGGTCATTCAGGTTTCCCTGAAAAACACACATTTTCAATTGGATTTTAGTCCCTGGAAACTCGAGAAACACTGGTCAACACCCAAAGAAAGGTCAAAGTTTATAGACACATATTGCTGCTTTCTTTCTTTCTTTTCTTTTCTTTTCTTTTTTTTTTTTGTCTACTAGAGTGTCTGCTTTCACCACCTCACTGCAGGATTGCATATGTACCTCTTAATACCCCTCACTTCATTCATTCAGCTGCTTATCTCATTGCTAACTGTTTCATTTCATTGTGATACTCAGGTTCGAAAGCCTTTAAATGGGAATTTGATTTGCCCAGGTCATCTCTTATGTACCCTGAATTAAGCATTTTAGCAAAACATGCCAGTTAGTCCCCCACTCCACTGAGACTAGGGACAAGCAGAAAGCCATGTGGTTAAAAGAAGTAATAACGTGCTGAACACCAACCAGGCATTTGACAAGTACTCTCAAGGTATTCCTAAGATTACTGGTTGGGAAAGACCAGACCTGGCAGCATATCACATGCCCCTTAAATAGTATTCTTAGTAGTTACCTTGATTCATGTATCCGGAGCTCTATGCTATGGCCAATGGTCAAGCTGTCTCCTTTGTTTAACCATTATCTCTATTAATATTGTCTACTCTAATATCATCCATTTTGATGGATACATGACAGTGCTGATACATATTAACAGTACTAGTAACTAAGTCTCTAAGCCTTTCTAATGAAGTCTAAGGCTAGATCATATTTTGTATAGTCTATAAATGAAACCTCTTAAGTTATATATTTGAAAACTGCAGTGTTGTTAGACTGTAGTTTCAGGGTCTAGGACCTTGAACTATTCTAACTTGATTTCATCCAGAATATAGACTATAGACTATAGAATATCATATAGCATATAGCATGTAGAATGTAGAATGCAGAATGTAGAATATAGTGTATTGAATGTATAGTTGCAGCTGAATTCTAATTCCACTGGGCAAAGTAGATATTTTGTTCTCATGATAATGTATATATGCAAGATGGTGAGATTTTCATGTAAGTCACCAATAAAATGGATATAGAACCAGCATATTGTCAGAGCTCCCCAGAATGCCATGGGAAATACTTCTGCAAGGCTGTCGTTAAAGTCAGGCAGGCAGCATACTACTACTAACATACAGTCCGCATTTCTGCCTCTTAATCAAAGACATACCATAAAAGATCTTGCCAAATGTCCTGGTGATATCTACATACAGTATACCTACTTTTGCCCTGATCTGCCAATCCAATAACTGCTCAAAAAATAGAAGGCAAGTTTTATGTAACATGAATACCTTTGAGCTAATTTATTATTTTCTTCTCTGAGTTTCTATCCTTATTTGTTTTTTTGCTAACTTCTCAAAATCATTTTTAAAAAATAATTTGATCTACATTAATTCCATGATGTTTTATACTCTTCTCTAAGGAGACTATATGTTTCCTTTCTGTTTTCAAAATTAATGTCTCTATTTACCATCACCAGTTTTTTGCCACATTTTACCTGTGCCACAGTCCATGAAATGGGTATGTAATCCAGCCCACAAAACATCTCTTTCCTTTGGTATAGAATATTAATATATTTAGAATAGTGAAATGATTTTGTGTATGTAGAACTTCTATGTGATCAGGCATGCAAATATATAGGATATATATATATATATATATATATATATATACATATACATATATATCCTTCTGTATTTGTGTGTGTGTGTGTGTGTGTGTGTGTGTGTGTGTGTGTGTGTGTGTAAGAGAGAGAGAGAAAGAGAGTACCATCTACCTTGTTTTATGAAACAAGGTTTTTCATTGGCCTGAGGTTTGCAAACTTACCTAGTCTGGTGGCCAGCATACCTCGAGCATCTGCCTCTCAACCTTACCAGAACTAGGGTAACAAATGCACACCAAGTTGCTTGGCTTTTATTTATCCATTTTTAAATTAATTTTCATGTAATATATTTTGATCATATTCTTCCCCTCCCCTAATTCCTCCCATATCATCTCCTTACTCATCTCATAATCATTCTCATGAAAAAAAAGCAAAGATGATGAAATAAACAAACAAAGCAAGAGAGAGAGAGAGAGAGAGAGAGAGAGAGAGAGAGAGAGAGAGAGAGAGAGAGAGGAGGGAGAGAGAGAGAACAACACCTGAGCCATTAAGTCAGTCAAGGAGTATGGTTGCTATCTGTAATATTAGTCTATCAATGAAAACTGAGTTTTGCTCTCCCAGTAGCTATCAATTGCAAATAGTGGGCTTTTCTTTTTTTAAACATGAGTATTGGAGATGGAACTCAAGTCCTTGAATGTGTATAGCAAGTAATTTCTTAACTTAGCTGTTTCCCTAGCATCAAATGCTTTAATGAACTCCCAGTTTGTGCATTACTGTGTATTTACTTGTTAGCCATATTAAGTGTTTAGGTCCTTTTTACAAAGAATGCTTGAAGTCCAGAAAGGACTCCCTAATCTTTCATTCTCATAGCACTTGCATATGTCTTTTTCTTTAGTCTGATTGTTCTACACATACAAAAAAACAATAACAAACAAACAAAGAAAACAACCTTGCTATAATCCCTAGTGTTTTCTCAAGTCTTGGGCTCATTTTGGATGTGAATATTATTGGAATTATTTTCATTATATGTTCTATACCTTTGTATCCCTGGTTTACATGCCCTTAGTTAGGTATATGCCCTTCCAATTATTGAAGCTAAATGGAGAAGTTATAGTAGAGACACACAGGTTTCTGTCATTAACAAACTTTCTGATCTCCATTTTAAAGAGCCTCAGGATGTGAAAACTTACCTACTGCACTTGAAAAAAAAAAACTCTTTTCCTAAAGTCTAAGAGTTTAGCTTCATACTCTATTCATTAAGCCCAAAATAAAATAATTTCGTTTTCAAAAGCTTTAACCTACAAATTCCTCTATATTTTAGCTATTTACCCACATTTCATTTACACTACCTTCTGGGATATACAGTCTTCAAGAAGTTGAGAGTTTGCTATATATTTGTGTTTAGGTAAATAGTATATTACTTCTGTTCACTATAAATTTCTCTTTTGCCACTTCTCTGCCTGTGTTGTAAGTTAACAGATATTCTATTTTATATAAACAAATGGCTTGTTATAGACTTTCTGATCCACTACGTACAAGGAGATGTGTCATTGTATGTGTTCTTCAGCATCACCATGTTCTAGCTTCCTCATCTATACAATAAAGACGATAGTAAAACCTATTTCATGAGGTTTATATGGATATTGTAAGAATTAAATAAACTAAATTTGCAATGTTTTTAGAGCAGCCGAGAACCCAGGAAGCACTTGATAAATCGTAGTAATAATAATACCAATAATAATACAAGGACAAATTCTCCTTATTCCTTTTCAATTTCTTCATCCAATTAAAAGTGTTTTTTTTTCCCTTTCTGCTCATGCTCTCCCCCAAGGAAAAACATCCTTACTATACTGCCTTTCTGGCATTCTTTTACATAAAATATCCACTTGATATTTTATGTAAAATATCACCTTATTCCAGTCTTTAGAGCCATACTCCCTTTTTTGTATTTTTATGTCAAAAAACTACATACTTTAGTGAGACTGTCTTGTAATCAATGTCAAGAGCAGCTTTAGGATTGCTACCTGCTTGCGATCAATCAGAGAAACAATGCCCTAACAACCCACTACATTCTGAATTGTACCCTGCTATGAACCTTTCCTTCCTTAGCTATCAACCTTTTTATCTCCTCTTCTAGCTCTTCTCTCAGCAGTGCCAAAACATTTTGGATGACCTATCTCTTTCAACCAAAGGATGGGCATCTTACCAAATCAGAGAGAGTTAATGATGCATTTAAGCATATGTACTTCAACATCCCTAGACTAAGACAGTTAACATTGTCATGGCCTAGATATTACTAGCTGCCACCACCCTCATTCTTCTAAGTGTAGTATGGAGAAAATTACAGGCCTTACATTGTGAGTTTGTCTCAAGAATTGAATGAAAAAATACTTGTAAAATATCTGATCAGAGTCAGGACCATAGAAAGTATGAACTAAATATTATCATTTCCAATTTGGTTTAAGATCCTTGCAGGAACCAGATGACAAGGAGAGGAGTGCAGAGTCACTATAGTTCAAAGAGACACATTAGCTTCAATCTGTTCTAAAAAATCAACTATTCATAAATATCTGTGAGTTTACGGCTTACTAAGCATGTCTTGTAAAGTGAGGCATTCAACAAACACTTACTGATCCTGGTTCTCTGTGGTTTCTCCAAGGATCTCTGTAGTCCAGAACCTTATAGTCTGCAATAAACCACAATAATATTAGCTAAAAGTGTAGCACTTTGTCATACATACTGTTCTTGGTCCTTATGTGTACATTGCTTTAATGTTTCTATGAATACCTTGGAGTGGGTACTTTTAGTATTACTATCCTCGATTGAGAAATGAAGAAACTGATAAACATCAAGTTACAGTGTTTTGTAAAGCACCAAAATGTTAGAACCTAACAAGTCTACAGCATATTTTTAATCTTAGCTATAGGCTTAGGAATTTCACTATGCATTATTGCCTTTCTATGACAGTGAAGATAAAATAAAATGGTGAACAACAATTCCATAATAATGTGTTATAAGCTATGTGATCCCAAAGTTAAAATACTTGGAGGCAATTGATCTAATTGATCCAAGGTAGAAATAGAGATGGCTACGGAAGCATCGGGGTAGATCCAAAAAATGTGAAAAAGGAAACTTCCGCACAGAAAATAGCTTAAAATCACTTCGTTCTCTTATCACAAGGCTGTAGGTTAAAAACTAGAGGAAAAGGCATTCACACTCATGCACCTGCACACTCATTAGCTGTCTAAGACATGATAGCTGTATAGCTGCTATTCTTCCTGTTATCCTCCCTCCCTGTGCCATGTCCATTTGAACACATTTGACCAGTTGTCAGTTATGTAGGAAAATGTGTTCCTTCTGATGCTAATAAGAGATAATCATTATGGAACACCAATGGTATGGTTTTTAGGCTGTAAATGAGAAATGGAAAGTTTAGGCTGCAGTCCCTGTTGTTAAACTGTTGTTTCTCTTTATCAAGGGGCTTATGCATAGGTATACCACAGACTGCAATTCTTTTGTGTTTTAATTGCTCTGCAGAAAGTCTATTTACACCATGTCTACCTCACCTCCATCTCAATACCATCATGTGGCTTTGACTTTTTGCCATTTTAATAAAAGCTGTCGAGAGTAGATTGTAGAAGCCACTAGATTTGGTGTTGAATTTCACTTACATAGTGTGGCCAAGGGAAATTTGTGGAATTCTAAACCTCAGTATTCTCATCTTAAAAATGGGCTCATTATTCACTTACATCCCATGAACTATGACAAGGTTTGCTTTAGTACTTATATATGATTTGTACCCTCCTTTTAGTTTTCTCTACATTTTTAGAATCTCATATTTGTTTTCATTTGATTTTGCTTTCCTGCCAGTATGTTCCTCAATCTTCTCCACATATTCTTTGAGTTTATGTGGCCAGGCACACTTTAAAATCTGGTTAAGTGGTTTTTCTTTCTGTGGTATGATCAAAAAGCTAACCCACAACCTGCAAATCCTTCAGTTTCTCAACCTTCTCATGCCACTTCTCCTTTAAGGACAATTTTCACTATCATTGTTTCCCTTAACTATGTTCTTTCATGTCTATCAAGTCAATTTCCCAACTCAGTTTATAGCCTCTTATTCATCAGAATATTTGGCCAAGTGCTAGTTCAAGACCATGGAAGTTTGTTTGCCCTGCTCCTGAAAAGGTAATTTGTTTATTTTGAATAACAACTATAGACCATAACCTTGATCTTCTACCAAAATAATTCCTACTTAAAAATTTTGCTGTTAACTTTTCAATGCTAGTGAGACCATGAGTTTAAGAAAAGTATAGCCACATCAGCTAATAAAGGCAACAAAAAATGATGTGAAGCAGTTATGCCTGCCCAGAGAAGTGGGGGAAAGGTCTATTCATTTATTTTTAGCATATTCTGACAGATGACTATACCTTGGTATGACACTAATTGCCTTTATTGGCTTTAGGCCCATATGTAAAGGATTATTTTTTTAAAAGAACAAAAACAATTGGTGAATAAGACAGTGACTGGCAAAGACTAAAGAAAGAAGTTAAATCCATGTGACTAATGCTTGTTATCATACTTCTAGACCTAGTGTCTGTCTTTGGGAAAAGAAATATTTGGAAGAAATATTAACAGTGATGACAGTATTATAAATATCTTTGAAATAATACCTTTTTACATATTAACCCATAAATATAAGCTATCTAGTGGTAATTTTATTTCTGTATTATAAACTACTACTAAAATCTACCTAAGATTTATAAGTAGCTTTTTTCCTTAGGATATTTGCAATAGAAAAATAGATTTACAGACATAATTTTTTTCCTCCAATAATGACTTAAAAAAAAAACCCTTGGAATGTACACATTCAGTGCTTAAATTCAATAATTCCTCATGCTCTGATCCTTGAACAGCACTAGGGTTAGCCAAATCTATCTTCAGCCACAGATTTAAAGATGCATTTTAAGACAGGAAAATACTTCTGAGAACTAATCTATGACCTATAAATCCTGTTTACTACACACGAACAGGAATCAAGCAATATTTTCAGACTATAACAAATGATAAATATAGAATATTTTAAATTTAAATAAAGATAATTCTGCATTCTCAATACATTCTTTAGCTATTGGAAACGAAGCTTTAGTAATAAAGAACAATACATTGGACACCATTGTTGTCAAAATAGTCTCATCACTTTGGTGACAGTATTTTTAAGCTTTTTAAACATGCTTTTAAATAAAATATTCTTAGGTTCATCTCAAAATAAAACCATAAGTAAACATAATTTGTTATATTTTATAAGGAAGAGAAATTTCTTCCAAGATGAGAGGAAATCTAGTTTTATATGGAGATTTATTTGGCAATCCAAATGTAAATGTAAACAGGTGTTTTCGGGAATTTAAAGAGGTAAACTGCTTGATGTAATAATATATGAGCAAAACAACCAAAAATTCAAATGTAGACAAATCAATCTCTCTGGCTTTTTGCCTTCCCTCACCGTATATCTGCATACTTCCCTACTGAGTTCAATATTTAACACAAAGTGCCTGATTTTCAGCAAGGGAGAAACAGCTTTTAACAATTACTCACTCCAGTGTTATTTGATTAATTATAATAAATATGTTGATTGTCATATCAAGTTAATCAACACTTGTGTGATATATTTTCTTGCATGTATGGAGTATATTTGACATGCTAGAAACACATTTCCTTTTAATTTTCTCTACAGAAATGTGTGTGTGTGGGGGGGGGGGAGTGCATGCACATAGATGTATGTGTTTCTGTGTATGTATCAAAGAAATTCTGCTGAACATCACCCACTGGGAGAAACCAGCTGGTTCTTTATTAATCCACAACACAAAAACGTTTGTGCTCTAAAAGCAGAAGATAAAATCGGGTTAAGTATTCAGATCTTTGAACCATCTGAAAGCTTGATACTGAGTATTTCATTTAAGAACTTGAAAGCTCAAAAAAGAATTGCCCCCTTTGGCAAACAGATAAGCAAATAAGCAGTAACATCTGCTTCTCCATTCTATTAAAAAACATAACAAAACAAAACATAAAACCCAGCTTTGGTGTGAGGGTATAAGACTATGCATAATGAAAGACTTTAAATGGAAAACTGCTCATTATAAATGCGGTGATGGATTAAATGCAATGCAGATGACTTTAACAAATTTTGTCAGGTAATTATTGTTTGTCTACCATGTTCCAGTACTGTTCCTAATTGCTAGGATTACAACGTAGTACACAATGAAAGAAAAGCCTACCTTCATAGATCTTATATTCTTGTTGAGAGTATAGTTTTTTTCTCTTAGAGAAGTGAATAGTAGTACCAGACTTGTGGACTAACTAGATTGTGATCTGGAAATAACTCAAGGAAACTTTTCCCCCTTTACTTGCTTTCACATTTGTCTCACTTAAAACTGTGTTAACAAAATCTCTTAGACTTTTAATTTGTGAACAGCAGAAATGATTACTCATAACTATGGAGCTTTGGAGATCTAGGATCAAGGTAAAAGTGAGCAGTGGATGGTGAGGACCGGTCCTTCATAGATGGCATATGTTGCTATATCCTTCTCTAGGGGCATTTATTCTCTTGACTCTTTTTTTTTTTGCAAGGACATTAGTCTTCATTACCTAACAACTGTCCAAATATCATACCTCTTAATTCTAACTTATTGGACATTAGAATTCAACATACAAATTAAAGAAGACTAACATTCAGGCTATACCAAATTTCCTACCACAGTTTTCATTTGAAAATATATTATCTGTTTTTTTTATAGCATTCTGTGGGAGTAGTGACACATTCCTTTAATCCCAGGCCTTGGAAGGGGGCAGATAGATCTCTGTGAACTGGGGGATAGCCTAGTCAACATAGCAAATTCCAGGCCACTGAAAAGCACGTAGTCAAACCCCGACAACTACCACACCAAATTTTTGCAGGATACATGAAAAAAATAGAATAATTGAGAGTAAACAAAAGAATATATGTAAAGTCAAGAAGAGAAGTTACTAGAAAAAAGATAGCAGTTTTATTCTGGAAATATTAGGACATCTGTATAGGATATCCAGTTTTTCGTCTAATTAATTATTGAAAATATTAATCTAAGTCCATAAGAAGAGAGAAAAATGTCGATACTGTCACTTATTTTCAGTCTCTGTGTGTACATGTGAATATACATGTTCAAGTATATGCACATAACTCTCTCTCTCTCTCTCTCTCTCTCTGTGTGTGTGTGTGTGTGTGTGTGTGTGTGTGTGTAAGTCAGAGGAAGATCATAGGTTTGAGTCTTCACTTTCCACTTTGTTTGAAACCACATAGTTTTATTTTTGCTAGTGTATATGCCAAGTTTACTGGCCTAAAAGCTTCCAGCAATTTTCTTGTCTCCACCTCCTAACTTGATGTAATGTCAATCATTGTTTATGTGGGTTCTTGGTTTTGAACTCATCTATTAATCCTAGCATAGCAAGTGCTTTCCTCACTGAGCTACCTCTCCATCGATCATTTTCTGAATGCATGCAGTGGAGAAAACATTTTATCATATTTGTTTTTTTTAAAACCAATAGTTATAAAAGTGTAACAACATTCCTCTATGTCACTAGGTATTATATAGAGAATCTAGTTTAAACCTAAGTGTTTCTTGGCTAGGTGTTATAGCATAGACCTGCAATTTGAGAATCCAGGAAGCTGAGGCAGGAGAATTTCCATGAGTTGAGGCCGACTTTGTATAAATAATGATTTCTGAATCACTCCATGCTACATGCAGACTGAGAACATCTCTGCGTAAATTTAAGAACACAAGAAGCAATCAGAAAGCCTTACAACAACAAAATTTGGGGAAAAGGCAAGGAAAAATTATATATTGTCTGATTCTAGAGCTCACCTATGATAGGTATGGGTAATTAAGAGTTTCACAGATAGATATAATAATGAGTTTCTGTGAATGATGCATGACATCTTGGATATATTAAAATAGTTTAATGCAAGAACAAGAAAACTAAATTCTAAGAATACTGATATAAAGGTATAAAGGAAAGGACAAAATTGCTGAAAAGGAATAGCCTAAGAGTATAGAAATGAAAGGAGAATTATTTCAAGGCAGTGGTAATCACAATTTTCAAACGTTAGAGATGAGTCAAATTAAATATGGATGAGAAGAAAGACCTTTGACTCTGACCATTAAAAGTTTTAAACAGCCAGTTTTACTAAAATGGTGAATAAGAAGTGGCACAAATTTGTTTTATAGAGGAAAGTAGGACTATGGAGGCATGTGAGAAACATCCCACAGTTATACGTGGGATGGCAGACTGACCCAAAACTGAGTCAAGATAAATCACTCATATACATTGAGATGGAAAATAGAAGGAGAATTACTTTCTATAAGTAGGTCATTGGGAGTTAGAATAATTATTTATTCTAATAATGAGAGGTATAAAATAAGAATATCAGAAAAGAAAATAAGAACATGGATAAAAAAGTACGGGTATAACCAAGTGATTGTAAGGAAGGAGCACAATCCTATACAACAGTTCAGGCATCTAAGCCTCTCAAAGGATGATATGGTGATGGCTGAGTTTGAGAATTCCTCCTTTGCCCATCTACAAAACAATTGCTTTTGTCAGTGTTGTGGTAGAAAAAGGTATTAAAATCCCCCCGCCCTTACTAAAAATCTGCTCTCAAACTTAAATCATATATTCCCAAAGGCAACTACCTTGCCAAGTCATGATTATAAGACATATTTCTTTCCTCCATCTGACGTACATACACAGAACTCTAGGCAGTCCTACATTACTGACAAAAATACTCAGTAGTGACATATGTACACCTCGGGGCTTACATTGATAAAACAGCTGCTAACTTATGACTACTTCTAATTCATCCATGGAATTATCAAGTACAACATGATATTAGCCCCCTTAGAAAATTTAATTTCTTTTGGCATAAAATATTCACAATCTTCTGTTTCTCCTGAATTCAATTAAAATAATTGTCTTTCATGTGTGACAGTCCAATCGCTCAAATTTTGTCATCTACTGTAGCAAATTATGTCAAGAACCTAGGTTACTTTGCAGCAACATATTACTGGTTGCCTTTCAACAGCTAAATATGTTTAACAAAGTCAAAACCTTGGATTTTAAATAATATGTTGGATATATGTACAAATGTGTGTGTGCACATATAGGCATACATGCATATATGTGTTAATAGGTTTTTTTCCAAACTACTTTCACATGGCATCTTATCTCAGACTGTACAACCCTGGAAGGGCAATATGATAGGAAGCAGCCCCAATTTAAATGCAAGTAACAGAGCCTTGGGGAAATGTTATTAACAGAGTAAGAATTGGAACTGGAATGCAAGTCTTTACAAAATCAGCACAATAATCTTTGCAAATGACTATGTCTCCACTATAAGGAAAACTTCAGATTATCCCATTCTGTCTATTTGTGAGCTGGTTTATGGTTCAGCTAATCTTCCCTGCCTATAAAGTTATGCTAGCTTGTATTCTATTAATATAAATTTTTTTTTAATTTTGTAATTATATTTATGTACAGAAAACTCAAGCGTACATTTTTAACCCAGTTTAGTCGCTAGTTCTTTAGCCTTAGCCTTTTCCAGCTTGGCAATGTGAGCCACAGACTTAGGACCCAGGACGTTGCCTCCTCAGTGGTGGAGGATCTCGTCATGTCATATCTGTCGTTGTAATTGGTCCTAATAGCCTCCACCAGCTTAGCTAGAATACCCTTGTCTTCGGAGTTAACCTGTGTGAAGGTAACATGGTGCATGTCTTCCTGTGGACCAGGCGCCCCAGCCTGGCCTTTCTCTTGATGATGCAGTAAGGTACCCCCATCTTTCGACACAGGGCAGGCAGGAAAACCACCAGCTCAATGGGGTCTACATCATGGGCAATCACCACCAGCTGAGCCTTCTTGTTCTCCACCAAGGTGGTGACTGTATTGACTCCCGCTCTGAGGACAGGTGGTCTCTTAGTTAGGACGTCCCCTTTGCCAACAGCTTTCTTCTCAGCACGGGCCAGTAGCCTTTGCTTCCTCTCTTGCTTTGTCTCTGGCCTGTATTGTGGGCAAGCTTAAGCAGCTGAGTAGCTGTTTGCCTGTCCAGGGCCTGGGTGAACTGGTTAAATGCAGGAGGTACTTGGAGCCACTTATAGAGGATGGCTCTTTGCCGCTGCAGCCTGATGTATCGGGGCCACTTAACGAAGCGTGTTAGATCTCTTTTGGGCTGGATGTCCTGCCCAATGCCGAAGTTCTTGGGCCTTTTCTCGAACAATGGATTGACCATCTTTTTGGCCTCTTGTTTCTTGATGACGGCAGGGGCCGGGGCCACCTTCTTCCCTTTGGCCTTCTTTCCTTTGGACATCTTGCTTGGCTGGAGGAGCAATATAAAAATCTTGATGAGCCTAAATGTTCAGAAAATGGAGGGCTTCCGGGTAATTGGATTTGGTGATTAGCTTAAGGTTAAATAGAACTTTTCAACAAAATCATTCTTATTGAAAATCACTCTTAAACATGAATCCACTTTTTAAATTCCAAATGATAATAAATTCAATCTTTCACAATTATATCAGAGTTGTCATTTTAGACCTGATTTTTTATTATAAAGTGTTCTAAACTGAAAAGATATCGGGGAGTGAATAAAATGTCTATTGGTCCAAGGATATTTGTTACAAATTTTAATAGTCTCCTGTGAGTACTGAAAAGGCACAAGATTCAAAGTTAGAAATCTTGAGCCCAAGTCCAATTTTACCATTAAATAAGTATATGACATTGATGATTTTCTTTCTTCAACATAATGTCATTTTCATCAACTGTCAGATGAGAGACGGAAGCAAAATATTTAAGATCACTTATGGTTTGCAATTTCTGTCACTCTGTGGCTTATCTTTCTGTGACTTGTTCCTCCATTGAAAGAATTCTGATAATTTAAACTTTCCAACAAGTTGAGTTATAATTAATTGCAAGTTGGGTAATTCTATGTGACATGCCTATATATGAGAAATAATTTTAAGTTGGCATACTGAGATACCTTCAGAATTTCTAATGTGTAAGAAGAAATGGTGAAGAAGCTAAACATGCCTATTTGTTAGGACAGAGTAGTGATGGCAATCAAACACAGTTAAGTAAATACTCCTAGTTCCTAAGCGATGATCTCTCTGATACATGAATGCACAGTAAAACTGTTGAATGATAATTTTAATCTCTCTCTCTCTCTCTCTCTCTCTCTCTCTCTCTCTCTCTCTCTCTTTCTCTCTCTCTCTCTGAGTGTGTGTTGTGGTGTGTGTGGTGGTGGTGGTGGTGTGTGTGTGTCTGTGTGTGTGTGTGTGTGTGTGTGTGTGTGTGTGTGTGTGTGTGTGTTTTAAAACACAAAACTTTTCATGGCCATAGGATTTAAAGCACTTCATATACAACTTTGTCTCGCATAGGGCCATACTCTGAAGCTAAAGTAGAATTTCAATCTCTTTCCTCATACTTTTATTTTCTAATTATGAAGGAAATACAACAGTATTTCATATAGTCTGAGTTACACTCACATCCCAACCAGCCATTTTTATGCTGCATCTTATGAATTTTAGTGGATGTTTTTCCCCAAATGTTGACAATTGTGCATAGATAAATGAAGTACAGGTTTCTCATTCTATTTATCATATATGTCACACCAGTCCATGGAATCATTGCACTCTTGATGTTGGCCTTCTCTTATCTGTGTCCCTGTGCTATATTGGAGTGGTAAATGTAAACCAATGATTTTCTCTATGTTCTAAAATTCATACAGCAAGTATGGAAAATTTCAGAAGAAAAGCCTGATTTTTCAAAAATTCTCCTGTGCTCAATGGGGATTATACTTACTGAGTTTTAAATCACAGCACAAAGCCCCATTTGGCTGTTTCATAGTTTTTCAAATTGTGGGGGAAGTTAATGTTGTTTCAATTGATGTAATTATTATATATTCCACATATTTTAATCAGCAGTTGAAGATTTGGATTTATGCTTTGTGACAAGTTCATGAAAGCTACAATTTGAAAAGCATTTTTTTTTTAAATTGAAGTACCAAATTTCTTCAATTCTCCATAACTTACAAAGATTTTCTTTGGTCAGCAAGGGTAAATATTTAAAGCAATTATGAATGAGTTGTATATAATTGTGTATGTGCTCTGGCCCTAAAGTTTGGGGCATTAATAGAGAAATTACAAGTGAAAATAGCCTCAAGTAGTAATAACTGTGAGCTTAGAGAAGAGGATAAAAATCACGAATTTCTGACAAGAAAATATTTCCCTGGAAATTCTTCAAGAGTGCCTAATTCCCTGTCATAGAGTTAGTGATACTGAAAACTGCGTGTTCCCATTAAATGAATAGTTTGAGATCATGTTATTTCAAAACTGTCATTGACATTTTAAGGTGAACAAATCATTGATGTGTACATCTTGAAGAGACAACTCGCCAGGATGTTTAGCAGTCTCTCCCACTGCATGTCAGTAACAAAATATACCATCCCCCAAAATGTGTCAACATAAAATGTTCTCCAATCATTGACATATGTTCCTTTCTATGACAAAATGAATCCACAGTTGAAAACACAGCTAACCTCACCTAAGACATACTTTTCTATTGTAGTTAGTAAGCCTATCTTCAGCTTCTGTGAGGCAGAATCTGTCATTGTCTTCTCCCTTTTTACACAAGCCTTCTTCTGAGTCTTCCCCCTTTATTTTTTCCATTTGCAAAGCTCATGTTGGAGGATTTCAATAGTATCCAATTTATAGTGTGACTCATATTGGAACCCATCTACCTATATGCATTTAGCACTGAATCTCCCGCAAGGTTTCCTTTTAATACAGTGACGATTCCTTATACAAATTTTATCTCTAACTACCTTTCCACTACTCTCATTTCTTTGTGAGAGCCTTAAGTAAAAGGAGTATATTTTGGTACATTGGATATGCGTATTTTCTAATGTCTAATTGGTCTGTATTCTGGGAATTCAGAAGATGGAAGATTATAGTGTATTGTTGCTGACTTCTTATATTAGATTTATAACAAATGAGGCCTGAGTCCTAAAGCAACAAACAAATCAATTCCTCTTTGCAAATGTAATCCTTTTGTCTGTCTGTCTGTTTGTCTGTCTACCCATCCATCCTTATATATATAAGATTTCCTTTCTCTTCACCTGCACTCTTCATTCTCTCCTTATTCACTTTTTAATCTTTCTCTTTCGTCTTACATAAGGCCAATACTGCTTTTATGAATGTCAGATGATCTGATATTTTTCCTTTCCAAAAACTATTTAAAAGATGCAGAAGCCTAGAAAAGTGACATATTTGCTAAGATGCACACCATATATAGAATGTCCACAGAGGGCATTGGGGATAATAGCAATGGTAAAGCTGACAGGTTCTCAATAGATAGATCATGAACTATCAAATAAGAGCAGCATACCTTCATTTCTAAATGCAAAAAAAAACTCCCATAGATAACCATGAAGAAAAATTCTGACAAATTCAATTACTAGAACATAATTGCCATGAAGATCTTCCATATTTACTTCTGAATCTGATATCTTTGGAGTGAAAATATGAGGTTATATGTAGTTTGGTTGAAGAATGTGAGAATGGATGGAAGGAAGGGAGGCATGGAGGGAGGGGAGAGGAGGGATGGAGGGAGGGAGGGAGGGATAGAGGGAAGGGGGAAAGAAGGAAGGAATCAAACAAGCAAGAACCTAAGAAGCTGAATAGAAGTGTAAAAGCTTATTTAGAAAACTAAGACATTTTTTCAGGTACCAAAATATGCAGAGTCTGATTGAGTGTGAAAGGTATACTCACAGTTTTCCATGCCTACATGCTTGTTCCTGTTTCAGACATTCTTTGCTGGGGAGTGAGCAACTAAAATCCACTGAGTAGTCCTAAATTTTTCCTTTATGCAAAAGACGTATAAATTGCAATGAATGCTGATAAACTTGCATACCAAACACTTTCTAATTTTTATCAAATTTGACAAGATTATAACTTCTAAACCATGCCTCAAAACCTAACTTACTGTTAAATACAGTTCATTCAAATCCACAAAGCTTACTAATCTAAAAAGAATTTTATGTATTGACCTGAGCCTTTTAACCCAATATTTGTATTAATAGAAAATACTAATTTCATATTTACCTTTCAGCTGGCATAGCTTTTAATATATTTGATTCTATGTATATCAATGTTCTGCCTACATGTATATATGTGTATCACATGCATGCCTGGAACTCATGGAGGTCAGAAGAAGGCATTGAATGCCCTGGAAATATAATTACTTGCAGTTATAAGCCACCATGTAGGTTCTGGGGACCAAACACCAGTCCTCTGTAAGAATAAGAACCCATAATCACTGTGCAATCTCTCCAGCCCCTTAACATTAACTTTTATGTGAAAATTAGATATACAAAGCATAACTTAAAGAATGAGACATTTACTAAAAATCACTATTATGAAGTTTATACACAGTTTATTTAATGTATTTGAGGGTCTACTAAAGATACTTGATTACATATTACAAAATTTTCAGTATTTTTGTTTTCTGTCTATACCAGCAAGCACCACAGTACCATTTTACATGTAAGTAGGCTGTATCAGAAATGTTTCATTTATATGGAAAGTTGGATATCCCTCACATTCTAAATGGAGACAAGAAAACAACTTCACTTTTCTAATAGTTTTCAATATGAACAACTTTCTTAATATAATTTTCTATTTTTGATAATTTTGATTTGATAGCAGTCTTTCCATTAAAAGATTCAGTTTAGGTACTTTGCATATATATAAGTATTCATCTTTGAAATGAGAAATAATGGATGACTATGTGAATTAAGACTACATTGCCTGACAAGGGTTGAGTAATGCACTAATCTATGGATATAGTAGTAAGTTGTTAGAAGTAACTTCAATATTATGCCCATGTAGCAGTGTAATAGTAGTATATTGTTTCATAGGCCTTATTACCTGTATAATCACTGGTTTCTCACACTGATAAGGAGGATTCTTTTTGCAGTAGATTGTATTTAACATACAGACCCACAACTGGTCAAGGTACAAAGAATAAGAGACTATAGAATGCTCAGCCCTAAATGAGACATCTCTAACACATAGTGTCCTCCCAGATCTCAGAGATCATTGCAGGAGAGGAAGTAGAAAGGTTGTAAGAACCAGAGGTGGAGAATGCCTTCAAGGAAACAGTGTTTGCTGATCACAGCAAGGAAGTTGCACTTACAAAATCATAGCAGTTGTGACAACATGCAAAAGACATGTATAATGTCAAGACAGACAAAATCCCAGTATGAAGAGGAGGACACAAAGTGCCACTCTTAACTAAGGAGCTCTTGGCAATTGATAGCTTCTGGGAGAAGAAGAATCAGTTAATATGACTGATGCCTTACTCGGCCATCATGATTGAAGAGTTCTCCTGCAGTAGATGGAATTCATAACTGTATAATATAGAGAGGGTGAGATACCTTTGAACATTCGGTCCTAAATGGGATGTCTCCATCAAATATCTCCCCTCATAGCTCAGGGAACTTAGGAGAAGAAGAGCTAGAAAGACTGTAGGAGCCAGTAGGAATGGAGGACAGCAAGGAAACAAGGCTTATAGACAGATCAGGGCTGACATATATATATAAGTTCTCAGACACTATGGCAGCATGTACAACATCTGTACAGATGAAAGCCAGATGGGGTCCCAGCACTGAGAGTGGAAGTAGACACAATCCCCCATCACACCCAATCCCCCATCACTAGCCCAGAAACTATCACCAAATGACAAGTGTTCCAAACAGAAAGATTACTTTTGTCCAACAGGGTCTCACTGAGCATACAAACCACACTTAATGGTAGGCTCCATGCTGGCAGTAGATGGCAGACACAAAACAAGCTCAGTGGTATTTTTGGAGGGTTTATTTTTATTCATATTCATTTTTCTATGATTTTATTTTTAACTTTACAGGTCTTTAACTTACATATTATATGTTCCAATTTTGTGTTTTTATGATGTGTCTGTGTGCGCTCATGCATGCATGCATGCACATGTCTGTATGTCTGTGTATGTACATGTTTGTACATGTTTCTCAAACTCTTTCTTTAGATCTTATTACGTTTATTTGTTTTGTCCTATTCTAATATGTTTGCTTGGTTATGTCTTTGTTTTGTTTTCTAATGAGGGAGATAAAGAAAAGGTGTGATTTTGAGTAGGTGGGGAAGTGAGGAAGTTCTAAGAGGATTTGGGAAGAGAGGAAACAATGATCAGAATACATTCTATGAAAAGTATATTTAAAAAATATTAAAGAATTTAGCTCGTAGTATGTTGACTATGCTTCAATGGAAGGTCAAAAAAGCTTGTGAGCAGTACAAATTGTACTAGATTGGCTTAATCAAAAAGAAGACTGAGTGAGTAGGAAATAGGTCTTAGATAAGGGAGGCTGAAGGAGAGGTGAGTATGAGTAGAATATACTGTAAACTATTTTCAAAGATTAGCATTATGATTTATATTGATAGCTAATATATCCACAATCATTGAGTTTCATGACTCATGCATACCTTTTAAAATATTCATTGAAGACCTATTTTTGTTGCATATCTTTTCAGATTGTAAGAATAGAGTACAATGTAAGACAAAGACATACCTATTCTCATATAGGTCATTTTGTAGTACTCAACCAAAATGAAGTTAATATTTGACTCAATAATTTAACAGTTGTGCGATCTTAGGAAATTTACAAAGTCTTAGTATCAGGTCTTTGGCCACCTTACCTACAAAATGTAGTTTTCATCTATATTATTGGGATATTGTGAGAATGTAATAAAAATATAAAGTAATATACCCAAATATCTAGCATCTAATAAAATTTTCATTAAGATTTTCATGTCCTTTGCCTTGCTATTATTATTGAGTATTTAAAAATCATTAGAATTTCTATTGAGAATAATCCTTCATTACCAAAATATCTCACAAGAACTGAGATATGAATAAACTTTTTCTTTTTTATTACATCTATCTATCTATTTAATGTGTGAATGTGTGTATGTATGCACATGCATATACCTGTAGCAGGTATACAGCATAGCAGGTATATGCATGTACACACATGCAGACATGTGAGGACAATTTGCAAGAGGTGGATCTCCACTTTACCAGCTTGTGAATTGATTTATCTGCTAGATTTACATTAGACAAAAAAGGAACACATTTAATCATTTCAATCTGATAAAACAAAAGATACTTACTTACATTTACCTTAGAATCCTTAAGCTTCATTCTACACAGTGAACCAAGAGCATTAGTTTTCATATTTTTAAGTTAAAATATAATTTCATCATTGCCTCCACTCCTTTCTCCTTCCAATCTTCCTTGTGTGTCTCCTTTTCTTTCTTGAATAAACAGCCTCTTTTTAAATTATTACTGCAATTGCTACGTGTGTGTGTGTGCGCGTGTGTGTGTGTGTATACCTTGACATATAAATACAATCTGCTCAGTCCATTTGTGTTGAATATTTATATTTATATTCATTTATATATATTTATATTTATATTTATATTTATATTTATATTTATATTTATATTTATATTTATATTTATATTTATATTTATATTTATATTTATATTTATATTTATATTTATATTTATATTTTAATTCAGGGCTGACCAATTGTAGTTCCCTGGGAGTAGGAAGAAACTATTTTTTCCTGCTTTCAGCCTTCCTTTTTATCTATAGTCCTTTGTCTATAATTTAGACCCTGTAAGATTTCTCCTTCTACTTTAGCATGTCTACTGATGCTGTCCTTGTTCAGGTCCTGTTTAGACAGCCATCTTGTTGAAGTATCGTAGGTAAAGCTTCTCTGCAGCTTCTGATAAACATAAGGAAAGCACTGTAAAAGGAACAAAGGCATCCTAAAAACCAGTGTGGTACTGTTTTCTTCCATACCTCTGATATCAGAGACCTTTAAACTGGAATATGCTTCCTGCATTCAGCTGATATGTAACCAGAAATATTAACATTCAGGACAGAAATTTCCTCTTACAGAATAATTCATCTGAAAAAGACCACAATACTAATGAATATCACAGAATATTGCTATTTGAGAATGGATTATTTAGCTCAGATTTAAATTTCACAAAATTAAGAATTCGTTAGGAATGCAGAAACATTGGTAAGAACTACTTAAAATTACAAATGACACAAGAACAGAAGTTTTATTAATATTTGGCATGTGGGTTTTGCAGGGCACATGTGGACAGGGGTTATCTGAATATTTGGAATTAAGAATAAAAACCAAAAATGAAATCCTCCTTTATGTAACTATTAGTAGAGAAATAAATTTACCTCACCACATTTTCAAACTTATAATACTAATAAGCTCAAGAAAAATTTATATAATTACCTTTTATGAGTATTTATTCTAAATTGGAGTAATGGAAAGCAGAGTACGGAGACTGAAACACCTTTCTACAATCAGTTCTTGTGGAAGTGATTATTTAAAATGACTGCTAGTAAAGCCCACTATCTAAGCTGTGTTGGTGGCTCTGCCTAGCTCAGCCACTATGTCCCATGGCCAGAGGCCACGTGTGCGCTGCAGCTAGAAAAGGTTGGCCAGAAACACCAGCCCTGCTACCCACGAGCCACCAGCATGGGAGATGGCTCTGCCAATCTTTCATGCTGTTTCCGCAAGGCTGGGCATTGCCCAGACCATCCTGCCATCCATGCGGGCCCAGTAGGAAAATGAGACTCTGATGCTTAAATATTAATCAAAGGCTTTATGTGTTTGGTAATGCTCAATAACAATATGCCCATACAATTAGAGTTGTTTCCCAATTAGCTAACCTAAATATAAGTTGTTACCTGCAACTACTCTCCATACCTGCAAGGCTCTTCATCCTCCTACATCTCTGCTCTTCCTAACTCCTCCTCTTCCTTTTCCTCTTTTTTTCCTTACTCCTCCCACCTTAGCTCCTCCTACAGTTCTAGATATTATCTTGGCAGAGAAGAAAATGGTGTTAAACTCAAAATGCTGTTTTATTTTTATATGTGTTTTTTGAACCATTAGATTAAATACGTATTTCTCCAAAGACAGTTAACAAAATCTCAAGATACTTGTGGAAAGATGTACAATCACAGATATGCAAACAATAACCACATTAATAAGACTATTATCAAAACAGAAGTCCAAGGGCTGGAAAAATAGCTCAGTAGTTAGGTGCACCTGCTGCACTTTCAGGGAACCAAACCCCACAGCAGGCAGCTCACACCCATCTCTAACTCTAGTTATAGGAGATGAAAGTGCTCTTTTGACCTCTGCAAGCAGCAGGCATATGCATGGTGCCTGTACATACATATAGGCAAGACAAACACACACATAAAGTAAAATAAGTACACCTAAAAAATAAAAATAAGTCACAATAATAAACATTGAAGAGATAATAATACATATGTGAAAAATTGAAAACTTAGTACATTGTTAGTGGGACTTAAAAATAAACACTTCTATGAAAAAATAACATGAAAGTGTCTTAGAAAAATAAAAAAAAGTAACATATGATCCCATAATGCTTCCTTTGGGTATGTAACCAAATCAACATTAAAGAGATGCTAGCTCTCTTGTTTTCACAGGACTATTCCAAATAGCCAAGAGATAGATGTACCATAAATATTGATAAGGGAGTGATCAGATCAAGAAAATGTGATTTATACATACAGTAAAATATTATTCTGTCTTTAAAAAGGAATGAATTGCTGTCACATGTTGCAAAATGAATGAATCTTAACGAGGTCATGTTAAGTGAAATGATCCAGTCATGTAAATATAAATTTGCTGTATTTTCTCAATGATAAACAGGTCAAAATCACAAAAATAAACAGGGGAATGGTGGGTACTGGGGAAAAGAGTTGTTTAATTAACAAATAGTGTTTCAGATTTTAGAGGTAAGTGATTCTAGAGACTTCTCACAAAGTACTTAACACTAGTAAAGTACAAAATTTAAAAAGTTTAAGAAGACAAATTTATTTCGTGTGATTTAGATTTTTATCACCAAACTACATTTAATAATTTTAAAAACAGGTAACTAAATTTCACTATCCCATCCAATTGTAATTTAGGTCTACTCACAATTTTTTAAATAAATTTCACTTTCACTAGAAGCAAGGTGAACCTATTTCTCTGGGAAAAAGAAGTGATCCAAATGCTTATAGCTACAGTAATACAGGCTTAGATGTGTCTCATAAGAATGTTTACAAGATCTAAAAGAGAAAAAAAATGGCTATTTATGTATCTGTTGTTAAAAAGCTGTAGATTTCTGCCCATTTCCTGCAAGAATTTTAAGTGCCATACTAAATCACATTATTTAATGCTAACAGATATCTTCAGAATTATGTAGTATAAGGGCTTAAAAGAGAGAGTTCATTTTCACCCTTTTATAGATGATTTTAAAATCCATACAGGAGCATTTATGATACTCCCATTTACCACTACTGGGTCTCATCAGTCTTGAAGATTTTTTCTTCCAATTTCCTTATGTGCCCATTTCCTTCTGTAATATCTTACTTTCCCTTTCTAAATTTGAACTTGAATATTAAAACAGATGCAAAAAGAAGCAGTACTTACACATAAACTCTTGAGCTGCATTTTCATCATTTGCTCTGGTGGCAAAAAGAAACCCAATTGTATAAAATTGATAACAACATTTTACTATATCCTTGGGTCCTGAGGGAAAAAGCAATGTGTGTAGACAGATGATCTGATTTTATGAGCACATAGCTGAAGTCTAGCACTGTGCATTTGTCTTTATGCTCCTACTTTTTTTTCAAGGACTATGAAAACACATTAGGTACCAGTTTCACTTTCTACAATGACCTGCAAAGCTAATGACAATGCACACCATTTATATTGCCGTTTCTCAGGATACACACCACAGTGTAGATCACTTTTAGCATACCCTCTTAGTCTTGGCTTGTTAATAAGAAAACAAGAACCTTAGTATACAAACTTATTTTATTATCTACTCTCACTGAGGACTGTGATTTGGATTCCACTCAAACATGAATTAGTTTAAATGCTGCTCTGCTGTGACTGTTGAATTTATTCATTAAGATGTAATATTTTACTTATGAAACTGCATTTGAAAATTCTTTGGTGTACATCAGATGAAATTACAGTGCTCAGGGATATTGATTATTGCTTGTAATTGCCATCATAATAGCCAGCAGTTCTCTCTCTTTCTTCTACCTCTTAATGATATACCAAACTAAATCAATATCTAACATATTGGGCCACTTACATTGTCTTGAAAATCCGATTGTTGTTCTTCATAAATATGCAAAAGTTTGAAGAATTTTTATCTTCAAACATTAGGTAAAAGGGTCTGTACTCCTGGGTTTTCCCTTTAGATCATAAAAGTATATCAGAAAGATGCTATATAGAATTAGTTATATGTGTGTTATACTTTATCACCTCAAAATAGTCACAGGGTAGAGGTTGAAGGCTAGGAAGGCTACACTACTGTGTTGCTCATAAATTGCTACGTTTCTTACTCATTAGTAAATTTAATGACCAATGAGGAAAATTCTGGCCAGGAGAGGTCTCCAGTTATTGAGGAGATCTGCATTTTTAAGTCACAATTTATTCAAATACTTGACAGAGGAAGTACAATTACACAAAACTTACACAATGGTATTGGTCAGTTATCCAATAAAATATATTTTATCTTATTGCTATTTTTATATCATGTCTCAATTCTTCTATTATTGAGATAAATTAGATGCCTTTTAGGAATAGCAATACTTCTTTTATCTCCTGAAAGGTAGCTTGTCCTGTGCCATTTGCCCATCCATACAAAACAATTGGTCTTTAAAAGAGGCTATAAGAACATATGGCAAGCAAAAGAAGGCTCAAGAGATAGATGGCTCAGAGAATAGAGTTCTTGTCATGCAAGTAGGACTACTAGAATTTGGATCATAAGTATCTTAGATGGAGTTTTTATTGTGCTAAAATACTATTACAAAGAAGCAACTTGGAGGTAAGAGGGTTTATTTCATTTTATACTTCCACCTCGTAGTCCATTATTGAGAGAAGTCAGGGCAAGAATTGAGGCAAAAACATGTTGGAATATTCCTTACTTGATTGCTCATCATGGCTTGTACATCTTGCTTTCTTGTACCTTCCAAGACCACCAGCCCAGGGTTGGTACTGCCCACAATGGTCTAGTAACTCCCATATCCATCATTAACTAAGAAATTTCTTTATAGACTTGCCTCTAGGCCAATCTCATGGAGACATTTTCTCAGTTGTCCTTCCCTCTACTCAGATGATTATATCTTGTGTCATGCTGGAAAAAAAAATAAAACAACAAAATTGACCCCTTGGCAACGACACAGAAACATGCTGCTTATTAATCCATGGCCTTTCTTTCCTTATTCATCTCTAAAATCTCATATTAATATCGATATCATGGTTTAAAACACTCCAAATGCCCACAGTCTTTAAAAAATTCAGTCTCTTTAAAATATCCAAATATCTTAAAATATCCAGACTCTCTAAAATGCCAAACTTTCTCTACAAGTTCAAAGTTTCTCAAGTGTGAACTCCTATAAAATCAAAATCCAAGTTACATACTTTGTTATTTAGGGGGCGCAGGTATTAACCAGGGCAAAACCAAAGTCTAATAGTGTAAAGTTCAGTGTCATGTATCAGGGAACCATGATCTTCCAGGCCCCAAGAGGGTTCATTTCTCCATTCTGCTGTTGGCAGCACACATAGCTTGTTGGAGGCTCAGGCCAGCTCCACTCCACACTGTCCTGGCAGTCATCCCACGATAATGGCATTTACAATATGCTGGAGTTTTCATGAAAACTGAGACTTCACCTTCATCAATGGCCTCTCAGTGCCAAGCCTCATCTGCTTTCCATGACTCTTTCATGCCTTCAAAACCAGTAAGCTCTAGAAAATATACATAATGCCTGGTTCAGCTGCCAGCCAGCACAGGGTACAGTTTTGGCCAACCCTAGACTACAGCTACCATTTGCTGACCCTGGGGAAACACTTCCCAGAGAAATGGTGCTGGTCTCTTAACCACAGCATATTCTTATGACCGTGCTGACAAGCATCAATTGTTCCAGCAAAACAAAGATTTCACTTTAGTAGTTGTACTCTCTTGCTAATCACAGGCAATTAGCACATTAAAGGTCCTGAAAGAATCATTTCTTCCCTCTGAAACCCCATGAGACAGGCCTATATTTATCTTCATTGCTTAAAAATCTTCCAAGAACCTGCAGTCAAGAGTCCATGGAGCTCCGAGTATCCCTTGTCTTTTTGAGCCTAAAGTTCAAATGTTACCACAATCCGCCTCAAAACGCATGACCATATCTGTCCCAGCAATAACTCCCAGCTTGGTATAGATTTTTGCCTTAACTAGGGTTTCTATTGCTGTGCTAAAACACCATGACCAAATGCAACTTTATACTTTTATCAGTGAGAAAGCTCAAGGTAGAACCTGAAGGAGAAACCAAAGTAGAAGCCCTGGAGGAAAACAGTTACTGCTTGATCCCTTTGGCTTGTCCATCATGCTTTCTTATGTCATCTAGAACCACCTGTGCAGAGTGAACTAGGCACTCCCACATCCAACATCAATCAAAATATCCCATAGACTTGTCTACAGGCCAGTCTGATGGAGGCAATTCCTTAACTGAGGCTCCCTCTTTCCAGATTATGTTCGCTTGGGTCAAGTTAACAAAACAACAAAGAAGCACAAAGACACACAAAAGAATACATATACCACCTGTAACATGGTTTGAACAGATAGTGTTTCTTCATTGAGTCAGTTTACATAGGTTATTAGACCACGATGCTTTTCTAGTAAGATTAGGGTTACTGATAACATCAGACAATGGAAATATACTAAGTAGGATATATCTGATACCAGTTTCATCCACAATATTGACTAGCTGTTACTTAAGTCAGTCACTTTTATTCTTCAGGTCTCAGTTATTTTCATTGAAAAATTGGGACATGAGGGTACTACACGATTTATAAAGAAGTTCCTTCCAGGTTTCTGAATCTATAGGCACCATTCCCACATTCTTCTCATTAAGCCAAAGGGAGAAGTAATAAAGCTTTGTTGAAGTCTGCATGCCGAATTCAGCACAAAATGTGCGTCTTCTGTACTTTACCATTAAAATATTAATGTTTTTCAGGAGCTGCCTAAACATCGTACACTTATTTTCTGATAGAAATGGTTCCAGAGTTCAAAATTGTGCATCACCAGTTATTAGTAATAGAGCCATGGACTTGTTTTCTGCTTCTCTTTGTTTTGTTTTCTCATCTGTAAAAGGGGCATAAACCTTGTAATAAGCATGTGATGAAGATAAAGTGGTATAATACTTTTGGTTAGTGTTATAAAAATTATCAATTATCACTTTTACTCAAGTTATGTCGCCTGTAGATTAAGATAATAGTACCAACCTCAAATACATACAAAGATCAAAATAATATACATTTACAAAAACTAACTTGGAACCTGACCTCTCTAAATAAAGAGAAGACTAGAAAATTTACCAAATACCAACCTTTTAATTTTAGCTATAAAGCTGATATGAGATCAAGAACGTTTTTCATTAATAAAATATTCACACTTTCTAAACTTAAATTACTGTTTTATCTATGAATATCATGCCTTTCTATTTTAAAAAATGACATTTTATGTTTTGAGGCCTGGCTTCATTCCCTTAGTACTATGTGTAAATGCTTTTCTTAGTGAATAAATATGCTTACAGCACAGTGTGTAATGCCTGTGAGTCATGTACTTTTAAAATTACTTAATGAAATACCAATTATTTTGGCTATTATAAATATCCCTGTAATGAATACGTTTTTAAATAAATTGTCATAAACATCATTTCCTGATGAAAAACTCCTACAAGCATAATTATTATGTAAGCAAATATATGTTTAAAATATCTTGGTATATAATGTTAAGTGGCCCTCTAGAAAGACACAGGAATCTCAATATCATTCAGAAACCCAGCCTTTTAGAAGAAAGCAGTTAACCTCCATGATACTCAAGCAAAATTCCCTATTATCAACTTTCTCATCAACTGGCATGTAAAGCTTTGGGGGTTCTTTAAATGCACATGTTTCTTTTCCTTTCAGTGTAGAAGCTGGAAATGAGACTTATGCATTTGGGTATATGTTGCAAGGTGATGTTGACTTTTCACTTACTGAGAGGCTTTATACTATACATTAAAATGCAGCACCAGAATGTGCTTTGTTTAGCAGTGCATTTTACTGCCATAGAGGGCACAGTATAGTGCTTAAGATTCAGGACTTTGAAGCCTGGATACTCTGTATGCTGATTCTAGCACTGTCACTTGTGTGGCGAGTAAAACAAGTTGTTTAAACTATTTGCCTTCACATTCATTTTTTAAAAGAATTCTTTATGTATTATGTATATGAGTACACTGTAGCTGTCTTCAGACACACCAGAAGAGGGCATCAGATCCCATTCCAGATAGTTGTGAGACACCATGTAGTTGCTGGGAATTGAACTCAGGACCTCTGAAAGAGCAGCCACTGGTCTTAACCACTGAGCCATATCTCCAACCCTGCCTTCTCATTCTCTTCCTCAATGAGGAAGATAACATAGCCTGTTTCACACAAGTAAAGAATGAATGCAATAGCAAATTCACAATAGAACACATGACACTTAGCACCTACTAAGAGTAGATTATGGGGACAAAATACATATATTTGTTTTTCTCGAGTTCTTACTTATGATTAATATATCACTACTCTTTATGAAAGATCTGGTTATAATAATAATGAGCAACCTGGGATCTTCCTGTAAGAATATAATATAGTAAGACTGTTAGTCCACTTGTATGGAGATCCACGGCAGGCATAATGAATGTATGGTGATAAACTGTAGAATTGAATTTGTCTCTGGGAATGGAGGTAGAAATTTGCTTTGAAAAAAATAAGTGAGAATTCCTGGAGTTATGAAACTGTTCTATATTGGGATAAGGGGTATGTTGCATGAGTGATTGCATTTATCAAATCTCAGCAAAGATACATTTGAATCTGGAATGTTCTAATTAGCAAAATGTGGTGGTACAATGCAGTCAGCTCTTCAGAATCATGATTAAGAAATGAGAAAAACATAGTGAATATCAAATCTGGAAGAGCAACATTTACTTGTCAGCAAGAAAGGAAGGAAGAGAAGGAGGGAGTGAGGGGGACAGAGTAACACAGAAGAGGAGGAGGAGAGATGGCAAAGATACCAAAGAAAATTCAGCTAATTCTGAATTACATGAAAATTTTGTCTAGCCCTTTTTTGGTCTCATGAGATTTGCCATCGCCTGGTAGTTTGAAATCAGTAGTGTTTGTGGGTTTATAGCAATCTGCTCTGGTATTTATAGGAAAACTTTTCTGTTTTTCCCTATTAGGCATTTCCTGTTCAAACATGGATCTGGTTCCTCTGCTATCTTCAGTGCGGCTAGTCAGAACTACCCTCTGACATCCAACACTGTCTACTCGCCACCACCCAGGCCGCTGCCTCGAAGCACCTTTTCCCGACCTGCCTTCACTTTTAACAAACCGTATAGATGCTGCAATTGGAAGTGCACAGCCTTGAGCGCCACTGCAATCACAGTGACATTGGCCTTGTTGCTAGCCTATGTAATTGGTAAGCCCTCTATTCTATGTATCAGTTTTCTTTCTTAACCTGCTTGTTTTGTTTGTAGTGGGTTAGGAATTTGCTTTCAGTGCTGCGATGCACAAATTTGTAGCGTAGCTATCTGCTGTAATGACAAACGGATTTCTAGTTAGGGTTTTTCTTTTCTTCATCCCTAACCTTAAACACTGTTGTTGGTGTGGAAGGAGCACTCCTTGAGAAGAAATATTTGTAGTACTAACACAGTCTTATTGATTGCGCTCACTGTAGTTAGCCATGTTCCTTTCAATTAAATAGTCGTTATGGTTTTCTCATTTAAAGTCATAAGTACTAATCTACAAT
Organism: Rhabdomys pumilio; assembly: GCA_030674055.1. Classification (NCBI taxonomy): domain Eukaryota; kingdom Metazoa; phylum Chordata; class Mammalia; order Rodentia; family Muridae; genus Rhabdomys; species Rhabdomys pumilio. The sequence continues at coordinate 24,667,661 of JANHMN010000005.1, forward strand.
AGCTTCTTAAATTATAGGTACACGGTAATATTGCTACTGAATCTTCAGGTAGTGATTTCATTAAAGAGATACTTATTTGAGAACTTTCATGAAATTTAGAGCATAATGTCTTCTCAAAGATTCATAGAAACCAAAACATACAGCCCTATTTTCAAAAGAAAGTTGGAAAGTGCGTGGTTCTTGAGCTTAGGAGGGAAATTGTATACAGTCTTTTAAGGGAAAAAAATCTTGTTCTTCAGTCACTCTGATTAAAGTCACCAACACTTAATAGAAAATTGTATTGATTTTTCTGGATGGCATTTTATTTTGACTGAATATTAATTTCTGTGCTTCAGTGGTTCTGCCAGTTTAAAATGTAAATACTTTAAGATACGTGCTTTTTGAAAACCTTATTCCAAGGATAGATAGGATATTCTGATGAAAAAAAATCTGTCTAGATATGTCATTAGCGACTTTTTTTCAGGTTTAACATGAAATTTCATTTCCTCGTTGATTCAGAATTGTTCTGAGAAGTGAATAAAAATAGATTTAAATTTTCTCATAACTGTAAATAACAAAGCATGCTTGGTTGGTTCCTTTTTTTTTTTTTCAAAGTGCTAACAGATCCAAGACTTCCCATATCCAGTATTTCTAGGAGCTATAAAACAAGAGGATGTAAGCAAGTAAACAGATAACTTTTGAAGAACTATTACTATGATGTGAGCAATACAGAGATATGGCCTCTGATAGCCTCCATGATTCTTGCTTAGAAATTCCCAGAAAGCAATCTATATTCTATTAAAGGTGGATATTTTCCCGTGTTACAAGTATTTCTTGTATATCATGTTTCACTCAATGCTTGCATCGCATGTTTATTTAGTTTACAATGGCCTGTAATGAGAAATACATTTAATGCGATGGAAGGATAAAGACAAATTGCAGTTCTAATAAATTTTATCATGAATTCATTCACAGTAAGAAATAGGGACCAGAGAGATACCTTAGCATGAAGAGACATCAGAGTTAAATGCCCTGAAACTATTTTATGGAGGAGTGAACTTTACCCTACAAGTTGTCCTACGACCTCCACATACATGACATGTGTGTCTACACACAAACACACAAACACAGTGAATAAGTGTTAAAAAAGATACAAATAAGGAATAATCTGATATGTTCCAGTACCATAAACACCCTTCAAAATGTTCTTGCTGAATTATGTTATGTTATTAATTATATCAACTTGATGTTATATGTGCTAGTTTCTGTTCACTTTACTATATGGAAGTAATGTTTTTACATATAAAATAGTACCACTAGTACAAATAAATTCAGATAATATAAGAATGTATTAATGACAAGTTCCTATTATGTTTAAGTCTATATTTCTATTTAAATTTATATGATATAATATGTGATACTTATGTCAGAAATTGTATTATATAATCTAAGACTCAGTGGTTTACCTTTTCATTTTGTTAGTAGTCGTTTCAGTGAGTGATATTTTATATAGACTATTATTTTAACATAACAGATGGTAACGTAGTTCAATAGCTATGAGCATAGATTTTAAACTACTTACTATATGTACCTCTTACTGTGAGTGAATCATGTATTTAATCTGTTCAGCCTCTATTGATTATGAGGAGAAATAAATGAACGAATAAAAATGAAAGTACTCGAAACAGGAAATATATGTAGAAAGAAGTTATAATGGTAAAATATTAATACAATTCTAATTTTCACTTTTTACTTTTGTTCATGGGTTCAAATAGTCAAGCATATTGCTCATTGTTCATTTATGTTTAATAACAGGGCCAACCCATAAGACACATTTTTTAACATTAACCCTCACTTTCTTTTTAGCATACAAGTAAATGTTCTAGTTTACTAAATAAATCAACTTTCTGTTTTAAAATTTAACTATATGTACCATGTTATGTCTTGCAATGGTAAGTAGAACTAAGTGGTTTGATTGGTTAAGATGTATCTTTTGAAAATATTTACTGTGATGTTTTCTAATTTAATCCAAAATGCTAACCTTGTACAGAGAATGGGTTCAAAAGAAGATTTCTTACTATGAACAGTGTGACTTTCTTCTTGACCTTTGATAAATTAGGAAATATATCTGCCTAAAGCTAGGTGTTATATGGCGGCATGCTTGCCTAGCATGTTTGAGACCTTAGGTTCAAAACCAAGTACAAAAAAAAAAAAACCCTGTCTTCCTGGATTTATCTTATTACTGCCCTATTGCTGACCATCTCAAGAAAGTAACATAAGAATTCATAAATACACATTCAGGTGAAAGATGCCACATAAGAACTATATTATATAAGATGATTTTTAAATGGCTTTCTGTGGTTGAAATAAAACACTATTATACTTCAAAATATGAAACCATTTCACCCTCCACTCTTTTGGGGCCTGTAAGAGTTGTCTTTTTTTTTCAATCTCCTTTGCATTTGCTGTATAACATGAGAAAATCTTTCACTGAAACTATTACTGCTTTCTGTTTCCCGTGCAAATTCCTTTCTGCTATTTCATTTTCCTCTATTATCCATTATACATAACCTTTACATACTAATGACTATATGCTGGGTTGCCCTCAATCCACCAGGGAAAATCACATCAATATCAATGGGACATCAATAGGTGTTCTGTGCATAATGCCTCTGTAAGTGGTCATTGGAAAGCAGTAGAAATCGAGTATGTGAAAAGCCAGAGTTGAGGTGTTCAGCCAAGCAGCTACAGCCTCATATCTACCCACTATACCTTTTAAGTCAGCAAGAAAATAATTCCTTTGAATAAGTTTTGAAGTCATAAAATTTGGTAAAAAAGAGCTCTGGAGAGCTACTGATTATATGAAGATATCAGGGAAAGGTTATTGTCAGGACTTCCTCATAAATCTGAAATATTTTCCATCTGAATCAAAAAATATGTCCTTATGCTTCATCCTCTCTGATATTTTGGCATCAGTGATGTATCAGTGCCAGTCAGAAGCACATTTGCTTGAATTTACAAATAAGCCATATGAAGTAGTAGGCAGGAAGACAGATGACCATATGCAAGGCATCAAGAGAAGGCGAGGTTAAGGTACTCCATCAATGGCTTGAAGGGCAGAAACACGGCTTCTCTGCAATCTTTGATGTTTTGATCAAATTTCTACAGAGTCAGCAATCTCAATAAGCAAGAATAGAAACTCACAGGCAACAGGAAATCATGAATACATTGTAACTGGGGTCAAATGGGCTGCTGCATTGAACAAATTGAAAAAAAATTCTAGCTTTTAGACCGAGTATCATCAGTTAATGATATGGATGGTTCTTTTGATTTTGTCATGAAATTAGTAACAATTCATGCCACCTTCAAGAGATGCAGCTAGTGTCCAAATTGTAGATATTAAAACATTAAATTCTATAAATGATGTCACAGCACGCTATATGATGCACATATGAAATGTTAATCAGATGGATATTAGCAATATATAACTAGGAAACTATTCAGTTTGTTTCTGTGAACTATATTTATAAATAAAACTATCCCAGAGAGTCAAAGACCTACTTCACATTTTTCTCAACAGCAAAATTTGAGTAACAGCTTATTTCAGTGCCATCTTTTACCTCCTTTATACTTGTTCAAATTGTGCTAATTTCTATGGCTATTATTATGGTGCAGTAAAAAGATGATGAAAATAATTGAGTCATGGGGAGTGAGATGTGTTCCCTTTGTGCACAATTTGTGGGCCCAAATTTTTAGACCTCACTAGAAGGAAGCAATTAAATGGGACATGAAATGTCCTGGTTTTGTAAAAATCCAAGATTGCTATAATGTAGAAAAGTAATAAAATGAAGAAACTTTCCCATGAAATTTAAACATAAAATGACCACTCATGTAATATATTTTAATATTTTATGTTTATCAAAATCTCTTTTAGTAGTAACCAATTCATTGATATATCTGCTTAAGTTTATCTGAAAAATGGAGATGTGGATAATACATTTATAAAGACTTTCTTTATAATTAAATGAGTCATAGCACAGAAAACACCCGTGGTAATGCTTAGAAGTTCTGTGATTACTATTGGTGGACCTGGATTATTATGAGCATTGTTTATTTGAACTGAGGTTAGTATAATGAACACTAATTTACCCTGACCTGACCTGACCTTGTTTTCTTTCTTTCTGAAGTCTTCTAAAAAGTCATCTGAATATCTTTCACACAGGAATAATTTTATTCATGTGTTTGTGTGTTGGTGTACATGTGTGGTCATGTTTGTGGGCACATGTGTGGAAAGTACATGTTAAGTAGCATGATAAAAGATGTGGACAATGGCTTGGAAATTCAGAAATTTTACCATGGCAAATGACAATTTGGCAAATTCAGATGAAATATTTCTCAAGAAATATATGACTTCAAACAGTTTCTCACAATCCAGATAAACACACACACACACACACACACACACACACACACACACACACAGGTTATGTGGCATGTGGATATTTTTAGACCTTTATCATGTAAGTTGCTAAGCTATCATTTTTTGAAATGAATAATAATGAACTATATTTGAGCAATGGCTTTTAAACACATGGCATGCTAAAGGATTTTATACTTCAAAAATGGGACTACATTTTCATATAGAGTATCCAGAATTGGAAGGGCTAACATGGCCAAGCAATTATCAGATTTATTGCAGTTACCACTAAGAGGTAGCATTTTACAATGTGTGCCAATGTGAGCTTATCCATGTTGAGCTTTTGCTCTATTCCTTCTATAGAGAGGTGAATACATGTTTATAACAGAGAAGACAAAATATATGAGAACACTTGAAAAAACAGTAAAAATAAAGGCTACAGGAATCCTATAGGACATAAGGGTTATAAATAGGAACAGATCATGAGAGCCATTTTAAGTCATGGTAAGAAGATAAAGTATGGTTTCCAAGAGCAAGTGGGAATTTAGAGGTTTTTAGTTATGGCAAAAATGTTGTTTTAGTAGATTTACACTTTAAATAAAATCATCTAATGATCCTACTAAAGTTGAGTTTAGCAGACAAGATGAAAGTTGAGGTCATGAAGACAAATAGAAGAGCACAAATTTAATGCATGTGAATCATAGTGAGAGCATAAACTTCTGGGAATAAGGAGAGTGGAAATAAGAAGTATTTAGAAGATAAAACGAATTTGACATATGTGATAGAAAAGCAAGATTAGATTAGGTTGTGATACTTTTATAACACTAAGGTAAAATATGGAAGGAAGACATAGAAGATAAATACAAATGATCATAAAAGACTATTATAAAAAATGTGTACCAATAAATTGAATAATGTAGAAGAAACCTTTAAGTTCCTTGATAAATATGATCTACCAGTCCTGAATTATGAATCACAGAATATTTTGACAGAACAATGTCGAATATTATGGCAGTGTTAGAAGTAATCTCCAGTCAAAGTGAAGTCCAAGACAAAGTAGCTTTATGGCTTAAACTCTACCAAATATTTGAAGAAGAAATATTACTGAGCATCTTTTTGCAGCATTTAAAAATTTATGAGGGAATAATGCTTAGAATTCCACTCCACTCCAACATCATGCTACTACCAAAGCCAAGCACTGAAACTAAAAAAGAAAGAGAGAGAGAGAGAGAGAGAGAGAGAGAGAGAGAGAGAGAGAGAGA
>JANHMN010000005.1:24673328-24700679 GCA_030674055.1 Rhabdomys pumilio
AGAGAGAGAGAGAGAGAGAGAGAGAGAGAGAGAGAGAGAGAGAGAGATTATTAATGGAGAAAGGCAGAGGAGAATCATAATGAAATATTTACTTACTCCAACTAGGATTGCTGATATCAAAGACTAGAGAAAACAAGAGCGTGTGAGGATGTAGGACAAAATAAACCCTTACACATTGTTAAATAGAATGTAAGTTACTACTACCACTGTGGAAATTGATGTAGATGGACCTCAAAACCCTGAAAAGTGGCATCCAATTCCACTATTCCTGGGTATATACTAGAAGAAATCAAATTGGTTTGTTAAAGAAATGTTTGTTCCATTCGGACTGAATGGATAAAATGCTACATGTACAAAATGCAGTGCTATTCAGCCATAAAAAGAAGAAATTATGTTATTTGCAGCAAATGAGTAATCCTAGAGAATATTTTACTAAACAAAATAAGAAATACCCAGAAAGATGCACCCTGCATGGAGTCATTCATGTGGAATATTGATTGGTATCAAAGGAATAAAGGGTGAAATGTTGTTGCCAAGGCATGCAGTGAATGAAGAAAGGGCTGTAGATATGTTGTTCACAGTATACAAAATTTTATGAGTAAGATAGAAGTAATAAATTTGGTGGTACTGTGCAACAAATTTAAAAACAAGTAATGTACATGAAAAATGAAAACATGCCAAGCCATCACCACAAAAACGATAACTATGTGAGATAATGTATATGCTAAGTAGCTACACTGAATCATTCTATGGGTACAATCCTATTGTACACCATAAAAATTTCCCTCCTCTTTTTTTCTTAAAGAAGAAACTATATAGACGAACTTTCAGGGTGAAAAGAGAGATAGATATAGAGACATCTTTATTTATCGGTACTGGGGGATTGGAAATAATCTACTTTAAGAGATGCCAAGATATTAGGAGAAGAACAAGAGAGAAAAGAAGATGAAAGCAGGTGTTTCAGGAAACACTGATATTCCAGAGGGCATAAAAGTGAATCTGATAAGTTGACTAAGAAGAAGCAACCTGGAAGTTTGCAAGAAAGCCATTAAATACTATACATGGACAGAATTACGGTTCTGGAATCCATAAACTAAAATCATTTTCATTGTGCCAAAACCAAGTGTGCATCCTTCTCAACACGGTTCTCTCAGTAAGCAGTGATATTTTCCAGAAGCCATCTGACGTGTAACACTGTAAAAGTTCATGGAGAAATGGATATAGGGATGTAACTTTCTTTTTATAAGCTAGCCATTAACGATTTTCAAAAATTTAGAGCAATTACAGTCTTCTCATTGATGTTATGAATTTTTAAAATTTATTTATTTACTTTACATCCCAATCACAGCTTTCCTTTCCTCCTTCCTCTCCTCCCAGTGAATCGCTCTCATCTCCCATCCCCCATCCCCTCCCATTCTCTGAAGAATAAAAGCCTCCCATAGATATCAATCCTCCTTGGCATATCAAGTTGCAGTAGGAATAGATGCATCCTCTCTAACTGAGCCCAGTAAAGGCAGCCCAGTTAGAGGAAAGGGGTTCAAAGACAAGCAACAAAGTCAGAGACAGCCCCTGCTCCAGTTGTTAGTGGTCCAAAATGAAAACCTTGCTGCACATCTGTTACATGTATGTAGGGGCCTATATCCACACCATGCATCTTTGGTTGGTGGTTCAGTCTCTGTGAGCCTCTATTTGCCTAGGATAGTTGATTCTGTAGGTTTTCTTGTGCTGTCCTTGACCCACCTTGCACCTTCAATCCTTCCTCCTGCTTGTCCACAACAATTCCTGAGCTCCAACTCATATTTGGCTGTGGGTCTCTGCATCAGTTTCTATCAGCTGCTGGGTGAAGCCTCTGAAAGGATAGTTATGCTAGTTTCCTATCTGCAAGTATAGAATATCATTAATAGTGTCGGTGGTGGGTTCTTTCTCTCTCATGCCATGGGTCTCAGTATGTTCCATCTTTATTCCTGCACATCTGGTAGACTGGACAATTGTGGTTCCAAGGTTTTATGCCTGAGTTACTGTACCCATCCCACCATTCGAAGGCTTGCCTGGTTGCAGGAGGTGACCATTTCAGGGTCTATATCCCCTATTGCTATGAGTCTTAGCAAGGGTTACCCTCATAGGATCCTGGGAGTTTCTCTTGTCTTAGGTTTCCAGGTCATTCCAAAGATGCCCCCACCACCAATCCCATTCTCACTCTCTGTTCTCTCTGATTTTTTTAAAATGTAATTATCATAAAGTATGACCTTTATGTTAAATGTAATGGTTTATACTTATTGTTCCACAAGTCAATAAACACTTTCAAATTATCAGTTAGAGTGTCTAATACAATAAACATCAAAAGACATAATACATCAGTGAAAATTCTCAGTTTTCATTATCAGTAAGTTTTCAGAACTAAAATTTCTTTGGTCACTAAAATATTTGTAAGATGCCATAGTAAATAAACGAAGTTCCAGAAGTGTGATTAAAGGACTAGATGTTTTCTTAGTGATTGTACCAATATAGAGAGGATTACACGACAAATACATGAAGTAAAAAGGCTGAATAATCTTGTAAATGTTGCTGATGGCATTTTTTAAGCAATCAAACTTAGGGTGAAGTAACATAGAAGAGGAATATGTAGTTGCCCAATTTATTTTAGACTTAATTAAAACACAGTATTAAAATGCTTCCCATGACTCATTTGTTTTTATAAAAGAATGAACTTCGGTTCCATATGACTTCACAATGTAGTCTTTCCTGAATGCAGTGTTAAATATTGTTATATTGATGTGCACGGAGCAGTTAAATAACAATATTACCTGAAAATCCATACCATGGTATGGATTCTAACGAATTCCTCTCTTGGTTCCTTCATTTCTGTCTATAGGACAATAATGAATAAATTAAGAGGGTGCCAGGTGACCCACTGGGATTTTCTTCTGATTAAAATCTCATCAGAATATTGCCAATCTAGTTATTGCAGACATTATAAAACATGTTACAGAAATTGACTACTATGAGAGTTCCTAATGGTTGGCTTTACAGTTGTCAGATACTGGGTTAAATGTGACAACAGGAATATTTAACTGCTAACAAATGCATATAACTTTGTACTTTGTAAAGAATATTTGATTCTATTTCACTTCTTTCTCATCAAGGGAATCTGATGTGCAGATCAAGCAATCCAGACACTACAGGCTAGCGTATGTGCATAGAACCTAGAAGGTGGTAGTGGAGCGCTCAGATAAACTAGTTGTATATCTGCCAGAAATCAATACAAAGGTGGTTTTGACAGCAAGCATTCTGTGCTGCCATACAGCCTGTTTCAGAAGAGATATACTCTGCACAGCAATAGTCTTATGTTTTGTCAAATCAAGTATATTATCTGTTATTGCAGACAAGACTCTTATTCCAGTTTTTTGCTTACTTCATTTAAAGAATAATCTAGATTCTCTTTAATCTTGGAAGTTAAATTTCAATTAAACATACATATTAGCATGTCAATAACAACAGTGCATAGTTTTTTTTCCTGTACACAATATACATGAAAATACTTTACAGAATTAAGTCATAAAGTGTTAGGAATAGATCAAAAAATATCAAACAGAAAAACATAGAAAAGATTTTTATTGTTTTTACTCAAAGGAAGAAAACAAGTTAGTATTAATTCTATAATATATAAAAAGTGGGTGATGAAGAGAGATGCCAGCTGTCAGGAAACAAGAGTCACTTTCTGACTCTTTTTGTGAGATCAAGATATGAAATTAAAGATATGGCTGGTCATCTGGAATAAAACTCCAGATTTCCCTGGGTCTTTCAGTAGGAGCTGTGATCAACTATGCTGACAATACAGGAGCCAAAAAATTTGTATATAATCTCTGTGAAGTGAATCAAGACTTATTGCTGCTGCGGTGGGTGACATAGTGATGTTATAGAAAGGCAAACCTGAACTAAGAAGAAAGACCCATCCAGCAGTGATAATTTGACAACAAAAGTTACATTGAAGAAAAGATGGGGTGTTTCTTTATTTTGAAGATGATGCATGGGTCATCTCAACAGGAGATGAAAGCTTCACAGAAGTTGTCACAGATTCAGTTACAAAGGAGTGTGCAGACTTGTGGCCCAGGATTGTATCCAATGCAGACAGAATTGCAAGATTCTCTAGTTTACTTGTAAAATATTAATTTAAAAATCTTTGCTCCATACACAGGCTAATCTGTGGCCCCTGGCACATATGTAGCAGAGAACTGCTTTGTCTTGGTGGGAAAGGATAAGCCTAATCCTGTAGAGACTTAATGCCCTAGGGAAGGGGGATGAATGGGGTCCTGTGAACAGGGGAACACCCTCAGAAGTGAAGGGTAGGGGGAATAGAGTGAAGAACTCTGGGAGGAGGACTAGGTTTGGGGGACAATATTTGAGATGTAAAAATATAGTTAATTAAAAATATAGTTAATTAAAAAAATGCACAGCTTATTGACAGAAAACTTAAAAAAATGCTTGCTCCAAAAACAGAAGGAAGGAAGGAAGGAAGGAAGGAAGGAAGGAAGGAAGGAAGGAAGGAAGGAAGGAAACTAGAATCAAGTAGGATGCTGTCATACTGCCTCACAGGCAGGGAATTGGTCAAAAGCTTTCCCTGTAGATACCAAAATCTGCTGATACTCATCAGACCACTTTATAAAGTGGTATAGTGTTTTCATATGAAATATGTCTGTTACTTTTAATGTAATTGTTGTCTGTAAGGGAATTACTATGTGTTGCTTAGAGAGCAACAAGACAAAAACCTTTATATGTTTAAGACAATTAATATTCTTTTGCAAGACTTTTCTACCCATAGTTACTTAGATACCAAACCTACAGTTAGGGAAGGTTAGCTAGAACTATACTAGGAATAAAAATAGAAATATTTAAATATATTGACTTTTTAAAAAGGACACAATGTGCTACTTCTAGACACAGGATTTTCAGGAAATAAATGCTTTGAAATTGTCAAAGAGTTTGAAAATTTTCCCACCAACTAGCATATAGCTAAATCATGTCTCTAACATACTTTGTTTTACATACACACATACACACACAAACACACACACACACACACACACACACACATACACACACATACACATACACACACACACACACACACACACACACACAATTATAGTACCAAGGTGTAACCTCAGAAAGTTTAAATTGGAAAAGTATCAGTTGCTTTTTGAACCTAATTGAATCATGTGTTACTTTGGGTGTTCAGTTTTAATGCTGGGAGCAATACAGTAAAGCATTTCATGTACCACAGCATTTCTTTAGGGTATAGTAACACTTGCATAAACATTAGAATGTAGAATATTGTAGAGATAGCATTCATTAAGGTTTACCAACATATGATGTTGTGGGAGTATCTGGGAGCCAGATGGAACAAATGGATTCTTTCTTTGTCAAGCCTAAAATACAGGCTGTTTCAAGATTGAACAAAACCCAAACAATCCCTTCATATCCTTGGTTTCTCTTTCTGTCTGTTGTACATTTTTAGTTTGGTTTCCCTGTCCAATCCTTTCCCGGATTAGTCAGCATAAATACTTCATAGCTGAAAGGTAAAAACTTATTCTTCAACTCAATGAAATAGTAGCATAAAAAACCCACCAGCATATAATGAGATGATCTTGTGGTTGTTTTTCTTTTGAGTTTGTTTTTATAGTGTATTACATTGATGGATTTCTTTATATTGAACTATCCCTGCATCCCTGTGATGAAGCCTACTTGATCGTGGTGAATGATCATTTTGATGTTCTTGGTTTTGGTTTAAGAAAATTTTATTGAGTATTTTTGCATCAACATTCATAAGGGAAATTGAAGATTACACATGGAAGGACCCCATGGCTCCAGCTGCAGATGTAGAAAAGGATTGCCTTATCTGGCATCAGTGGGAGGAAAGGTCCTTGGTCCTGTGGAGGCTGGATACTCCAGGATGATAGGGAAATGAGGTGGGAGTGGGTGGGTGGGTGGGTTGGGGGAGTGCCCTCAGAGGCAAGGGGGTGGTGGATAAGATAGGGGGCTTGCAGAGGGGAAACTGGGAAGAGGGATAATATTCAAAATGTAAACAAAATAACCAATAAAAAATCAGAAAAGACATAATAAGGACTGAATTATTAACTGAACTTTCAAAAACTGATTAAATTAGAATAAAATCTAATGGTAGGGATATCCAATTTCCTAAAATCAAAAAAAGAATAACTAAATATTAGCATACATGAAAAGCTGAACAATATAGTCCGGTTTTATAAATAACTACATGCCTTACATGTAGTTATTTATGCATGTCTTTTGTGATTTGAATAATTAGGGAAAATATTTAGATTGATCACAGACTATCCTAGTAGCAATACTGCTAATGAGACTAAGGTAATCCTTTGTTATTTCAGCCTATTAGCTCTCTTTCATCCTAGACTACAGCCCTTGGTCTAAGTCGTCCTTTATGTCCCATCCCTCTTCCTGTCAAATGAAATTCAGACTGAGAACTAATGAACCGTGCAGGTGCTGAATTTTGTCCAATTCTATCAAAAATGTTTAAAGTTAAGACAAAATAGTTATAATCATATTGTTTACGTAAAGATTTTGGTTTCACTTGAAAAGATGGAAGTATCTGTCACACCATCACTTGCATTCACCTATTTTTTTCATATATTTACTGAATACTTTATATGTGTCAAATTTTATTTTGATCTTTAGTATACCAGAGATAATATGATAATCATTGAAACCCAATAAAATCTCATATTTAAAAGTAAATGATATTGCCAGTCTGTCAGAATACTCACTTTACCCTTTTCTTTCTTGGTCTTTTCTATTCCTGGCTACACATACAATTAATCTCATATATATGTATGTATATATACATTTAGAAAGTATACTATAAAATCTAAAATTTTGCTTAATATATAATCCCTGCTGTATCCATTGACAGAAGTTAAAAGCAATCACAACTTAATAGTAATAAACTTGCCTCATATTCAAACTGTTGTTTTGAAATATATCCCTACTGAAATGTGTATGGGCAATCACCTCTTTCTAGGCCTCTGGAAGGAAAAGAAACAAGGAAATATTCATGCTTCTATAGATGACACAAGACACTGTTAAAAGCCTTCTTACTAGCTACAGTTAGCCATCAGAAATAACACTGTGTCTCTTCTCTCAAGGTTCAAACACCATTTCCAAAAAGGGATCGGAAATATTTTAAGAAAGAGAGAGAGAGAGAGAGAGAGAGAGAGAGAGAGAGAGAGAGACAGAGACAGAGACAGAGACAGAGACAGAGACAGAGACAGAGACAGAGAGAGATCATGGATAACTAAAACAAAAATGCTTTTGCACACCTGAATGGAAAAGCCAATGTGACTGCATACACATCACATGCACAAGATCAAGCCATCGAGAATACCAGCTTGGATAGAAAGAGTACTTATGAAGTTCCAACCGTAGCTACATAACTATTAGAGATACATGGCTGCTGGTAGAAGGACAGTCAAATTTGAGGGTGGGGGTTGTTTGGTTGTTTGATTTTTGCCTTTTTTTCTGAAATATGACCCCTGAGAGGCTACCCTTGTAGCCTATACCCATTCATACATTGATATCACTAAGGGAACTCAATGTCTTTTTTAAAAGATTTAAAATCAGGAGAGTGCACCATGTGATGATAGAGGAGAAATTAAGAGGAGCAACTGAAGTGGTACATAGCATCATAGCATATGCATTAGGAAACTCTCAATAAAAAATTTATTTTTTCCATAACAAAAAATGTATTTTAGTCACAAAAGCATTAACTAAGATGAACATAAATTTTTTAACACATTTAGAGTTTATTATACCTAATCATAGCATCCTTATAATCGGATATTACTGATTCACTAATGAAGATACTGAGATTCAGAGAACTTAACTATCATAATTTTATATACAACAATTAGTAAGAGAGAAAAACATTATACTTTGGGGTTTTCTGATTTACTTATTAGATTAATTACTCTTTAATAATGAGTTATTATTATATATTTTCCTCATGTTAACATCTTTATCATATTTTTGCAATATGATTTGTAATGGAAATCTTATCATCTATTTTGTATTGCTTGCAGTTAAATCCATAGTGCTTATTGGGTGTTTTGAGTAATTTTCCATATTTTGCTATTATATACAATAGAATGTGAAAATTCAATGTTTTATATTTCTTTATATTCTTAGTATAACATTTTAACATGAAATTACTGTGTGAGCCTATTTAAAATATATTCCAATACTGTGGTTTTATTTTGAATTTTTCCTAGATGTGGTATAGCATTTCATACTACTAGCAATATATGAGAGTGCTCTGAACCCTTGAAAACCTTTGATATCATCATTTATTATTTTTATATTTCTAAAAAAGAAAAAATTAAATGTTTTGATGCATACATTGAATTTTTCATGGTTTTGGTACATATTCACATCACATATCATGAACTATAAGTGAAAAAATATATACCTTTAAGGTACATAACATGATGTATTAATACAGGTATATCTTTGGAATTAATAATCAAAATCATTTTAGGTAACCTATCCTTCATTCTATAAAGTTGTATTTTTGTTGGTAAGAGACTTTAGAATCTTTTAGGAAGTCAGAGAGTTGACCAAATGTGTAAAAATGCATGTATCCTGACAACTGAGTTCTAACCCTAACCTCTTGGTAGAAGGCATGAACTAATGTACTCAATTTACCACCCGATAGCCACAAACCACAACCATATGTATCACACATACACACATAATATTGACACTATAAATAATAATGAAAACAAATGAAATAAACATTTAAAAGTTACCAACATGTGTGGAAGTAAAAGGAGGGATCTTGATGGGAGAAAGGGGACCCGCAGCAAAGAAGAGGTAGCAAAAAAGGATCCGATAAGACAAAATGTATGTGAGAATGCTGTAATAAATGTATGTTGTTAAAATAATACATTCCAATATCGCACACAATAGAAAAGAATATGAGAGACATGTGCAAAAGTAGTTCTGATTTAGAGATTTTCATGTTAATTCCTCTTGCATGTTTGGTGAATGATATGATAATGTACATATTTATATACTGCATGCACATTAAAATATCATTTTAGTTTTTATTAAATTTAAATAGCATATAAAGTAATTGAATTGATTATGGTATTTTCATACATATGTCATTATGTTTTGTCTTTTATCCTCTACCTTATTCAAGTATTTTTAATCATCTTCCTAATTTTAACACTGGATTTAAAAGTGATTCCTCTACCACTGTTTTAGAATTAGACTATTCTCAGTTTGACTACATTCCCACCTTACACTGAGTTTTAGATTTTTTCATTCTTATCAGTTATATTTTATAATTGGCAATTAAATAGAAATAATTTATGGAATTACAACATTAAGAAATAGAAATACATTCCAAAATATCTAAGGATATTTTTAAATTTTAGACTTTCTGTGTTTTTGTATCTGCTTTTAGTTGTTAACATTTTTATTTTTTAGGTGAATAATTCTTTGTTAAGTGGGTCTGTAGGTCATGAACTCCTTTAACTGCTCATTGCCTGAGAAAAACTTTATATTGTCTTCATTTCTGAATGACATCTTCACCAGCTAGGATATTATTAGTGGAGGAGAGTTAGAGGACGTAGGTAAACTAGGAAAGCAAAATCAGGCTTCCTGAGATAGCTGCTTCATGTTCCCATAAAACATTGTGAGGAAAAATGTCAGGAAGGCATGGAAACAGTTACCTAAATAGGACTGACAGAGGAAAAGAGAAGACACAAGGGACCTATAAAGAATCAAAACCAGCATCAGTTTAATGCACTTCCAGCCTTAGGCTTCTCTCTTTCAGAACGTAGAACATTGTCACTCTTCTTTCCTTGATGACTTAGTCTTTCCTTCTCAAATTCTTTGTTCCTGTTATTTTTATTTTCTCCCGACTTTGGCCCTCTGTTTTGTTCTCTCTTCCAATGCTTTGTTCATGCTAAGAAACAGACTTGTTAATACCCTAGACAAGCACTCTCACCATTATACTCATTGGAGAATTCGAGAATCTGGAGGGCATTTTCCCCCTTTCAGTGCTTCGAAAGGATTTTACTGAGAAACCCACTGATGATGGATGGTTTTATAGACATTGTCATTCTGTGATAATTTTTTCCTTGCTGCATTCAAAATTCTATTATCTATAGCTCTCAGAATTTTCCAGTTTCTTTAAATTCGGAGTTCTTTGATTTTGTTCCTCTGGATGTTTCTTTCTCTCTTAAGATTTGATGAGTCTTATCATTATTTCTTTAAATAAGATTTTAACTCTTTATCGTCCATTATTCCTCCTGAAACTCCCATGATACATCCGTTGGTTCATGTGATAGTGGCCATATGTCCCATGGGGAAAGTTTTACACACACACACACACACACACACACACACACACACACACACATTCATTCTTCATGACACATTCTTCAGTTGAAGTTTCCATTTGATTATTTTTTGCAGTTTTTAATCATGAGTTGATCTTCATACAGTGTTCTTATTTTATTCTTTTTTCAGGGCTTTATTTAGAAATATGTTCACTTACTGTTGACTGTTCTTTAAGTTGTATATTTTCAATTCTTTATCAAAATGTTCATATATACTTCTGTTTCTGTATAGCTATTTACAATTGGTTTCTTCTGACCTGTCATGCTTCCCTGGTTATTTGTGGTCATTTTAGCTTTATCACATCCTGTAGTATCTACAGACTGTCCGCTACTGTTCATCATTCTACTTTTCCAAATATTATGCATGGATTGTTTTGGAGTTTCTATGGACTTGCTTATTCCAGGAATGTTTGAAGAGTTGGGCTTAGTACTTGGTACTCAGTTAGGGAGACTGACTTGAAGCCTGATCCTATAGATGCCATGCTGGCCTAGAATGGAAACTTGGGACTTAAGGAAAGTCAGGAACTTGAAGCCCTGTGAGCCAAGGGCCAACACAGTGCTGATATAGAACATGAGTCTGTTTCAATAACAGTCAGAATGGATGATGAGTATTTGGGAGTCTAAATGCTAATGGAACAGATCTGTGACCTGAGTTTGTAGGTTCTGATCTTAAGCCTAAAACCACAAGGAAGATTGGGTTGATGCCTTGGTTATTTATCATCAGCCTCAGATCACAGGTATTTATTTAACACACCAGGGTGCCAACAGTCTTGATCTATTGGGATCAGCCTAGAAATAGGACTTTCTGGAGGGTACCTTGTGCTTGAGTTCAGAGTGAATGTGCTCACATTCTTCTTTTTTTTTCCAACACAGGGAATAACTCTCTCCACAATGAATTACAAGGGCTTAAAGAAGGGGTGTAGATAAGGTGAAGCTCTCCTTCCCATACTCTTTGATGGATCTTTTAAAAAGAAAACTCTATGTACCTCTCAAGTGTTTTAATCCTTCACTTAAATTCATTAGTTCATGGAAAGGAATTTTTGAACATGAATACTTGTTCAAATTAATGTTTCTGCTGCTACTTCACCATTTAACTAAAATCACTCCCTTTGGTTATATTATTAAATTACCACTGTGGTTGAACACTTTAAGTTGTCACTATTAAAGTACTTTTTCTTCTTTCTTGAATTACCTCTTGATTTCCTTTGTCTATTTCTATTTAAGGTTTCACCAGCTGTTTATTGATTTATAAAGAGATTTATGGCTATGTTATATATTTAACATATGCTGCTTATTTTAATATTGTTTAAAATATAGTGAAAATTTTAGTTTTAAGTCAGAAAACAATGAAATTAAGATACTGACATATTCATTTCCCATTATGTACTAATACCATGAAAAATTGCTTCAGTAAGCATTAAGAATAATTTTATATTTATTTTCACATATTAAGTGAACTTTAGAAAACTTCTCACCACTTACCTATGTTTAAAGAGAAGCTTGTATCTTTAAAAAACAAATACCAAGACTTTGGACAATAGTGATCAATTTTAACAGAAATGTCAAAGATTTGTATAAAGGCTGGGCGGTGTTGGCGCACGCCTTTAATCCCAGCACTTGGGAGGCAGAGGTAGGTGGATTTCTGAGTTCGAGGCCAGCCTAGTCTACAGAGTGAGTTCCAGGACAGCCAGAGCTACACAGAGAAACCCTGTCTCGAAAAACAAAAAACAAAAAAAAAGATTTATATAAAAAGAACAAGAAACTATGAATCCAATTGAATATATATGCATATATATGCATATGTGTTTGTGTGTGCATTTGTGGTTGTGTGTGTGTGTGTGTGTGTGTGTGTGTGTGTATGTGTCTGTGTGTGTGTTACACACAGGAGTTTAGTTTGTATGGCCCACTAATGCAGTATAATTATCAGTGTCTTTATACAAGTTTATTATTTTACTGATAGGAGTGTGTTTGCATTAAAAGAATTTTGTAGTCTTTCTAGTGTGTCACAAATACTTACCTGTGATAAATGGACAAAATTAACTTGAATAATCAGTCTAAGGCAAAAATCAGAGGATTTTCTCTCCATGCAAAAGTAACTGGTCGTCATAAAATGTAACCTATAGCATAGACCTCATTAGCCTAATATTTAAGCTAAATTACTTCTATATCAAATGCCATCAATACAAGAATAGATTCCTTTTTCACTGAATAAGATAAAAGCATTGTGGCTCAGTAGAATGAGACTATGAAAGAAAACTAATGTGTATTAGTATCTAAGTTGTGGTGTCATCTTTGATAAAAATGATAAGGCTGAATCAATTTGGTTTCCCATGGTACTTCCTTTCCAAAATAAGTGGTTAATTTTAGATAACGTTTACATTTACAGAAAATTTAAAACATTAGTACTGAGAATTCTCATAACTTTTTCATCTGGTTTCTTCTGCTGTGAGCATCTTCTCATGCAGACATTTAGTGCACCTATGATATTAGTGCTGGTGATTTTGAATCAAGGCAATCACACGTCTGAGCCAAGGTTAGAATACATAGTAAGTTCAAGGCCAGCCTGTGTTACATGGCATCTTAGCTACTTTTCTATATAGTCACTATGATAAAACACTCTGACTAAGGCAAGTTAGAAAAGACTTTAATTGGACTTAAAGTTTCAGAGAATTGAAGCTATGGTGGAAAAGCATGGTAGCAGGTGGCTGGAACAGCATTTGAGAGCTCACATCTCTGTCCATAAAGAGGCAGAGAAGGCTAATTCAAAAGTGTATTGTTCTTTTGAAACCCTAAATCCCATCCCCAGTTATATACCTTTGGCATCTTTAAAGATCTTCGTTTCTCTAATTTCTAAAAATGTTTTTCCAAGAGAATCCAAAATCTACAACTTCCAAACCCCAGTTTTCATAACAACATAGAAAATGAAAAGACTAGTTTTAAATAATGATAGTCAGAGAAGATAAAAGAATGCCTGCCTTCACTTAGAATTGAAACGTTAGGCAGAAGCTTGTTTTATAGTTATAAAGCCATGGAAAGATTACAGCTGAAGTTATCTCCAAAACTCAAGTCCCTCTATATTAAACTGAAAAAAAAAAAAGCTTGGCTTGATAACATGTACCTGTTATCCCAGCACTTGGATGGCGAAGGGAGGAAAATCCCCTTTGAGTTAATGGCTATCAAGTCTATGAACAGTGAAATACTTTCTTAAGAAGCAAAATGTAGATTGACATGGAACAAGTTACTTAACCAGAAAAGCATTTCAATGTATCAACTACTACCAAAGATTGGTAACAAAAATCAACAAAGAGATTTTTATTTTTAGTTTAATCTTTATTAATTGTTAAACTCTAGATTTTTATCTCCCTCTCAGTCCACCCTCTGTCTTTTCCACATCCCATACCTCCTTCCCCAGTTCTATCTCCATGAGGATGTCTCCAACCCCCACCCCCTACCCCACCAGACCACTCCACTCCCTGGGGCCTCTAGTCTCTTGAGGGTTAGGTGCATCTTCTCTGACCAAACCCTGACTCAGCAGTCCTCTGCTGTATATATGTTGGGGGCCTCTTTTAAATACAAAAATATATAAGAAAAATCCATAAAAGGAGAGAGAATTACATAAGTCATTCTGTTTTGTAATCTCCATAGATGAAATTTTAGCTTAGATCTCTCTGGAAGAATGTGAATATTATTCACATATGTACTCAAACCCAAGAAGGGAAGAAGGAAAGGCCATTGGGATTCTAAAAGAAATTCATCATTAATAATATCATAGACAGCAGTTTGAGTCATAGTGAAAGGAAAACTTCATTGAGCTAAAGATGAATTAAAATGAGAAATGAATGGAAAATTTAGGCACTCAAAATGCTAGTTCCTGATTAAATTGATATTTTGCTTCATTATTTGGGATATTAAAAATTGTCTATCACTATGCTACTATTCCTCTCAAATTCACAAAGCAAATAACGGCAGACAAAAAATAAAATTTGAGTTCTAGAGAACACTTATTAGTGCTGTGACTCGAGATGAAAGTACTAAATAACCGTGTCTGTCTGATAAGAGCTACACAGATGGGCCTGTTATGCAACTGCAAATGGAGATCATATATTAAACCTGCGATAAGGTACCCAAATAGACATGTTATTTATAAATATTGCTGCAGCTTTGGATGGGAAAATATAAAATACACACTAAATGAAAGCTTTATGATAATATAACATAGAACTGAGATATTAAAATGATTTATTACTTTGATAGAATCTTTTCTAGCCTGAGTATTGGATACAATGAGGACTATGCTAAGCAGGAATAAAAGCAACCATACTGCAATAGAGAATAATTTATTTCATTTAAGAAAGGAAAGAGGAGAATTCAAAGCACATAGAACGAAAAGAAAGGTGTCCTCATTGTCTCTGTCTCACTGTCTCAGAATTAACTGGCACTTAATTGTATTATTTCATTAAACAAGCGTTTAAAAGTACTGTAAAATGCTTCAAGCTAAAATGATTTTCCTTTCTCTCCTAAAAAAAAATAGTAATGCCTTTTCTTCCAAAATAAATACTACCCATACCTGGCACAACAGATGTTTATGATTGCCAAAATATTTGAAATGGATCTCAAAGCCATATTGACTATACTGAAATTACTTTGAAAATGGACACTTAAGTATGTTTTATTTATTTTCATTATGTGGTAAGGCACAGATAATATTTTCAGTAAAAAGGAATAGATGTATAACTGTAGGAAAAGAAGAACTTAAATGAAATTGCTGAGGCAAAATAAGACAGTCATAAATAAAGCCACATTAGGCCCTTATTTAGTTCCTGAAAAATGCTTCACTGAAAACTAATAGTTTTCAATCCTACATATAATCTGGTTATTACCAGGATAAAACTGAGATAAGAAGGGTAATTTATCAAAGATTGCAGTTCACTCATACACCAATTTGATGTTTAACATAATAAAAATGGGATTTGTTTTAAGATGGAAAGTTAACCTGCTTTCTGTGATGTTTGCAATCACTATATTTAACTCAAGTATTGCTTACATTTTCATTTTCAAGGATATTCCAGATTGCAGAATTGGTTAGTGTTAATAATGTCCACAAAAACAATGTCTAAAGAGACTATTTGCCATAGGAGTTAAGTTAAAAACCTGAAGTCACCAGGGGTCACCATCTGGGTGATGTACTTGGTGTCTTTTTCAGGATAGGGACTGTCTAACACATAAGTAGATCTATAGCTTTGACAAGCTTTGGAAGTAAAGTACAAACTCTGGAGGATTCCCTAGCCAGAAGGAATGTGAAGAAAGCTATGTAAGGGAGCTGGTGAAGGGCAGAAAGTGCTGACAAAACTGGAAAATAAATGAACCCGAGAACAATGTCACATAATTTTATTCTGTGAACTCAACCATGATGGTCAGACTTTATTGATGAGACAAATTTCAAATAGTCTGAGCACAATTATTTAGGAAAATTAGAAAATGTGACCCCTAAAGACCTTGCAACTAGTAGATATAGCATTCGTAGCCGTATGTGCTGTTAGTGTTCCTACAAAGAACTTGAGTTCTGTTGTCAGCATCCGAGTCAGGTGGCTCATAATCATCTGTAAGTCTAGGCCCTAGGAAATTGCCATCCACTTCTGTTCTCCATGGGCACCTGAACTCACAGGCACAGATACACAGACAGGCACACATACATATACCTAACTTTAGAAATAAACTATTATCTATCATTGAGCTATTGCTTAGCCAATCCTATTATTCAAGTTTCATGGAGGCAGCATTCCTGTCATACATATAAGATAATCTTGCTGCATCTTCCTCATCCTCTGATTCTCACAATCTTTTCACTCCCTCTTCTACTACATCCCCTGAATCTTAGATGCAGAAACTGTGTTGTGGATATTGTAATTGAAGTTGGGCACCTTTGATGTTTGTTTAGCAGTTGATAGACCAATGTGAATGGGGAAATCCAACTCCTCGACAAAGATGTATATAGACTATTGATAACTTCTGAGAGGGAGAGGTAATTGATCTTCCCTAGAGTTTGTAGCCTAAATTGGTTATTTAAAACCAAGCAATCAGCCCTGAAAATATACACATATGTGCAACACTAAATAAGAACACTAAACTGTATTTGTGTTTAATGACAATGTTGAAATATATTTATTTCTATAGCAATATCCTTTTGCAATTCCTTTTTATTTATTTTTATTGAAAGAAAAATTTCATTCAATATATTCCTATCATGATTTTTCGCTTCCCCCCAACTCCTCCAACATCCTCCCCACCTCCCCATCCACCAACCCATGGTTGTCTTTATCTCTTTAAAAAACAAACAAACAAAAAGCCAAACAAACTTAAAGCAAAAAAATCCAAAAAACAAACAAGCAAAAAAATAAAACAGAAAAATTCTCATACAAGACTCTCTCATACACACAAACACATATACAGAGAAAAATCAAAATGTACAAGCAAAAGACTAATAAAAATGTTTAAACAAAGCAGTTTGAGACAAACTGTGTAAAAAATACTAAATACCAACCACAGAGTTCATTTTTTGTTGGTCATCTGTTAGGCATGGAGTCTGCCCTAATGCATTGTTAATATATCCAGTGAAACTCAGTTGAAGAAAACTAGTATTTCTATGCTATCTGTCACATGATAATAACTTTTTGGTTAGGGTTAGGATCCTAAATCCACTTCAGAAAATCAGTTCTAGGACCTAATCTGACTTGAACCTGTACAGACGATCTGCATGCTGCCAGTCTCTGTGAATTTATATATGAATCAGTGCTCTTGTTGTCTGAAGGACATTATTTCTCTGGAGTCATCCATCACCTCTGGTTCTTACTGTCCTTTCTGTTTTCTCTTCTGAATAGCTCCTTTATCCCTAAGAGGGGTATAATGAACACATCCCACTTAGGACTGAGTGTTCCATGGTCTCTCATTCTCTTCACATTGTCCAGTTGTGGGTCTCTGTGCTAGTTCCCAATGACTGCAAGAATAAGCTTCTCTGATGATGGTTGAGTAAGGCTTTGACTTGAGTCTCAACCAGGTTCTAGCACTAGGAGTCGCTGGTAGAAAGTGTTTTTAGGTATCAGCAAATGTCACAAAAGGATGGAGATGGGCTAAAAGAGGATGAGAGGATGCATGGGCCAAGTTGTGTTTATATCTTCTTTGTATATTTGTGTGTATGACAATAATAATTAAAGAAAAATAGTCCATAAAATTGGAAGGGAATGTGGAAGGATGTGAGAGAATTTGGAGAAAGGAAAAGAATGTGAAAAATTATATAAATTCAGTGCATACATGAAAAACTACAAAAAGGGATTAAGTAAAAACAATGCTTGGTATCCATTCAACTTTATAAAGGTATTATTTATCACTTAAGTATTTTTTTAACTTAAAATTATATGAATACACATTATTGCAAAGCGATTGCAACAATAGTTCAAAATATTAAAGTATTCTTTCGGTTTCTTCAGCTCCTATTCTAAAGAACCATAGTTTAGTATCTCTTGTTTCAATATGTTTCTGTGAATTTGCATATGTAGAGATACATGTTTTATATTTAAGCAGAATCACAGGATTTGCATTGTTCTGCAGCACTTGCCATATAAATCTTGCCATGTAGGCACATAAAGGTCATTCAGTGATTCTTTCACACATATTTGATACCTCGATTCTTGAGTAAAATTTGTTTACGATACAGTGACACCCACCATGGGTTGATTTTAGCCACCACCATGAAGTCACTGAAGGTAGAACTGTGAAAGGAAGTACAAAATATGTTTTCATAAATCATGAAAATTGGTACTAGCACATTGCTAATTCTCTCCATGTGTGTCTCTCCCTCTCTGTGTCTTTCTGGGTCTCTCTCTCTACATCACTGAATTTCTCTGTGTGTCTCTCTGTCCCTGCCTGTCTGTCTCTCTCAATTTTTCTCCCCTCTTTCCCTTTCTTCCTTCTTTCCTCCCTCTCTTCTTTATTTTCTCTCACACTCTTTGTCTTTATCCCTCCCTCTCTCAATAATTATAGGCTCACAGAAAAGGCAAAAATATATGAAATTATTGTATATATAACTGAGATTCTTCTAATGTTAGAAATTTGCATAAGCATAATAAATTGCTAAAACTGGGAAATTAACAATGGTATTATTCTATTAGCTGTGATGCTATTAGCTAAGTTTGGAGTTAAGTAGAGATATCTCCAGTTTTTCCACAGTCCTTCTTCCTATTTCAATGGCTTATTTAGGATCCCATATCTTATTGAATTGTCTTGTCTCTTTAGTTTCTTCCAATCTAAGATTTGTAGTACAAATCCTTTTAATTACTTGACATTTCTTTTTGCAAGAACTTTACATTTATTTTTAACTAAAATAAAAGCATAAAATTTGACTGAGGAGATGTATCTAAAGGTAATAATACTTGTTGAACAAGTAAAAGATCCTTAGATTAGATTCCAAGTTTCCACATTAAAAAGCTTAGCACTGCCATATGTGCCTGTAACACTAGTGCAAGATATTGGAAGATGAAAACAGAAGTATCACTGAAGCTTATTAGCCAGCCAACCTAGGCAAAAACTAGAGAACTTCAGAATCTGTGAAAGAATCTGCCTCTTGTGAATTAGGCAGCGACAGATAGAACAGGATACCCGATGTCTACACTCTGGATGCTGTTTCTGTGCACATTGGAAAATGTACTCATGTACATGCATGCACATATATGCATACACTTAACATATATATATATATATAAATATATATATATTTACACATATACACATATACACATATACACATATACACATATACATATATACATATATACACATATATATATATCACAAAAAACACAAAATTGTGGGACAACAAGCAATGTGCATATTATCTATGATAAAAATATATAATTATATATAGTGATACTTAAATTGAGCTTGCAAAGAATTCTAAAATATGAGCACATCACTCTTTCACACAAATAGCTATGTTGGTTCTAATTTTTACATATTTAAAAAGTCAGCATGAAATTGCACACAATATATATAAGTGTCTTGTACTCATGTACATGTATAATTTATATGAAGCTATGTCATTTGGGCTGGTAATGCTCACTCCAAGAGCTATAAACTAAAAGCTCCAAGACTAGAAAAGAGAAATCTCTTTTTCAATAATGATTTTATTTATTTACATTCCAGCTGTTGTCCCCCAGCCCCTCCTCCTTCAGACTAAAAAACTGGAAGAAAGTTTCCCAAGCAAATGGTCCCAAGAAACAAGCTGGAGTTGCCATTCTAATATCCAATAAAATAGACTTTCAACCAAAAGTTATCAAGTGTAATGGGAAGGACACTTCATATTCATCAAAGGAAAAATCTACCAGGAAGTCTCAATTCTGAACATCCATGCCCCAAATGCAAGGGCACCCACATTTGTAAAAGAAACATTACTAACACTCAAAACATACAATGAATGTCACACAATAATAATGGGAGACTTTAACACCCCACTCTCACCAATAGACAGGTTATTGAAACAGGAATTAAACAGAGACACTGAAACTAACAGAAATTACGAACCAAATGAATTTAACAAATATCTATACATTTCACCCCAAAACAAGAGACTATACCTTCTTCTCAGCACCTCATGGAACCTTCTCCAAAACTGACCATATAATCAGACACAAAACAAGATTGAACAGATACAAGAAGATTGACATAATCCCATGCATTCTATAAGATCACTTCATACTAAGACTGGACTTTAATAACAACAGAGACAACAGAAGATCCATACTCATGAAAACCAAACAACTCTCTGCTCAAAGATAACTTGGTCAATGAAGAAAGAAAGAAATCAAAGACTTTATAGAATTCAATGAAAATAAAGACACAACATACCCAACTTATTTAACACTGTGAAAGCAATGTTAAGAGAAAAACTCATAGCACTAAGTACCTTCATTAAGAAATTGGAGAGATCCCAAACAACATAACAGGACACTTGAAAGTCCTAAAACAGAAAGATGCAAACACACCCAAGAGAAGTAGACCTCAGGAAATAGTCAAGGATGAAATCAACCAGTTAGAAACAAAGAGACGGATATAAGAAAAATCAACAAACCCAAGAGTTGGTTCTTGGAGAAAATCAACAAGAAGGATAAACTGTTAGTCAAACTAACTAAAGGGCACAGAGAAATCACTTTTTGAGTTATTGGATAAGGGAGTCCAAGAGACTCCCAAAACAATATAGGCTATGCTCTTGTCTCGGGGTACCTCCCAGAGGCTAAATGTATGCCCCAGATGCTGAAAACATCATGTACTTCACGCACAGGATATGACCTGAAAGTCTCTACCCTGAGGACTAGATTTAATAGTACCAGAAGGTAACATATAAGATTCTGAGGGAGAGAACAAACCAATAGTCACACCCAGCTGTTGTGCCTATGAACCACAAAAATGACCTATATAGCAATATATTACTAAGGATACAAAAAATGGCACTCATGTATTGCCTTATAGCCTGCTCAATATGGGGAAAATCATGCCTGGTGCTGGAACTCTAGCCAACGACCTGGGGCTAGTGATGTCATGGATCTTAGAGGAGAACCTACTATCACCAATTTACAAAGACAGCAGTATGTTTAAGTGCATTCTAAATGCTTATCCTTATACCCACAATTAAGTGCAACTCTAAACCCTTGGCAGAGAAACATCTTTTTTCAACAGAAAGAAAACACCACAGAAAACTACAATTGTTAAAACTGCAGATAACAATTTATTGTGGAGTTCCTAATCGTTATTAGTTCTATTATTATTCCTAATCCTAATTAGTTCCTAATTAATACACCTCAACATAGGTCCTACACCTAAGGCTCAGAGAACGTCAGAAAAAAAGTGGGTAAAAATATAGTAAAAATCAATGGACTGGGATATCTGTCACAAGATTTTCTTTTCTTGGTATAACAGGGAAGCTTCACCTATGATATTTCAATAATTAGAGCTTACCTAAACAAGACAATAGAAGCAGACAATACTAACAGACATGCAAACATCAATAAGGAAAAACTTCAATCTCAACACTAGACAAAGAACTACAGGCAACTAAGAAATTCTGAGAGTTAGAGAAATAGCTTTCTTTAAGTATGAATCCCCTAATTGGTTATTCAATACTAACCAGTTAGCACTGAAATAATATACATGCAAGTAAAGATAAAGAGACTGAGTGTAGGGCTGGAGAAATGGTTCAGTGGTTAACATTGACTGCTCTTCCTAGAGGTTCTGAGTTCAATTCCCAGCAACTACATGATGGCTCAAAACATCTGTAATTGGATCGTATGCCCTCTTCTGGTGTGTCTGAAGACAGCAAGTATACTCACGTATATAAAATAAATCTTTAAGAGAAAAAAGGGAGGGGGGCTGAGCTTAATATATCTATATCATCTATCTATCTATCTATCTGTCTGTCTGTCTGTCTGTCTGTCTGTCTGTCTGTCTGTCTGTCTGTCTAGGAGAACTTGTAAGCTACTCCTTCTTTTATGGTAGAAACTTGCCTGGTTTGATCCTATGAATGTGTGGACAAGCAGAGATGCCACAGGCTCCACAGGCTCCAGAATGTATCAGTCTTGCTATGTTCAGGAGATATTCTTCCATTCGTGGCCACATTGACCCCTGACACTGAGCATTGAGATTTGAGGAAGTATAGGTTTCCCAGTTGTCCCTTATAACATTTTCTCCATTCCTTCACTCTTGACCATATATTGTCATTCCGGTTATTATTGTAATTCATAAGTAGTGGATAATAGAATACAGAGTAACAACTGAGTGCTGAGTTTAGAACCAGGGACAGAAAAATGATGATAACAAGAGTCCTGTCCATTGAGGAAGATATTTTCAAAATACTTTGTAGACTCAGTGCTATAGTCCTAAAGAAAACATATCTTTATGAAGTATTCTAGGTAATAGAAGTTATCACTGTTCAATAGAAATATAATGTGAACTGCATATGTGATTTGAGATTCTATGGTGACCTTATTTAAAACAGAAAAATAAATAAGTAAAATAAATTTCAATAAAATTATATCAAAAATAGTCTTTCAATATGTAATTGATATACAAATTATTAGTGTAGTGTTACATATTCCCTCTTTCATATTGCCTTTGACTCTGACTAGGCAAATTTTAAGTGCTCAGTAAATGCATGCATCAAGTGGCTATCCTATTGGAAAACATAGACCTAACTTATACAGCTTGCATTTCTCACATTTATTTCTTAAACATTTCTGTAGTCTGAATATTGTGACTGAATGTGTATTTCTTGAAGGGGAGTAGAATGAGGGAGCATTATTAGTTATGTTACTAGATACCAACAGGCACATTTAAGGGAAACAACATCCAACTTTCTAGCAGACAGTGCAAAGATATATATATATATATATATATATATATATATATATATATATAGTAACCTGATCCATTCTCTAGAAATATGCAAACAGCATTTCTGCTTCTGAAGTTAGCCTCCTTGAGACACAACATTGCAGGAATGTTTTCAACTTAGATATAAGATATGCTACCTGAATAATTTAGGCCTGTGTTTGGCTGTGGACTGTGTTTGGCAACAGGAAATAGCATGGTATTCCAATTGTAATCTTAACTTTGTAATGAGCTTGTGATTTCAGGCTATGGCTCTTTACAATTGGATAAAAGAGGTCTAATAATTACAAATTGTATCGTGCTGAGCAGCAGGGAACATTTGTTAAAGGACCATTAGGAACTGTCATTCTTAATCTGCCAAGAAGACATTACTCTAGGATGATTTGAATTGGCATACACGTTTTGTCTAGTCAGTGGATTTCAGTAAAACACAAAGGAAGTAGTAATCTACAGAGAGCTTGATAGAATCTGCCTCCTCACTGAGTATGTACATTTGTGTATACGTCATTAAGAGCGACAACTTTAATCTTCTTGGAATCAAGTACTATATTTATGTCTAGTTTAAATCATTTGGAGCACTACTTGTGAAAATTTAACTTTATCAGTTTCTGTTCACTTATTCTTTATTGATGACCAGCTGAAAAGTGGGTTAGGCCACTGAGATAACAGGATTATGGGACTAGTAATTATGGGTATGATTTTTTTCTACCACTCATCCTGACTGGCCTCACATTGAGCTATTTAATGCTCCTCACAAATTCCAAGTAATCCTTCAGAGACTTTTGTATTGCTACTCTCTCTATCTGAGAGAGTTTACTATAGACAGTGGTTTTCAACCTTCCTAATGCTGTGATCTTTTAGTACAGTTCCTCATGTTTGGTAAACCCCAATCATAAACTTATTTTGTTGATACTTCAGAACTGTCATTTTGCTAATGTTGTAAATCATAATGTAAATATCTGATATGCCATGCCAAAGGGATCGCGACACACAGGTTGAGAAACTCTGCTCCAGACAGTCATGATGCCTCTACATCACTCATTCTATATTATCAAATGCTACCTCCCCTGAAAGACCCTTCCTGACTGTCCTGTATTAACCGCTTTCCCTGTTGCTATGATAAACCCAACTGGCAAAAACCACATATGGCAGAAAAGGTTGGCTCTGTTAGATGATATATTTTATCATGACAGAGAAAATATAGTAAGAGAAGTGGGAAGTCACCAGTCACATTGAATCTGCAGTATGGAAGCAAAAGGCAGTGATTAGGTTCTCAGCTTTTATTCCTTTTTTAAAATTCAGAGCAGGACTCCAGCCCGTATTACGATGTCAGCCACAGTTAAACTAGGTCTTCTTGTCTCAATTAACTTAATCTAGATAATCCCTGCAAGTATACCCAGAGGCTAATTTTAGAAAGTAATTCCTCACAGTCATTATCAGAGGCTTGTCTCTTGGGTGATTCTAGATCTTGTAATATTGACAATATTAACTGTCTGCACCTATACCTATATTTTTCCTCTTAGGACTTATAACTTCCTAAAAATATCACATTTGTGCTTCTTTTTGCCCATAAAAATTTGACTTTGTAATTCATATTATACCCATATTTTCTCGGTCTATCTTAATCCATCACCATTTTCTGGACAATGCTGAACACTAAAATAAACAAGTTTCTTGCACAAAATATTCAATTAATATATGAATATAACTTAAAATTGCTATCTATCTAGTCATTGCCTTAATTCTATATAGTTGATTCAGAAGACAATACTTGGGTTTAAGACAGTCAAAAGGATTTGATTCATCTTCTTTCCAAAAAAGTCAGCCAATACACATTAATTAGGCTATAAGGATTGCTTATTTCTAGTATTCATTTTAGAAATATTATTTAGTATTCAATTGTGTATGCATGTGTGTGTGTGTGTGTGTGTGTGTGTGTGTGTGTGTGTGTCCACATGCACACATACATGAAGGCCTGGAATCAATCCATATATACAAAAAAATGTAATTTTCTATTTGTCAGTATAGATTACAGAATATAATAATTTCCAGCTCCTTCTATTTTATGCTTTTATCTCCAACATATCCCAGTGTTCTTGGCACATATTTTGAAGATCTTTCCCAAATCAAAAGATAATCCCTACATGTAAACTACTGCCAAATAATTCTAGTGGTAGGTACATTGACATATATCACAAATTAACATACTTTTATTGATTGCCTTAGTATGGGCAAACAATGATTGTTTCTAATAAAATTCCAGAGTTCTTTAGTGGCCACAGTCTTTCTGCACATAAATGCATTTTTTGTATTCCTTTCAAAACTCACCATATGGAAATTCAATTTGGAAGAGAAGAAGGTCAGTCACCTTGCCTTGGTACCCTTGATCTGTAGTAAGTAATTAACTTTCATTTTATATTCACACAAATATATATTCTAAACAGCTTGCTCCCCAGGCAACATATAATATACTTAAAAAATTATAAAGCTTCATTGCTGCTACAGAATGTTCTACTAATGTGTCCTTACCTCTGTATCAGCCTTGGTTGGTTTGAAGCAGCCTATTTCTTCTGACAGTGAAAGATAAATCCTCCTCTTACATATTTTAAAATGATAGTCTCTCCACACATATTTTTTTCTCATTTTCTCATGCCCTCAGGAAACTTTTTGAACTTAAATAAAGTATATAAAATTGCTCTCTTGGTCTTCAAAATGACACTCATTATGCCTTCTGTTATAAACGGTCAATCTAATTTCACAAAATAATTGAACCAAGAAAATGGAATGCATTTCAATATGATTTGTCATATCAATAATTTAGAAATTGTTTGCGGAACCAGAATATACCAAACTTTGTAACATAGAGATAAACATATAAATACTTGAATTGAGACAATAATACTAACCAAACTTCATGTACTTTGGCCAAGAACCCTCAGCAGTAACAAATAATATAGCTTTATCTATAGGACAAATATTCCTCAAAACCATTATCCTCTGGTGCCAATTGTCTCCATTAATTAAAAGAAAAATTATCAAGAAGCTCTGACTTTGAGCCAAAGGAAAGGGAAAAAAACCAATTAAATGCTTTAAAAGCTAACTTAGAAATGGTATTTTAGAAATCTCTTTAGCTCCAACTAAAAGTAGGTAAATGATTTTTAAATGGACTCTCTGGCTAGTGTCTCACTTTTAGTCACCCACTCACCTGATATATATGAGTGATAAAAGTACAAATTAAATTCTATCAGTTTCCTTAATAACATAAAGAAAAACATGACATGGTTTATAGATAGGTGAAGTGGAAACATAAGGTTTCTTTGAAAAGTCGGTGGATGGTGTTTTTCTATGGCAAATGCATGAAAGCAGACACAGGTGTGAAAGGCTCAGGCAGACACATTAAGGAATGTTTTGCTTGAAGCAGACACAGGAGAGAGAATGTTCTGCTAAGACAAGCATGTGAAAGGATGTGACGAGTGATTCTTAGTTAACAACACGCATGTATTCGCCTACCTTACATTGTGTAGTTGAGCTGCTTAGAGAGAAACACACCAAAAAACTTCTGGTGATGTACTGCAGTTTCTTGCCTCCTTCTGAAGACTCCACCTGATTGGATGCACATACTGAGGCAAAAACCATGCTGAAACAAGGCACATGGAGGACATGTGATGTTTGTAAGGTATACTTATGACTCCATAGAATGACACAGAGAGAGCTTGGCTTTCTGGTACAGCTGGCTGTACAATACTTGCGAATCTCTTGTCTTCCCTGATCTTCGCTGATCTTCCCTGAGAAAGTCACAGCTGAGATACTTCTGGTGTTCTTTCTGGTTCCTCCTTCTGACTCATGCCAAGGCTGAGGCCTGGCTGTCTCTGCTAGGTAGTCCCACCTCTGCTGATTTTTGTTTGCTCTCCTGACTCTATGGAACTGGACTGCTGATGTATTCTTGAAGTGTTTGAGAGTGGATCGAGCTACCTACCACTGCTAACCTGTGAATTCAACTGCTGTGAATTCAGCACAGATAGGAGTTGCTCCAAAGAACCTTTCTAAACAGGCCCTCCTCCCCCATATCCTTTCCTCTTTGGTGGGTGGTGGGCTACAAAGGAAGAACCATCTTAAAAATAAGGTTTGAAAATTTAAAGTTAAAGACAGGTTTACCTTTTTTTTTTCTCCCCCTTTTGGTACAGTTTGAGAAAGCAGAAAAGAGGCCATGTCCAATTTCTGCCCTGGGCACTAGTCTAACATTGTCTCCAGTGGCCTTATAACTTCAACTGTTGACTCTGTGCATTCATGTTTTTACAATTTGATTTTAGATTTAGTATTCTTTCCTAACTTCAAACCTCTTGTACTAAGCATTATTATCTGGATGCCACATCAGTCCCTGGAACCCCGTTTCTCTAGGGATGAATTGTTTTATTCCTCTAACTCTGCCTGAATCCATCTTTTCAACTAGTCATCAATAAAATACAGATCCAGCTACAAT
>JANHMN010000005.1:24700689-24752008 GCA_030674055.1 Rhabdomys pumilio
AGAAGTTTCACTGTTACTGCTGTAAGGAGGTGGGGCTGAAGGAAAGGGTCAGAAGTGAACAAGGAAAAACCAGACTAAGCTCAGACTTTTCTTCTCTATCTCTTTTATCTACTTTTCCTTTCTTCTTTCTTCTTTCTTCATTCTTATTTGATTCCTTCACATCTAAAGACATAAAAGCAACCATCTGGTATTATCTTCCTAGGGACTTTCTTGTCATTTATGGTGAAAATCAGAAATACCTGTTTAAAGAAAATGGAAAATGAAGGACAGCAAATGATGATCACATAGTTCTCATAAAGATTATATTCAACTTTGCATTAGAATTCAAATGTCTTATAATTTTCCCCCAGAAACTAGGTTGAAAATACAGTCTAAAACATTAAGTAATTCTATGTCCAAGATTGTTCCAGATACTTTACCTGGATTACATCATGAATGCAACATTATGCTTCCCATTTTCAGAGGAAAAATAGAGACAGATGATAAGTCATTTATTCATACTCAAAAAGCTAGAAACTACTTGACTGATTCCAGACCCTATTCTCTTAACTATTTTATTTGCGGTATCATACTGTGTAGCTTTGATGTATGATGCTGCAAAAATATTTCCCCTTGAAGTCTACTCAATAAAAATTGTTTTATATTTCTGTTGAATTATAAAACAAACATGGAAAATTATTCAATTTAATAATTGGCTTTTTAAAAAAACCATTATATATGACCCCTTTTAGGTCAACCACACATTCCATGTCTCGCTGCACCCCTAAACATAAAAGGGAAACACACATTAGACTGGATAAAAATAAAAAAGAAAATTCAAGGTTGTATTTATAGGAAGATTAGGGTTTGTAGGATGCGTGGGAGGAGGATGCAGAAGGCAAGTGAGTGTGATGAAATGTATTAAATTGTCAAAGAATTACAACATATTATTTTAAGAGAAGCATAATTTTGTATTCCCATACCATAAAAGCAGAAGTGAAGCTATTTAAGGAGAAGAAACAGCAGCAAAAGCAAGGAGTAGAAGGTGTAATGGAAAAAATAAATTAGAGTAAAGATCTATGATACACGCAAACATTTGCAAAAATAAGAAAATCCTTTACTTTGTATGCTAACTTAAAATTTATTTAAATATAAGGAAAAAGTTCATTATGGATTTTTTTACTAGTTGAAAATTTTATAAATGTGTTTTGATCATATTCACCCCCCAACTTCTCCTAGATCCCCCCTTCTCTATTCATTGAACTTTCTATCCTTTTTATTGCTAATGTCCATAAAATACAATTAGTACTGCCAAATATTCCTGGATATGTGGCCTTCCACTAGAGCATGGTCAACTTAGCTGGGGCTAAGCTCTTAAAAATTTTAACTCTCAGCAGGTATCATTTGCCAATAACTGCTCAACTAGGGTTGTGATTTCATGCCTGCTTTCCCTTCCATATTGGGATTTAGTCTGGCTGGAGCATTTACTGGTCTTGTGTGCTATCACAACTGCTGTTGAGTTCATATGTTCAGCTGCCCTGTTTTTTCCAAAAGACACAGTTTTCATGTAATCATCTACTGTTTCTGGGTCTTATATTCTTTCTGTTCCCACTTCTGCTTTCACCCCTGAGTCTTGGAGGACAAAATGTAATATAGACATTTTATTTAGTGTGAAAAATGTTGCAATTTCTTATTCTCTATACCTTGACCAATTGTGGTTCTCAGTGTTAATCATTACCTACTGATAAGGGTTAAGAGATACCTTGATCTATTCATAAAACAATAAATCTCAGAAGTCAGCTCATTTGATGCCATGTATATACCAAGTTATGAGTTTCAAATAACTTTATAGAAACCTTAGCTATAACTGCATATCATCATTCTGTTATACTGAGTTTTTACTGTATATTGTTATACTTACTAAGTAAAGGCATAGCTTTTTTTAATGCTACGTCTATATGAAAGAGAACCACACAGAAGAAATAATACATTATTAAGGATATTTTTAAATGATCGAATGATTCCTTTAAGAATGCAGTTCTGGAAGCTTGTATTAATTTTATATGCTCTAACATATGAAACTGACAACTAGGTCATTGTTTTTACATTGGTTTTCTTAATCTCAAAGAAGATCAATTATAACACCGAAGTTAAGAACTTATAGTTAGATAAACACAATTCTGTATTATGCATAGGTTCTCCAAATTCAAGCAACTGAATCTTAAATTAAGTACAAGGATGACAGTAAATAGAACCTCCTACATCTTTGTAAAGACTAAATGGGATGATGAATAGGTTGCGTGTATATCACTGTCCCAAACACATTGTTTAATCTAGCTACAATATTTATTGTTCCAAAAAGTGGGAAATTACTTTGAGTATCAACTTTTCCTCTTGGGAAATAAATAATGGTTTATTTCCTGACCATTTAGGCTTCATGTATTTCCAACTGATCACCTATTACTTTTAAATTAACACCATGGTAAAAGGTCATAGATAAATAAAGTAGTTTTTAAATTACTTTCCAGTAGAATACATTCCCCAGTTATGATATTTGTCTGTTTCTTATTAAGAGATGAGAGTTTTTACCACTTGGTAAATTAAATATAAGAAAGCAGAGAATTCATTATAAATATTTAGTGTGGAAATATTTTTTAAAATATGCTAGAACGTGGAGGATGTCTCAGCAACATGCTGAAATTTACTAGATTATCTGCCAAATATCTAAGTTGCAATTGTTCAATATGTACACTTACAATTGAAAGAATTGTATTTGAATAGATACTAACTACACTAATACCTTACCATTTGTGATGAACTGTATATTCTTGGCCCAGGGTGTGGCACTATGAAGGTGTAGACTTGTTGGAGTAGGTGTGGTCTTGTTGGAGTAGCTATGTCACTGTGGGTGTGGGCTTTAATACCCTCATCCTAGCTGCCTGGAAGCCAGTCTCCTCATAGCAGCCTTTAGATGGATTATATAGAACTCTCTTCTCTGACTGCATTGTGCCTGCCTGGATGTAGTCATGCTCCAACCTTTTTGATACTAGACTGAATCTCTGAACCTGTAAGCCAACTCCAACTAAATACTGACTTTATAAGAGTTGCCTTGGTCATGATTTCTGTTCACAGCAGTAAAACCCTAACTAAGACACCATTTGACTAGAAACACTATGAAACAACTAGTATAATTGGAGCAAAGGAGATAAGAATGAGTAAAATGCTTAGTTAGACCTCAGCCATGTAATATGCATAAGTAAAACTACAATATATAGTTTATACACTATAAAATAATGACTACAATATATAGGTTTTAAATCTTAATGATGATGGAATCCTTATTTAAATGTGGGGAAATGAGGTTGTGAAAAGTCAACATCACAAAAGAAACCTGGGAACTGGACTTTGGTTCCATTTTATGTTTGTCTTGTCTATCATTGCAACAACACAATACAAAATAAACATCTGAATTGCTAGAGACCTTCTCAGCAAGAAAGTTCCAATGTCAAAAACAGCATCAGCAATGAATGACTCAAAGAATATTCAGGCTAATCCCACAGGGAAGCTTTTGCCTTAGACTTGTATAAGAAATTGAGAAAGTTATGTGTGGGATGATTTACAGGTAGGAATTGTTTTGCGACCCAGGGAAGTCTCAGTTAGTTATCAGTACAGGAAACATTTGTGACTATGACTAGCTTCTTTCAAATTAAAAAAAAAAAAGCTATATTAATCTCAAGTATTTGTTCATAAACAATGAACAGGAAATGGGTCGCCTTGTACTCCATTTCAGCAGTCAGACAATAAGGGAAAGGTCTCCAGTGAACAAGGGACTCATAGGCAAATTTTAAATTTTGTATTAATTAAAATGTAACTACATAATTTGCCCCCTTTCTTCTACCCACTCCTACAATGGCCATGCCCAGTAACCCAACCCCCTCTAAATTTATAGCCTTCCTTTATTTAACCATTTTTGTTGCATAGACATATGAATGAATAAACATAAGAACGTAAAAACTTGTTGAGTCCATTCTGTGGTACCTGCATTATGTTTTCAGGTTTGTTCACTTGGTATTTGATAATCAATCACATGGCACATCCTTCACTTTTAGTTGCTTGTAGCTCTTTATCAAAAGGTGGGCCCCTTGAGATTTTCCCTATCTAAGCTGGACTGTTAAATAGTGTTGATATTGTTGAGGTTTGTTTTTTTTTTTTTTTGGTGTTTTGTTTGTTTGTTTGTTTTCGAGACATGGTTTCTCTGTGTAGTCCTGGCTGTCCTGGAACTCACTCTGTAGACCAGGCTGGCCTTGAACTCAGAAATCCACCTGCCTCTGCCTCCCAAGTGCTGGGATTAAAGGCATGCACCACCACTGCCCGGGTGTTGAGGTTTGTTAAAACAGTCATTTTGCTGCGAATAGAAAGCTCTCAGAGCAGACTACCTGACTCTCTGGCTCTTACAATCCTTCTACATTCTTATCTGTAATGTTCCCTGAGCCTTAGGTGAGGGTGTTGTAGTGTGAGTGTATCACTTGCTGCCAGGCACGCAAAAGTCAATTATTCTCTGCACATTGACCATATGTGGATTTCTGTACAGATCTTCATCTGCTCCACAGAGAAACTTCTTTGATGTAAAGTAAGAGGTACAATTACATATGGGCATAAGGATAATTATGCAGAATAGTTAAGAAGAAGGCCATGGATCTTAGATGAAAACAAGCTTATTGCCATTTTCATAGGCAAATTTTATGAGAAGGAATGGACAGGGGCTTTTACTTCACATGCTGTATAAAGAAGAGTGTATTGTATGTTTTTGGTACATTGTGTGTGTGTGTGTGTGTGTGTGTGTGTGTGTGTGTGTGTACAATCAACAATTTCCCAGAGCACTAAAAGGTTGGGATATTCCTTAACTATTATCTCTCTAGCATCAGGATCAAGTAAAATCTTAACATTTTTAGTAGCCATCTGACTGAGGATAAAATTTATTGAGAGGTTCAACAATGAATTCTTCCAAGTTGAATGTCAAAATAGAACACTGGGAACAAAGAAAAGTAGTAAGAAAAAGAACTGAAATATACTAAAGGCAGCTACAGGATTTTTACAGTTTTGCAAAATACTGGCCTTGGTGGAGCAAGTGGCGTTTCTCTGGAATTCATTCCACAAGATCTATCTTTGCAACACTGAAGGGAAAAAAATGATGCTTTCTAGTCAGTTTCTGCTGAATATATGACCATGTAAACAACACTCCATTGATTGATATGACACAATTTATAGCTTGTCCTGAATATTCTGTAGCCAAGACCAGATAGCAACTATAGCTTCACTTCTCCTGGATCCAGTCTCTTATTTTAAAAAAAAAATGGGGAGTTTGCTTTCAGCCCCTTAAGAGAGTCCAGGAGGAAAACCCTTATGCAAAATTAATATTGGTCAGAAATTGCTCGTGCAAATACAGACACAGAGGCCATAGTTCTGTAGATCAAATAAGAGAGGGAAGTACATCCCTGCCAAATCCCTCTTTCCTTTTCTCTTTAACAGCTATTAAAGCTTTGACAAACATATCGGTGCATACTAGGACCATCTCATGTCTAAAGTTGCCCCCAACTGTATCTATTATGAGACCATAAATTCAAATCTCTAGTTAAGAGATAATAATTAGCCCATCTAAGTAACAACAGACTTATTTTTGCAAAAGGTATATATTGTTGAAAACTGGTTGAAAAGTATGTTTGTAAGGCTTGCCACTTAGGTACTTGCTGAGATTTGTGCTAAATTGAAGTAATTGATTCCTAGTTTTTTAACCTACTAAGTTTAGAATTTTTTGACATGTGTGTAACAATAGCAGGCTGCACTTAGAGAGCATTTATGATCTTAAAATACCTTAATGTATTTTATCTACATATGAGTTTTATGTGCTAGCTATTGTTACCTCTGTCTTACAGTTAAAAATGAAAACAAGAAAAGGTTAAGTAACCTGCTTTGCATAATGGTTAGAACTATGGATAGAACTGAGTTAGAGGCCCAGTTTTCTTCTTATTCTTATCTCAATGTACTTTGAGCCTTTTCTTTCTTTTATGTTTAGGGAACATCCTTTGTCCAGGCCAGTTGTTTAACTAATAGCTATCTTGATTATGCATCTTTATCCGTATGACCCCTTTCCATGGGAATACTTTGAAAATTTAAAATTTCAGCCTAAATATCTCCATTTGCTGAGCACGTATAACACACACACACACACACACACACACACACACACACACACATATACACACACACACCTTTATGAAATGTAAAATTAAGAACTGTGCAAAATGTACCATTTGAACTGCCTTTCATTGTAGACTATAGAGAAGAGTGGCAAAGGAAAAAATAATAGAGGGGAAAGGGTAGAATATTTTTCTTTGTTTTGCCTTTCCTGAGTAAAGAAATTTATGTAGTGATAAATGTTAAACTTGAATGGCAGATTAACATCTACACTCATTTAGGGTTTTGCAGATGTTTATTTCACAGACACAATCAGTAGTTAAAAGTCATCAGAGAGGCTTCCAGCGGCAGATGGGACTAAGTGCAAAGACCCAGAGCCAGACATTATATGGACATTATATGGAGTCTAAATTGAATTGTTGAAAATTGAATATGAGAGCGAGTCTGAACTGATGGAGTTCTCCATCAGTTCCCTCTCCTCAGAGCTCAGGAAACTCCACAGAAGTGGAGAGGGAAGTCTGTAGGAGTCAGAGGAGATGAAGGTACGCCAAGAGAGAATATGGCCCTCTGAATCAACTAAGCGGGGGACATATGGCCTCACAAAGATAGAAACTGCAAGCACAGAGCTTTTAATGGTCTGCCTCAGATTCTCTGTATATATGTTATGGCTGTTAGCTTGGTATTTTTGTGAGACTCCTAACAGTGAGAGCTGGTGTATCTCTGACTCCTTTGCCTGTTCTCAGGGCTCTTTTCATCCTATTAGGTTTCCTTGTCCAACCTCATTAGGAAGATACTGTTCCTTGTCTTAATTGTATCTTGTTTGGTGGTGTTTGGCTGTTGTCTCTTGGAGGTCTGTTCCTTTCTGAACAGAAAACTGAGGAGTGATTTATGGGGAAACAAGTAGGGGAGGAGGAGCTGGGAGGAGTAGAGGGAAGAGAAACTGTGTTTGAGATGGATAGTATGAGAAAAGAAACTATTTTAATAAATAGATGATAGATAGATAGATAGATAGATAGATAGATAGATAGATAGATAGATAGATAGATAGATAGATAAATAATCAGTCTGGAGGGAGAAAGCCCTCTGTGGCACCAAATGAAAAGAGTGCTGCTTGCACACAGGTAATCACTGTTCACTCAGATGAAACACAGTCCCACAGCATAATGTTCAGGTTCTTCAGTATTGGTTCATAGGACATATGGATATTAAAATGCACTCAGTTGCTCCTTGAGCAAACCCAATGTTGCATGTCTTTTATTTAAAGGATATCAGAGTCTAGGACACTGGTAAAATTGGGAATAATTCATATATACACAGTAAACCACATGAATAAAATAGTAGTAATGCCCTAACAATGAAAATATTGTTGGGAGCTTAACATTATTAGTTTTGAAGATTGATGTCAAATTACAGAAAATGCTACCTATAATGATATATAGATGTTTCTGTACCACAAGGTTTCAGAGGGCCCAGCTAGAGTGCTGCAGCTTGTTTTCAACTATATTAAATCACTTTATCAATATATTTCAGTTTTAACAAAAGCTATTTTAAAGCATAGTGGAGACCTGACTTCTAAAGCAGATTTATAAAATGGGTTCTCTATGCTAAAAGGCAAACTTATTCTATAAAAAATACATGCTAAATGTTCTCGGTCATATATGTTTAATGTGTGATTCTCATTTCAGTTTAAGTATTATGTTATTTTCAACCAG
Organism: Rhabdomys pumilio; assembly: GCA_030674055.1. NCBI lineage: Eukaryota > Metazoa > Chordata > Mammalia > Rodentia > Muridae > Rhabdomys > Rhabdomys pumilio. Next base: position 24,708,576 of record JANHMN010000005.1, read on the forward strand.
TATACACCTTTTCTGTGATGACATAATAAAATAAGTCTGTCTTATGGGCCCTTGACCTTAATATTCTACCTCAAAAAAGCTACTAGCATAGAATAGCATAAATGCCATCCCAGGCTAGTGTTTCCAAAGCTGAGTAATCTTCCTATACCATCCTCATAATTTTATAGGCTTTCAGAAAAGTAAGCTCATTGTAGAATTTATCACCCATGTGTATACCTGACTATACTGATTATCCACTTCTGTTATTTTATGTTATTTTTGACTTATGTTATTGCTATAGAAATATCAACTACTTAACAAAATTTTCAGGAAGTCATTTCATCCAAGTTATTTGAAATTTTTCTTTCAAAATGAAGTCTTGCAGTGTCATTGTTAAACACAAGGTTAACCACACAGTATTGAATAACCAAGTTGGGAGCTTTTCCCTGAGAAAGACTATTATTCCCACTTTCACCACTCCTTACTTGCCTGTAGCTCTTTTCAAGGACTGAGGCCCTATGAGCTTTCATCTTTCCATGTTATCCTGTATATTGGTGTCATCCTTGTTTGGGTCCTTTTTAGACAGCCATATTGGTGAAACTTTATTCATGTAACATCTCTAATATTTCTAGGAGATGAATTCTCAGAGCAATCTTTCTGTTCCACTGGTTTTCCCAACAATTCCATTCCCTCTTCTGCTGTGATCTCTGATGCCTATGGTCACTCCTAAAATAATACATAATGTACACATGTAACAACATAATATGGACAGAATGGATTGTATGTATATATTTAGGAGTGTGTGTGTGCGTGTGTTTGTGTGTGTGTATGTGTGTGTGTGTGTGTGTGTGTTACCTGTAACACAATCCTAAAAATAGAGATCTTGATCTGAGTGGGAGCAAGGTATCATAGGGGTCTGGAGAGATAAAAGAGAAATGATGTAACTACATTTTAACTTCAAAAATGAAAAATATTTTTAAAAATCATAAATACATACTTCTACTACGTATCTTAGTAACTACATAGGAAATAATCATATATATATGCTTTGCCTCTATATTTCTAATAACAGACATTTTTATTTGCTTCTTTATCTCTCTTATACCACCTATCTTCCCTTTGTCCTTTGACTGGCCTTTTCCTGTCTGTGTTATATATCCAACTGAAGTTGTCTTGCTCAGATTCACACACAAGTACCATCTTTCTTACTTGAGCCTGGAGAAGGAAGAATAAACTAAAATGTTGGGTTGACAGAGAAATTACACCTGACCACATCGGTCCTCTTTTAAAGAAATCAGAAAGCAGCCAAAATGAAAAGCTTAGTATTTAGAAACACAGAAACCTTTGATTTTAAATGTTATGTCAATTAAGTTTATATTTAACGGTGCTAAGTATTGTAGAGCGTTAACAAATGAAGCAGAAAACACAGTTGTTACCCTTAAGGAGTGTGATTAAATAGGAGAACTGAAAGAAACATGCGTATGGGTACCTGCTATGCAAAATAACATGCAGCTAACTGTTATATAGAAATAGAAGTAAGATGATTAAGTATTTAAAGGCTTAAAATGAAAAAAAAATATGAAAGGGTAAGTCTTTTGCAGTGAGCTTAGCTAGACCTTGGAAAACAAGATGGATGATTCAATCCTGGTATGTACGTGTGTAGGAGAATAAATTAAAATGTTGGGTTAATAGTAAGTAGAGTCAGAGGGAAAAGTGCAGGTGCTAAAAGTCTACATGGTGTGTATGTAATGAAGCAATAGTGGTGGGAGATGGAGACAGTTTGGCAAGAAAATGAAATACTAAATAGTATAAGTAGGTAAAGGTCCATGTATGGCATTGTTTTCACAAGGAGGAATATTTGTGCTTTGAAGACAGAGAATAAGTAGCCGAGAGAGAGAGAGAGAGAGAGAGAGAGAGAGAGAGACAGAGACAGAGACAGAGACAGAGACAGAGACAGAGAGACAGAGGGAGAGGGAGAGGGAGAGGGAGAGAGAGAGAGAGAGAGAGAGAGAGGTTGAAGATGCTAGTAAGTAACAAGATTGTGGAGGGACTAAAGTCCTAGAGGCAGCACATGTGAAGAGAAGTGAGAAGCCTCGGGGATAAAGTAGTGTATCAAATTGTGTGCTGTACTAGTAAGAAAAAGACATGATGTATTTTTTAAAAATAAGAAATGGGAACTCAATAAAGAAGGCACTATAAATGTTCAATAAATGCTATCACTTATTTTTATTATTCTTATTATTGCTATTCTTTGAAATGAGTTTTGTCTGTGAAAAATGTTAATTTCATATTATTGAATTTCTTCTGAGTTCCTAAATTGTACTTATCAAAGGTTATAGCAACATGACAAGCAATGAAAATCAATGCCTGTGAAAGCTGCCTCTTTGTCTGGAGGCCAGGTATTACAAGTTATAAATAGATAATCATCTAATTGTTTATAAATGTCCAGTTAGATGACACCAAGAATTTAGGCAGTTGTTAAACGTTCTGTATACTTTACTCTCCACTAACATACTCTAAGGTAAATAGGAAACTAGAATGAACTCCTGCCACCACATCAAAGTCCAGAATAATAAAGTGTTTGACACCGTAGTTTCTACATAACAGTATCTGACATTACATATGAAATGTAGAAAATAATTGTCCCTCAGGGTACTGTCTTCTATTCATACTCTGTAAGAGTACTGAACAAAGAGCAAGTAGTTCAGCCTTCTAGGTATCACCTATAAACCACCTAGAAATGCATGAAAATTCTTGAGACATTATATCATAGTGTGTGCATGCATGTGTGTGCGCAATGTGTCCTGTCAATTATACCTATTAACTATAGTTCTGTAACAGTTATGTTGACATATAATTTGTATAACCATACAATTTACTCCCTTTAAATTCACAATCCAGGGAATGTTAGTATGTTAATAGTTGTTTGCCATTACTATTTTTTAGTACTTGAAAATTTTTATCATTCTAAAAATTTAGAAGTATTGTGCAGAACCTTTATATAGCAATTATCTTCACAAATTTGTACATTTTTGCATAAATAGAATTATGTGATATATAAGCATATGAGTAGTAACATTCTCACTGAAATGTTCTCATAGTTCTCGTAGTTAATACAGGTCATACTTAGTCTTTTTATGGACAAATAACACTCCATCAAACGCATATACCATATTTTGTTCAGTCATTAATTATTTGAGAGACCTTTACATAGATTTTCATTTTTTGACTACTATGAATAATTCTGCTATAAATATTAATGCACGTGTTTTAAGCATTTTTATCATTTGAGTATTTTGCAGACAAATATAATGTGCCTTGAACAAAGATACTTCCTATTCCTTCTTCTCCAATAATATCTTAACCCATCCACCACTTTTACATCCTGATTTCATGTTCTCTTTTGTTAAGCCCAGTAAATCTACTTAGTGTTGCTTATATGCACATGCATATAGGACCAATCTTTTGGAGCATAAGTACACTCTCAGGGCCTGCATCCCTGAAGAAAACTGAATCATTCTGTCTTAGCAGCCACACATTTCTAATAGATTTTCAGCAAGGGATGGTACTTGATCAACCCCTCCCAAATCTATGCTAGGATTTTGTCTGTCTTGATAGTATATAGGTTTTGTGTATACAGTCACAGCAGCAGTATGATTTGATGTGTGCAAAGACCCTGTCATGTCCAGACAATACAGTCTTGCTGAAAGTTTTTACTACCTATGGTGCTATAATAGTTCCACCACCATCCCTTCATAAATAATCTCTAAACCTTGATGGCAAGGTTTACTACATCAGTTTAGCAAAATGATAGTAATTGGATCTCCTTCTAGGACCTAGGACCTAGCCACTTGTGGGTTTGGCAGCTAATTAAAGATATAAAGTAAGATTTTCATCTTTTGTAGTGGGGGCTTATATCAAATGAGAAAGTAGTTGATTACTCCCGTAATGTTCATGCAGCTGTTCCACCAGTGAGGTTATATAGCCAGGCCAGTCATTATTTTAGCATTATTGCAGGACTCAAAGCTGAATAAGACTGTTTATTACTTTTCTCCTCCAATAACTTGTACAGAACCTCCCAGCACCATAAAACTAACACAAAATTTATTTACAAAAAAAAAAAAAAAATAAGGAACCGTTTTTAAAATAATTATGTTTTATTTTATGCATTATCAGTAAACAAATATATAATCAAATTACCACTCCAACTAAGTGCTTCTCACATGCTCATACTATAATTAATTTCCTTTCATAATGCTGAATATACAGTAGGATGAAATGAAGAATTAATATATTCTTAGTACATGGTTCTGTTCTTTGGACTACAGTGCTTAGATACTTTTCAGGGAATTCTTAGATGCCTTTATGAAATGTTCATGTTTCTGGTAGTACAAATACAGTACCATTTAACCTAGTCAGCTTTTATATGAAGGTCCTTTTTAGTAAACACATGTCCGATTTTGTACCAGCATCCAATTGAGGTTTGATTTTCATATACTGAACCACAATAGAATTAAATCTATCATAGTATATTAGGTAAGAAAAAATATGCATATGTCCAGAATATAGTTATTACCGTGAATTTATAAAACAATTTTCATAAAATTACATTGTTAGTGCTCAAGTATATGTCTAGATATTTAAAATTTTGGTTTAAGAGACACAGTCACTCTAAACCATGTCCATCATAAATTTCATGCAATACTTTTTTGTCCTCAAGGTAGCTTGACCGTTTCTTGTTGAACAAAACTACTTTCACTTAGTGTGCCATCCTTCAACACAGCTATCCGCAGTTGTTTTTTTTTCCAGCTCAGCAGTTGATGCCTGTGTTGCAACCTGTAAAGAGAGTGTTTAGCTCAACTAAATTGGTGGATATTGGTAAGACTGTGGTAACTTCAGTACTTCACAGTATGATATAATTCATGGCCCTATGCATTTCATTTTCCACGTGTACAAGGAAAAGCATTCTGTTGCTACAGAGCATGCGCGTCTTGAGCCTTTCGATGTGCTTCAAGAATACAAAAGCATAGCTTATCATTCTCTTGCTGGAAATCAGTGTTATACTTGTTCAGCACTGTTTCATTTGCCTTTATTAATCAAGTATGTTTTTTCACAAAAAGAAACACAGTTTGAGGTTTTTTTTCATATTTTTTCTGTAGTTTTCTACTCTTTTCAGCTACACCATTAAAAATCAAAAGAATAAATGACCTTATAATCACTGGACTGCAATACATAACCAATTGTGAGAGATAATAAAATGAATGTTATTTAACAGTATATGATGCCAACAGAAAGCTATCTCTTTTTCTGACGCACAAGGATCTAAGAGGGTAGAAGCTGGGAAATTTCCCATTTGTAAATTATGAGAATTTCTCTTCTCTAATACTGCTAGATTAATTTCTTTTATTTAAGTTATGGTCCACTTGTTTGTTCATATATATTTATTTCTCCTCACCTAATCTTAATTTTGACATCTTAAATGAAGAGTTCATCTTCTTGTAAAGTTACTTTCATAAATTATCGATGTATATGCATTCTAGATGTACAGTGATGATAACAACCAGGAAACTCCAACAGTAGAACCCCATAACCCTCTTTTGATTTAATAAATAGCATTAAAGTAGCATTATTATGTAATGCATGATGCTATATGGTGCAGAAGAGAAGTTGTAATATTAGGTAAGGTTTCCATATAAAGGTTAATGTTTCTCAACCAGTTTGTGCAGGGATTTAAAAATGAGTGCATTTATTAATGAAAGACTATTCATGGTACCTCAAAATTGTATTGCTTGACCCTAGAACATTTTGAATTGTTTTATATTTATAAGATTGTTTGCATGACCAAATGGTGCATTTTAAGAAGTGATAAAAGCTTCTAATGAGCATAGCTGTTGGATAAACTGAATATTAAGTTGAGTGCAAAAATGCCTGCATAAATATGGTCTACTACTCTCCTGCTCATTGAAGATATTTATTGGTTCTAAACCTTTAAGAGTTAAATTTATAATCCACCCTTTGGGAACCAAATTGCTCTTCTTTCATAGAAGAAAAGTAACTTTCAGTGAAAAATAAAAGGACTCTGTTGGTCATTTATTATCTCAAAGGGTGTATTTTATTAGAAATGTCAATTCCACAAAATTATGTGTCCTGTAATACATAATTATGTTCAAAATTGCATTTGAAATCTATTATTAACAGTTAACAGTGAACATTCTTAAAATAGTTATTACTCTTGGCCTTAACACAAAAAGCAATAATGTAGGTATTTTAGGGAGTTAAAAGCTGCAAGGCGTTGGCCTATGAATAAAGTCACTGCAGGTGTGTTTTTTAATGGGCTGTTAATTTTATGTCAGGTGAACACAAAGGACAGGGACCATGTGTGTTTTTAAACTGTTTGGTATGGAGACAGAGTTGATGGCTGAAAAGATAAAGATGGGGTGAATTGAGGCCAAATTTAAACTTCCAGGAGAGTAAATAATCACCACTTAAAATGGAAGCAAACCAACTCCCTTTCCTCCTTTTATATTCTTCCCCTCCCCAATACCACATGACGTAGTATTCCATAGAAAGACATAGTAAGTTTATATCAAGTAAAGTTACACTTGTTCCAACTAAACATCTGTCCCTTACAGACCAGATACTTCTGGATGTCACGTATTTGACTATTAGTACAATCCAAATGATTCAAACTCACAATCATGGTGTCAGTTTAATGTTCCCTTTGCCTTCACAACTATCACCATCAATTCTCAGGTATTGGTGAATGAACAGTGCTAAATCAGCACCACTTGGAGTCCTGTAAAAGTATCTCACTTCAAACATACATATTCAATGCTTGTGTTAGCAAGTTCTTCTACTCGGTTACATTAAAATTTGACAAGCTCTGCTTTGGAATCTTCTTTACTGTTCTCATATTTTCGTCTTACTTTCCACCTATACTAAATTACTTTGCACTGAAATGTCCCTTTTCTACAGAAGTTATTTGAGCTTTACCTAAATATAAGTATTTGTGCCATTTCACCTGAATCAATGATCTGTACTTTCTATGTTTTTGTGTCTCCTTCTAATTCTGTCCTACATCCTACCTCAAGATTAGTCTATCTAATATGCCCAAAACTCATACTACACCTCTGAGCCCTTCCCTCTATTAAAAATTTCAATGATACTTGTGAAAGAGTTAAGATGACCTACAGAGATGTTAGTGATCATTTCAAAAGAGTCATGATGCCAAATAAAAGTTCCAGTACAAGATAATGGGATATTGCCGTTCCAGTTGTTGGTCAGAGATAATATGGAGACCCTCAAAGCAATACAGGCTATTGCCATCAATTGTTGTTACCCAGCAGAACTTGATGGTATGATCTTATTGCTAAAATCACCATAAGCTTTGCTCATAAGATGTGGAGATCACAAACAGGTACTGACCTGGAAATTTCCTCATTGTTCCCAATGTATCCGAAATATTTTATACAGTCTACTGGGAGAGAAAAATCATCTGCTTTACCCAGTCATCAACCTGTGAGCCAGAATACTGGCAAGCCTAGCAATATATGACAATGGGAACAATAGTGGCAAGAATTCATTTGAGGGGGTAATCAAACTACTTTTTGATTTTACTTAAGGCCCACTCCCAAACAGGAAAAGGATGCCTGGCACTATAAATCTGATCAATAGCCAAAAACTGATGAGTTCATAGGCACATCGGTGAACCTACTAGTATTATTTTACTAAATGAACATAGTAACACAAAATTCCATCTGAATATATACCCCAAAATCTTACAGATTAGTGGAACTCTCAGGCTTCATCAGAGACTCATCTTTGCATGGTAGGCAGTGGTGAATGAAGAAATTCACAACTGGTCAAAATGCAAATAACAAATGCCTATGGTATGCTCATCCATGAATATGCCACCTGTATCATATTCCTCTCCTAAAAGGCTCAGGAAAGATCATGGGAGATAGTGCAGAAAGATTGTAAGAATCGGAGTTTGGGAATTCCAGAGGTGAAATGGTATTCTTATGGGCATGCAGAACGTAGGTGCTCATGAACTCACAGCAGCTGTGGTTGCCTGCACAAGATCTGCACAAAGTCAACCCAATCTTTCCGGTGTGGAGAGGAAGAGGCTCAAAAGCCTCCACCTCTAGTTGAGGAGTTAGTCGTGGGTGATGGCGTCTGGAATAGGATGAATTGGTTATGTTCAAGGGTATGATCCCTGCTAGGATTACGATGCTCTGGGAGTAGGCTCACAAACACTTGTATGTTTTCAGGGCTGACCATTTGATATTGGAAAAACAATGTGCTCTTTCCTGGAGAAGGCTATTTCTCTCTCAATATTCCTTAATTTCCTATAGATTTTTGTGTAGAGTTGAGACCTCATGGGCTTTCTCCCATCTATATTGTCATGTCTATTGTTGGACAACCTTTTCCATCTCATGTTTAGGTAGTCATGTTGGTGCAACTTTATGTGTGTAAACTCTATTACTACTAAGCGACACAATCTCACAGAAAACCCCCAAACCCTCTACCTCTTAGGATCATTCTGCACCCTCTTCTGCAGTACTTTCTGTTATATTATCTTTGGTACTTGTAAAGAGCATTGCTAGCTCAGACAAAAAATTTGATTTAAATCATATATGCATATTTATATAAAGAATTATGTATATGATAGGTTTTCTTAATAGGTTAATATGATTCCTTGTGGGATTTTTTTTCAGATATGCTTACTCTTCCTATGTTAACTTTACTAATCAAATACTTTTGGCTGATTCTACAAACAATATAAACAATGTATCATTATTTCTTTACAACTCTATTTAGAACTCTTCTTCATTATTCCACAGCCCTAAGATCACAATTTTATAGCACTGTGTTTTAGTGCAAGCTGTTATGTTAAATGCCATGCCCCATAATTATCATTTCATGACTTTCATCTACACATTTATTAAATAATTATATATTGATCATTCATGTGTGTTTGTGTATTTATGTTTGTAAAATATTTACATACATTCACATACATTTTCTAGATATTGATGATAAAGCAATGAACAGTGCATCTCTACTCCTTGTCCTCAAAATGCTTACTTTATATCATGGAAAAATAGGCAATATGTAACACATCCATAAAACATGTAATGTATTGGGTAGTAATTACTACAAGAAAATAAAAGGCAATAAAGAGCAGAAAGGGGGGATTAAAAATATAAACCAAATACTTTTTCTTCCTTTGAATACCCATAGCAGTTCCTTTCCTTTACAATTTGGTTACTTTCATATTTGTCCAATTTACTCAGTGATTTTCAAAACTCACCAAGATCAACAAATACATCTTACTCATCTCTCTAATTCTTGTAGCTATCAAGAGAATGAGTGTTCAGAAAATACTTCAAAGTAATCATGCAAAACAAAATAAATGCAATAGCAGTTTAAGAGAGAAATTGGCATAATGGTTGGTCAGAAAAGGCCCCTTTGGCGATATTTAATATGAGCAATACCTTGAAAGATACAGGGAGGATAAAAACACTGTGAAAGTTGTTTCGATACATTTGTTCTTGAAAAGCTAAACAGCATTGCTTTTTAAATTAAGATTAATCGTATGTATAATTCTTTCTTTTCAAAACAGTGTTCCAGAAGGGACGAGCAATTGACACTGGGGAAGTTGACATTGGAGCACAGGTCATGCAGACCATTCCACCTGGCTTATTCTGGCGTTTCCAGATTACTATCCACCATCCTATATATCTGAAATTCAATATTTCTTTAGCCAAGGACTCTCTGCTGGGAATTTATGGCAGAAGAAACATTCCACCTACACACACTCAGGTATTTGATATAATAGGTATTTTCTTAAATCCTTTTAGAGGGTACTATATCAAGCACTTCGCACTTCAGATGTTGTGATTTGTGAATACTGTAGGATTCAAAGGTGAAGGCAAAAAAAAATCTTTGTAACAAAAATATCTAAACTAATCACACTTTAATGAAAACACGGCAACTAGAAATAAAGAATAGCATTTAGAAAAACACATTCAGAAAAGATAGTTTAAGGAAACATTCTTTAAACTTGATCTCTGCTTCCTACAAACGAATCATGATGAGTTTCTCGGCTCTCTCATTTTAGCACTAAAGTCCTTCCCCACTGCTTTTATATATCCTTTTGCTATTATCCCAGTAACAGTATGGAAATCAACCAGAATGTAGTGGCAAAGATATATATATATTAAAAGCAGGTTTTGTCTTACATACAGAATGAATTTTTTTATAAGCAATCATTCACAGGATTTCAAATATATAATATTTCTGCAGTTTCCATAGTCTATTTATAAACAGATACCATATTTCTTGTGTTTTCCATAAGTTTTTTTTCTGCATCAATCCGTTAGTAGCACTGCTCTATCCAAGATGTAATTTGAAAGAATTACTCAGTCCACCCTTCCCCCAACAATGATGGCTAGAGTCAAAACTTTACCTTCTAAGCTAAGTCAAGGATAGTCAAAATACCATTCAAATGTGAGTCACAAAACATAAGAACATGTAAAACAGTGTATTTACCAAATGATTAGAAGGTTAGGCTAGCCTTTGAATATATAAATATATACTCACAAAGGTAATGAGTTGTGATAAATATTGTCATTTTAATTTTCATTTATTTGTTTTTTTAAAGCTGTGAAAAGCTTTTAAATTTGTTGACAAGATCACATTTCTGAGCAGAATATGCAATCAAGTATCTTCTCTTAGACAGATACTTTGATAAAATGTCAGGAGCTCATATATAATACTAAAAATTGTTTCTATTTCTTGAAATTTTGCTTTTAAACAATTTTTATTTTGAACAGTCCCAAACTGAGAAGTTCACATTTGTAAGTTTAGTGAAATGATTTTCAAAACTAACAAATTCCTTTGACTTCAAATATACTTAAGAATTGATAACTTTTTTTTACATTTGCCAACTATCCGAGCAAAGGAATAAATATTGAATAAGTCAGTAATAAGTAAAGATGGCTATATATCCAGAAGTACAAAGTGGTTCAAGTTCATATTTGTGTATTTTTTTACAGTTTGATTTTGTGAAATTAATGGATGGCAAACAACTGGTAAAACAGGACTCTAAGAGCTCAGATGACATCCAGCACTCCCCAAGGAATCTGATCTTAACATCACTTCAGGAGACAGGCTTCATAGAGTATATGGACCAAGGACCTTGGTATCTGGCATTTTACAATGATGGAAAAAAGATGGAGCAAGTATTTGTGCTAACTACTGCAATTGGTAAGCTGCCATGGCTGTTATTTGAATTCACAGTATAGCTCTAGAAAATCCCTGGTGGTTAAAGTATTTGGTTACTCACATACTGTTCTTTCTACCTTAAAGTCATTATTCAATAAATGTCACTATGAGTAACATTTTATTTTTGTTCTCATTGTTGTTAAAACATTGGTTAATATTTTTTAAAGTGCTCTAGTATTTGCTGATATTCTAAAACACGTGTCATGAAGCCCTTTATATGTTCTTAACAACAAAAAAAAAAATCCCTGGATAATATTGTTTAAGAAGCTAGATAGACGAACAACTTGAGAGAGAAATCTTATAAGGAAAAGAAATTTTGTTAACTGGAGCCCAAAAGCTTGCTCTCATAATGCCAGTGACATAAAATGTAGGTTTGTGAGTTCAAGGCCAACATGAGCTTAAAAGGAAATTCAAAGCCAATCTTGGCAAACCAGTGAGTACCTATCTTAAAATATAAAATATATTAGAGGGTGTAGCCTCATAACAGAACAATTACCTAACATGTATGATTCTAAAGGTTATATCCCCAGTGAGAGAATGGGAAATAGGAAATAAAGACTTTGTTAATTGGTTTGATTATAAAATAAGAGCAAATAATTACCTCTTAAAATAGAAAGACTGGCATCAATACAATTCTTTAGAACAATTGATTCTCAAACCTCTAAGGCTTCAAAATACAAATTAAGAATACTTAGAGAAAATACTGAGGACAATAACTTAAGTCATCCCACGCCCTCTTCTTGGGTTTCTTTAGGTCTGATAATCAAATGGCTCTTTCAGTGTGCCCATAGCTTTTTAAATTGAGTTCTTTCTAAATACAATGCCTAGCATTCACCATCACCCTCCTTAGTCTGAAACATCTCAGTCTTTTGTCATGTTTTCTCAGTAAACAGACTCCCCTGACCCTTTGTGTGAATAAAGCTAAGCTCTTTAGCAATTTGAGAGTCCTCGGATAAACAACTTGAAGGCACAGCCCTGTCGCGTTTGAATTTTCACAAAACACATGTCTTTTAAAAGAAGAGAAAATCTTTTACAGCTGTCAGTTCTCTATACAACTCTCTACTTTATCCTTTAGTTAACCTGTTCAGCCATATGTTTAGGAAGATGTGTTGACTGTTAATAAATAGACCATCTGCTCTTGATAACAATTATGTTCTATTTTTACTTGATGTTGAAGACCTTGAGAGGGTAAAAAACAGTATTCAGTCATAAGACTATTATTTTTTCTAAAGTAATTAGAAAAGTAATAAAAAATTATACTAAGACAAACTCCATTGATCTTACATCTCCAATGTACATAACATTCTTATTAAAATCAAAAAAACTATACATTGTTAGTCATATCATTATTTTGTCACTAAGAGTGTATCCTTAGAAGTCACAGAAGGGAAAAAATCAAAACAATTGTGATATGATTGCTATTAAAATATAACAATCTAATTTAGAGAAATTAAAAGACACAAAATATTTGTGAATATTTTCTTTCTTCCTTGTGATTTAACCTGTCATCTCAAATTGTAAATAATAACCAAGCTATTAACCTGTTAAAAACTAGTAAGATCAAGAACCATGCTTGGGGCCTTTTTATCTTCAACTTATTTCATCCACAAAGGAACTAAACCTTTCATATCATGTATCATCCAGATATGAAGCCATCAATTTCATATAAGCAAAATATTTGCATTTTGCACATGCAAGCCATGCAAGCCAGTACATTTTTATATGTTTTATAAAGCCAAGGATGTGTTTTATAGAGCACGGTATGGTGCAGTGGGAGTGGGCCTATGCTTAAGCATCCCTCTCCAGAGGTATCAACCATATGATGGGTCTAGTATAAAATAGTTTATTTCGGGGCATGGGAAGGGAAGTTGAGAAGGGAGAAGATAAGAGGAGAGAGAGAGAGAGAGACAGAGACACAGAGAGAGAGAGAGAGAGAGAGAGAGAGAGCAGCCAGGAACACATGGGTATGGGGAAGGGGAGAGAAGAAGAAAGGGGAAGAGCAAAGAGGGTCAGAGAGAAAAGAGGCCAAACATTTTTTCTTATAGCAAGCCAGTTACAGACCTGTTGGTGCCTCAGGGGACTCATGCTGAGGCACCACTTCCCGCTGAGGGACCAGCCACAGGGTGGTATAATATAGAATAGAGTTTATTTAAGGAATTGGGAGGGGGTTAAGAGGGCACTAAAGGCTGAGAAAAGCAGAGACAGACACAGAGATGGGGGAAGGGAAAGAGGGAGTGGAAGAGAAAGAGGGAGAGAGAGAGAGAGAGAGAGAGAGAGAGAGAGAGGATGAAGAGGTAGAGAGAAGAGAAGTAGAGGCCGCCCATGAGCATGTGGAGAGAGAGGAGGAAATGGAATGGGGAGAGGGTAGGAACAGGAAGGGAAGGGGAAGCTATAGCAATAGAAAGCAAGAGAGCAAGAGGGCAAGAGAGGGAGGAGGGGGCAAGAAGCCCCTTCTGTAATGAGTCAGGTATACCTGTTGCCAGGTAACTGTGGGGCGGAGCACACCTGGCTGTTGCCAGGTAACTGTGGGGCAGAGCATAGACAGAATGCTAACATTTATTGCTCTTACAGAGGAATTGGGTTGAATTCCCAGTAGCCCCATAATGGTTCCCAACCACCCATAACTTCAGTTCTAGGATATGCTCTATTTTGTCTTCTAAAGACACTAAACAGAGACATGATATAAATACATGCATGCATGTAAAACACTCATACATAAAATAAAATGGATAAAATATCAACAAAATTTAAGTTCAGTAAATTTCCCCAAATAAGCAAAAGCATACCCATTAGGTTTTTTTTTTTTATATTTTTATGCCTTGTTTTAATGACAGTGAAAGGGTTCTTCTATAATTCTTAATCAAACTAAGGATTGTGTTATTCAGAATCCATGCAACATCTGAATCCATTTCAAATTATTTAAATATTGTCTAAAATGGGTGCAATAACACTTTCTTTTCTTGTCATTTTTCTGCCTAGGGAAGAATTCTATCACATCAGTCACAGGCTCTGTAGTTCTGTAGTAAACTATTTAAAGTTAAGTGCTCTCAATGTTTTAATGTGGGAGTACTTACAGATTCACCTAAAGTGCTTAAAAGATTATAGATTGCTGGGCAAAATACCTTAGTGACAAATTCAGGAGATTCAGAACTGAAGTTCAAGCTTCTGTGTTACAGGTGCCACACAAGGAACTCATGGGCCACAGTTATAATATGCATTTCTCAACCTTCATTGTACCTACTCATTCTCATCATTAAGGCAAAGATACCACGATCACCTCCTAGAATCACTCTTTTGTATTAGAAATATTTTTTTTCTAAGTGAAGGAAGGATTTTTAATTTAAAAAGGAAAAAAATTAGTGAAATGATTTTAATAGAGCAGAACTAGGCAGCAAGGAAGAAAGCAAGCAAGTGGGGGAAGAAAGAAGGAAGTAAGGAAGAAAAGAGTAAAAGAGAAATGAAAGAAAAAATCTCAGGTCAAAATTGATACATATAGAATTTTTTATATTTTTACTATTTAATGTCATATTTAATTTTAACTATATTTTGATCATATTCTTTTCCTCCCCCAAGTTCTTTCAGACTCTCTCCCCTTTACTATGCACATAACTTTAATTTTTTTCCTTAAAAACAAACAAAAATACAATACAATAAACACACAGAGACAATGCAACAAACACACAGAGATATACCATACCAAGAGTGGCACATTGAGCACCTGATCCTTTATAAACCTATTATTATTATACTCAATCATTATTATACTCAAATATAATTATAAACTATAAAAATCAATGTTATCTTCAGTTGTTTTCCAGAAAAGTTATATAAAGTTTTCTAAGTTATTTTCTGTACAACTTTATGGGTACCTTCAAAGCTATTCTGCATTCCCGTGAAAACTATTTTGTAAGAATGGATTTAAATGAAATCAATGGCAGGGAACTGGCATTTACAGTCAAGAAGGCATTTCTCTACAAAATATTTAGGTTCTAATGCTTTTAGTGGTACTGAATTTAATATGAACACTTACTTTAAAAGCACTCCATTGTCACTTATTAATGAAAATAAACTACTGATTATCATATTTAACCTGTCAAGATAGTATATTAAATAGTCCATGTTATAGAGAAGAAACTTTATTTGCTATAGCATAACTATGAAAAATAAATATAATCATTGTCTTCTTGGTTACATTTTAAAATCTGCTTTGCTTTTAAGAAATGTCTTATAATTCTCATACCATTTTAGCTTTATTACAAATGCCCTTAAGAATACAATTTATGTGGACTCTTTATCCATTTTAGAGACAAGTTGGTTTTTGTTCTTCTCTTTAAAAGTCAATTCACGAAATTGAGAACCATGTTGAATAATCTACCATATATGATATCATGCAGAAGTCTTTGCCATCTAATTTGGAGCAGTAAGAGCTTTGCAGGCAGCAGAAGACAAGATTATTATAGACAAGAAATTTCTGAAACCTTTTAAACAACATGGCTCTTGCCTGGATATAGGTTCATTTTTTTCCTCATCTTTCCTATTAACAGAAATAATGGATGACTGTTCAACCAATTGTAACGGAAATGGAGAGTGTATCTCTGGACATTGTCATTGTTTCCCAGGATTCCTTGGACCTGACTGTGCTAGAGGTAATGTTGTTCTATGATTCTGATTGTTTTAGAGAAGTGGTTCTCAAGCTTCCTGATGCTGTGACCCTTTAACAGAGTTTCTCATGTTATGGTGAACCCCAACCATAAAATTATTTCACTGCTACTTCATAAGTATAATTTTGTTACTTCTGTGAATCATAATGTAAATATCTGTCTTTTCTGGTGGTCTTAGGCCATCCCTGTAAAATGGTCATTTGATTCCCAAAGGAGTCATGAGCCACAGGCTGAGAACCTAGAGAAATGTCATTGGAAAACTCAATTATGAGCAGTAGTGGTGATAGAAACAATAGTTACATCAGCAATGCCAGCAGTACTTGCCAACAACTGTTATACAAATCTGAGCACTTCATATACCAGCTGTATTCTAAACACGTCTTATTGCCTCTTTTAATTCCTCCTTCCTACAGTGTTCCTATGAATTAGGTCTGCTAATTCTAAATTCTTTGTGAGCAAAGAAAGAACCTCAAAAGTGAATGGTTAAGAAAATATAAGTGCTGACTGATATTTGAACCTATATCATGTGAGCCAACTGCCAATATACTACTTATATTTTTTTGTATAAAGTAATTCATAGCAGTATGAGTTTAAAAGAAAGCCAAGATAGAATTTGGAAATACCATCATGTAGAGGAATTTTAATCCAGCAACATGCCTGCTCTGGCAAGGGATCACATCCAAAGACTTTCTAGATTTGTGTTATCTGGCTTGAATACAGACATGCTCTTAGTACCCACCTTTGATCCCAAACAATAAAAATAAAAGTTAGTTTGTAGAAGGAAGCAGCCATGTTTGAAAGTGACTTCTAATTGAGGAGCAGACAAAGTGATGAATCTGAGAAAAATTTGACAATAAGTCGGAGATAGGATATGCCAAACTTTCATGAGGACAGGAAAAAGTAGCTACTTAAGAGCAGGGCAAAGTGAGTCACACAAGGAGTTCAGTTCAGTGCATTTTGGTACAGTTCAGTTGCATGCAGTAGAGTTCAGTTGAGTTCATGCAATTCCATTCTGTTTAGTTCAGTTCATGCAGTCAGCATAGTCAGTGCAGTCAGTGCAGTCCAGTTTGAGGAATTCAGAGGCAGCAATTTAGTGAGAAGCCAATTTGAATATATCAGCTTGGAGAGGAGTTTTAAGCCAAAACAGCTGAGTTGAACCAGCCAGCCAGAGTTCAGAAAGAACTAGAAAGGGTGATCTTATCCAGCCTCCAAGATGACAATTACATCTGGTGAATAAAATTTACTTTTACACCATCATAGCTGGACATAGTGATGAATCACTAAATGGATATGAAGTTTAGAAATTAAGAAATTGAAATTTGAAAGTTAAACTTGGTAATCTTTATTGTTTCATGCACTTGCACATAGTTTAATTAATTGTTGAAAAGCTTTAGATAAATTGGACCATACTTTCCTCTAGAATTGGAGTTGTGATTTTCCAGATGCTTCCTGTTCATTTTCAATGTAGTCTTAAAGTTTCTGGTCTGCTAGGTTAATCTTTGGTTTCTTAGGAGAAAAAAATTACTCTGCTCA
The DNA here is from genome assembly GCA_030674055.1 of Rhabdomys pumilio. Taxonomy (NCBI): domain Eukaryota; kingdom Metazoa; phylum Chordata; class Mammalia; order Rodentia; family Muridae; genus Rhabdomys; species Rhabdomys pumilio. The sequence continues at coordinate 24,726,038 of JANHMN010000005.1, forward strand.
TTTACATTAAATTCCATTCTGCAGAGAATTTTAAAGCAGTTGGCAGGTTTCTTGTAACATAGAACATCTTGTGAAATGAAGAATATATATAATATATATATATATATATATATATATATATATATAATATATATATATATCAGAAAATGTGGGTACCGCCCTCAAAAACCTCATAGATTTAAAATGAACACACATAATAACAAAACAGAGTAGGTATTCTAGTAAAAATCTATAAAAGGTAATATTCACTGCAAATCTGTATAGCCTTTACAAAACCTTTTTTATATGAATAATATCCTATTTATTAGATTTTAATGTATACTTTGCTCTGTGTGTATGTTTGTGTGTGTGTGTGTGTGTGTGTGTGTGTGTGTGTGTGTGCGTGTGTGTGTATTTGAGGAAATAAAAACCATTGAAGAGACAAAACCCTTAGCAAAAATTAGTAACAGTGATAATAATTTGATATTGTGATAGGATCAAAATTCTCCACATAGGAAATATTCATAATTTATCTTTACCCAAGTTCTATAAGAGGAAAATTCTGTCTGTAATCATGATCATAGGCCTATTTAATAAAGAATAAGACAAATAAAAAATAAGACAAAACTATTACTTTTGCCAGAAACGATATACTAGAATCAATATAGAGTTATTCTTGAAGATTTTCAAAAGATTATAAAAACATTACAACTTACTTGCCAACCTTTAGATTCATGCCCTGTGCTGTGTGGAGGAAATGGAGAATATGAAAAAGGCCACTGTGTCTGCAGGAATGGCTGGAAAGGGCCTGAGTGTGATGTTCCAGAAGAGCAGTGCATTGACCCAACCTGCTTTGGCCATGGTACCTGCATCATGGGAGTTTGCATCTGTGTTCCAGGATACAAAGGAGAAATTTGTGAGGAAGGTAAGAGTCCCATTTAAATATATTGCTTCAGTCTTTTCTTTCACTGAATTTTCCGTACTTTGATTCTATAACACTAGTAGAAAACCAAGCAATCTTTGCAAATAATAGATGTACAACATGCCCTTGGTACAAAGAGCAACGGTTTGAGGTCAGGGAAGCTCATGTCTCTTGTGACAGTCTTATGGATTGCATGACACTGTTTCTATGACACCTGAAAAGCAGTAATGCAAAAGTGATATCTTTTAATTTCTAATACTGTTTTATAACTTAATAATTTTCAGCTTGATTATTTTAGGTGTTAATCATATGTTTTGATTATTACAGAGTTCTTTATGCTCCATAATGAAGCATTACATTTAAGAATGCAATAAAAAATAATGATATAGACATACTTGGAGACATTTTGCAAATATTTTCCTGGAGAGTGATTTGTAATTACCACTATTACTTTTGCTTTATATTATTTATTTATTCTTACATGCCTCATGATGAAACTTGACCTCCTTCCCTAAAAAATAAAAATCAGTTCTACCACTAATGAGTTTCAAAGCAGACGCTTTGTATTAAATTCACCCCAAAGGAGATTTTAGAAAAAATACTTTTGAACTGGCTATAGTTTTATCATTTAAACAGACATATTGGAAAATAAGTTTACTAGTAATCAGACCATTTTCATGCCACATTCCTCCAATAAGACTGATTTCAGAAATAATATGAAACCATTACCATAGGAGATGGTCTCATTACAACTATTGTTCAGGAAAGGGGCTGCTGAAAATGCACTGTAATTGCTTTTCAAAGATTGCTCATTAAGACTATTACACAGCATTCTAAAGGGTTTAATCTCATTCCACTCCATGAACAAGCAGGATTTTAGCTTTTCACCTCCTATTAGTGGCAGTAGAATATGGGTGTAAAAACTGTTTGTTCCGGTGAATTCCACTGCGTCTGTATAGGCACTGGAGTTCCAATAATATCTTTAAAATATGTTTATACATTTATATAATGATCAAATTATCATTATATGTAAGTATAAATGCAGATGTGCTATAGACACAGACACAGTTATCAACGAGTGATATCTATCCCATCTCCAGTTTGCCATGGTAATCATGTAACCTGATTCATTAGACTCTGCTGATTTAAATTTCATAAGCAGATGAAAAAAGGATTTACCATAAATTAGCCTTTTACTTGATCTCTAAGAAAATATGTAAAATAGCAAGAATAACAAGGAAGAATGTGCACCATATTTAATGGCATAGGCTTTGCAAATACAATATAAAAATATTGTACCTGCTATATCACATATGAAGAACTTATAAGCTATAACAGGCTGTGGACAGTTTGTTTACAGACATGATGTCATTGTTTTTCTTGACTGACTTAGCTGTCAATTTTTCAAAATAGAGAAGGGTCACATTGAAAATTCCTACTTCTAACTTCTCTTGAATACTAGAATGTCTGGTCCTATATCAGCTGGAGCCAAGATCCTTTTAAACAGAACACATGGTTTCACTGTTTGCTCCCAATCAGTAATATCCTTACAAATACCACATTTCCTCCACACCTGCCTTCTCTAGTCAGTTGATTTCATTCCTCCAATTTAAGTATGACTTTCATAATGTAAGCATATTTATAACAAGAATTTCTAGTTCATGAAGAAAGAAACTGATAATAATTACCCTTCAGAATGAGCTTTATTAGGGAAACATCTCCATGGAAACCATGGGGAGCCATGCTTGGGCCTTGGATGGAAAAGAGCATTATGAGAACTTTAAGAGAGATAGCTTGAAGTGGGAGAATAAGAAACATAGCTATTACATATACCATCATGGGGGCAGGGCCTACAAAGCAGAGAGGGCCTTCACAGGAACCCTCTGAACAAAGATTACTGACTTTTACAGCTTTCTAGAATTTAGCAGGAAATTCTACACCACAGAATTTATTTGAGCCTAAATTAGGTGTGAGAAGAAGCATGCAGAAGCCAAGTTCTAAGTATGACTTACAAAACAGTGACAAGTGGAAGACCTGGAGTTGTTTCCTCCCCAACTTTGGCCAAGGTCTTCAAGTTCTAACTTTTAATTATAAAAGGTGGGAAGCTAGACATACCAAACATGACTTAGATGAATTGAATGTAACACGCCTCTTAAGAAAATAAATTAAATGGCACTTGTTTATTATTTTATTATTCTTGTTGTACATTGGCAGAACCAAATAGTGTCCTTCTAAAAATAGTCTATATCATGGACTTTACCTCTTACTCAAAATTCATGAATCAAATTAGATATACATTTGGATATTTTATTTCATGATAAACTCAGTTATTAAACTATTGTTCTAATGAGGTTGAGATCTTGGGCTAATTATGATAGCAATAACACCAATTATAATAGACCTTTTGTGGTAACAAGTCACACCCAAGGAGTAAGTCAGACTTGCCGATTCACTTAGGTTGCATCAATGAATTTTCATTGCTTCAAATGTACTTCAAAGCATAACCAACATTAAGACAAAGTATTATAATCTCATTTGTATAGAAAGAAAAAGAATGTGGAAGTCAATCTTCCCATGTCACACAGAACAGTCAGTGGAAACCAAAAAACAATTTGTTATGAAGCAAAAATTTCTAGACTCACAGAATCAGAGACAAATAGAAATAGGCTTATTCTAAGATGACAAACATATGTCACAGTGTTCTGCAGGAGGCATAAAGAAAGTTTGAAATACAATTAAAAATGTTGCATTGTTGATACTTCTGAGGAATAAACGTGAGGTTGTAATAACTGTGTAAATTATCTTATTTCATATAACAGCAGTCACCTCACCAAATAAGTTATCCAACTAAAAACTATATTAAAATTTCCTAGATGCATTAAGTAAAGCTTTGATTCTAATTTCAGAAATGGTAAAGAATGACTTATCAAAAAAACTCTCAGACATTTTTGAAAAGCTGAGAAATTCCTACTGAGGGTCCACACAGGTCCACCCACTCATTTGTGTGGGGAGTATCACTGACTGTTCAGAACTGCATGAAGCATATGTGTGATTTTTTTCCAAATTTAGGATGCAACCTTTATCATATCCTACCACATTTTTAAGTGTTAATAATCTTCTGGTTTGAACACAATGTTTACATGAGTCATTTTATTGCCTAATTAAAGCAACATTAATGAGACAATACTAGGAAATCAATGTATCTTAGTTCCATAATCCCACACATCTTCTCTCTCAACCTCCACCGTTTTGTTTTGTTTTTTTATATTCAGAGGACTGCTTAGATCCAATGTGTTCTAGCCATGGCATCTGTGTCAAAGGAGAATGTCATTGTTCTACTGGCTGGGGTGGAGTCAACTGTGAAACTCCACTTCCTATATGTCAAGAGCAGTGCTCCGGGCACGGAACTTTTCTTCTGGACACTGGAGTTTGCAGCTGTGATCCCAAGTGGACAGGATCTGACTGCTCTACAGGTAGGTGGGGTTTTCTCTGTGTTTCTGTGTCTCTGTCTCTGTCTCTGTCTGTCTCTCTGTCTCTCTGTCTCTCTCTCTCTCTCTCTCTCTCTCTCTCTCTCTCTCTCTCTCTCTCTCTCTTTTCCTTTACTCTCAAGTCTACCTGATCATTCCGTTAAGGTACTACATTGTCAAATCTGGAGTGTATAATTTCATTAATCACAATAAGTTTCCAGGTATTTCCTAGGTCAGTATTTTACTGCCATTTACTTCTATAGTTTTTGCAATATATTTCTCTGTGATAGGTATATGTGATTTATCTTTGTTCTCTTTGTTTCTTCTACTGTAGTTACTTCAATATTCTTCAAATTTCCTACAGTCTATTCTTGGCAGATTCTTTCAAATCTCTATTGCTAAAAACTTGAATAGTCAATATATTCATTGAGTAACTCATCATATAAAAACATAACAACCACAGTATTCTACCATATTTAATATATTTTCATATTGTCTCCAATTATTATTATTATTTCTAAAACATTGTTTCTTTTCCTCATTGTTTAACCTAACATCTTCCACACTTCTCTCATGTCTACACATCAGCTCCTTATTAAAAGATCACCACAAACTATTAAAACTACCTGCTTCCTACTTCTGTTTAACTAGTGAATCCCTCCCCCTGATTACATTATCTATAAGATCTGTTTATCCAAAGTATATTCAATGTCTACTCTTTTCCATGTGTTTCGTTCATCATAAAAATGTCAATTAACTTTCAACCTAGAAAAGTCCAACATACCCACCAAGACCAACTACAACTTTAGGCATTTTGTTAAACTTTTTCTGACTGGAACATTATGAATCCTGTGAAATTCATTCCATATGTGTTGCTAGAGAGCACAGAAGCCAGTTTGATCTAGGTATTTGTATACATGGCTTGTTTCTTTTTCCTTTTGAATTGCAAACATTGAAAAGAATACATCATTCATTATACTTTTGTGTCTTCAGAGTATATTCTTATTAAATGAATAGAATTAACCAATGAATATTCTTGTGAAGCTTCTGCCTATGAATTTTGTGGAGGGTGTAAAATGACATATATTAAGCAGAAAACTTCAGTGCACTGTGAGATTTTGTTACCATTGAATTAGCATGTGAACTGAAGTCTGTGATTCCACCCTGATAAAACAGGAAGATCTCTCTGTTAAGATACATAATTGTAACATAACTCTTAACCACAAATTATAAGCATACATAACTCACATTGAAATAATATGGGAAATATCAATGAATTTTGAATCATCAGAACATGAGAGATATGTATGGTGAGATATTCCTATAAACATCAGCATTTAAAAGTCTGAGAAATGTGGATCTTAGTTTGCAGGCCAGCATGTACTACACAGTGACATCTAGGTTAATTTGGCTCTAAAGTGAGACCCTGTCTCTAAAAATGGGCAATAAAGACTAAAATTATAAAGGTTATTTAATTGTCATTAAATGTAATACTTAAAATTCATTCATTTATAGATGTACATTATATACATTAGTATCTATGGTCATGATGCTTGGAGCCAGTAGTATAGAGGTACTCAAGCATGTGTAATCTTTGCAGAAGTGAATATTATAATCTAGTTGGAAAGACACATTTACCAAGTTAGAAAAGAATGACAAAATCCAAGTGACTAGACCTATGGAGATGTATCATACGAATCAAACATGATTATTAACTTGTTTTCAGCATATTACTGAAAACCTTTCATAATCTCATATATCAGCTATAGTATTATTGGATGCCAGTACACTTATTGTTGAAATGCATAATGATGACTTGTTATTGTCTCCTATTCTAAGTGTTGCACATATGTCAATTCACTAATAGCACAATCACTATGAATACTTTAAAGCTGAAGAAACTGAGGCACAGAGATAGGCTATAACTTTTCCAAAGCACCAATATAACTTATTGTCTTAGTCAGGGTTTGTATTCCTGCACAAAACAAAATGACCAAGAAGCAAGTTGGGGAGGAAAGGGTTTATTCAGCATACACTTCCACATTGTTGTTCATCACCAAAGGAAGTCAGGACTGGAACCCAAGCAGGTCAGGAAGCAGGAGCTGATGCAGAGGCCATGGAGGGATGATACTTACTGGCTTGCTTTCCCTGGATTGCTCAGTTTGCTTTCTTATAGAACCCAAGACTACCAGCCAGGGATGGTGCCACCCACAATGGGCCCTCCCACCCTTGATCACTAATTGAGAAAATGCCTTATAGCTGGATCTCATGGAGGCATTTCCACAAGGGAGACTCCTTTCTCTGTGATAACTCCAACTCATGTCAAGTTAACATAAAAAACCAGCCAGGACACCCATGTTGAGTCAGAACTTTGACCTTGCCTATGCCATGCATTTAATAACATCCATCTAAAAGTCATTCACCTACCTTATTATACACAAAAATAGTGTTGTTATGGGACCACGTGCAGGGCCATGAGGCACAGAGTATGAGAGAAAGCAATGTTATTTCTCTGAGATGAGAGAAGACATTGAGGAAAGTCTCACACTCGAATTTTTGCTAAAAAAAAAAAAAAAAAAAAAAAAAAAACAGATGGTGAATAAACATTGGCTGGACAAAAAAGGAAAAACCAGGCAGAAGGAGCAGGATTTAAAAGAAAGACACAAATCTAGATGACACATCTGGGTGATTAAAAGACATTGGCTTAGTTGTAGCCCAGGAGTGCTAAAGGAGGTAAAACTGTCACTCAATGCAAGAGCATTGGGTCAGAACATAAAGACTTTTATTTTCACACCATACTCAAGAATTTGCATTTCCTCATAATGCAATAGGAGTGCACTGAGTAGTTTGAAAGAAACTACAATTTAAATTTTACCACTCTGACAAACACTGAAAATATTAATTCATAAATGATGGCACAGGGATGGAGGCAAGTGGCAGTTGAGTGTGGAGACTGAGAGACGGAAGCCTGGTCTAACCAGTTCAGGTCAGTGTGTAAAAGGAAGAACTACCACAAACTGATAGGGGAGGGGGAGAGCCCATGGGCAGAAATGCAGATTTCATGTAGAGGGACCAGACATAGTGCTTGATTGTGTGTACATGCTAGAGATGTTTGCATAAGGCATAAGTAGACATGCCAAGCAAGGGGTTGAGATCCAAGGATGGAATTATAACAGATTCAATTCTGTTATACAGTTCTGACAACATTCAATATGGATGGGGGAGGTCCATGTATTATTGGGATAGTCATTTTCATCGGTGGTATAGCCACTGATAAAATGTTCGTACTCAAGCAAACAACTCTCCAACCCACAACTCGGCAAGAAACTAATTAAACTGAGTAAAAGTATACTTTCATGTGAAAGAATGACCCGTATTTCTTGAAAAGAAAGGTTCTAGAAAAAGAGGAAAGCTGATGAGAAATAGTAATAGGTTTTAAAATTGACTATATATATATATATATATATATATATATATATATATATATATGCAAAACTGTTAAACAATAAAATTAAAATGAATATAAATACATCCTAAATTTGTGGTAAATGCTCTGTGCATTTTTCAGCAGCCCAAAGAAAGCACAAGATTGCCTAGAAAGAATATAGAAAATGGTGACCAAGTAAGAACTCCATGGAACATCCATATATCTTTACCATATTAGGATCTTTAAAGTCAAGTCAACACTTGACTCCTAAAATTGAGGATGTGGCTCAGTAGCAAAGGCTCTAGATTCAGTGCCCAGAAGTGCAAAGAATTCAACAAGAAAGGACAAAAAGCATTTGTTTGTTTATATACAACAAGCTTACATGTATTGAGAATAAAGAGTGATTCTGTATCAAATCTTTGCTCCCTCAGATCTCACATATCCCATACAGGTTCTTGGTGGCTTAAAATTAGATAAAGTTCCTCTTAATGTATCACTTATCAGTAGCATGAATTCAAATGTTTCTATTTCAAATGAGAAATATACAGTTTCTCTTTCCAGTGTTACCTGCTGTATTAGCTACTTTTCTGTTACTATGATAAACATCATGAGGCAATTTAAGAAAGGGCAGTTTATTTTGTCTTATGGTTTCAAGGGAATAAGAGTTTGGATACTAGTAAAGGTACACAACGTGCTGTATTGTGCCAGCAGGAATGTGATGCTAGGACCTCAAATCTTGAATCACAGCAGAAGGCAGAGAGTGCAAACTGGAAGGAAGTAGGCAACAATTTACTCTCAAAACCTGCTTCCAGTGACATGCTGCCTTCAGCCAAGATATAACTCCAAAACTTCCTCCAAACAGCCATCTACTGTGGACCAGTGTTCATATGCCCAAACTATGGGGACACAATTGTTTTTTTTTCTTTTGTTGCATTTCCAGTTTAATTCCTTTTACAAAACTGGTAAAATGTTGTGCATGACTTTTAATTATTCACATTACTTTAATTCTTTGTTGTGCCATGAAATTATCTATGCATGTCCACCATGTTAAGTTGACTGATTATGCATAATGATTCAGACATTTTCTAAAGTTTCTCACTTGTGGTCTATTACTATAAGGAGTGTGCAACTAAGGTCATGAATTGCTCGTTTTCCTTGCAGTTTTTCAGCTGCTGCTTCATTATTCTGTGCCTCCTTCTTAGGTAAAGACACATTAAAAACTTCTATGTTCTCTTGGAGAATTAACCCCTTATCATAAAGCAATAATAACAAAAACTATATGGTATTAACGTAGGAACACACAGATTGATCAATGAAATCAAATTGAAGTCCCAGAAATAAACTGATACATTTATGGATACTTGATTTTTGTTAAAAAAAAAAAAAAAAAAAAGGAAAAACATACATAGAATAAAGAAAGTCTCTTCAACAGTTGATGCTGGCCTAACTGGATGTTTGTATGTAGAACAATGCAAATTTATCCATAACTGTCACCCTGCACAAAACTCAAGTACAAGTGGATCAAAGACCTCAACATAAAATCGGATATAGTAACTCTAATAGAACAAAAAGTGGGGAATAGCCTTGAACTCATTGGTAAAGGAAACAACTTCCTGAAAAATACCAGTGGCTCAGGATCTAAGATCAACAATTGATAAATGGGACCTCATGAAACTGAAAAGGTTCTGTAAAAGCAAAGGACATCATTATTAGGAAATAATGGTAGCATATAGATTAAGAAAGAATCTTCACCAACCCTACATCTGACAAGGACTAATATCTAAACGGTATAAACAATTCAAGAACTTAGGCACCAACAACTCAATGAAAAGACAGGATACTGAGCTAAACAGAGAATTCTCAACAGAACAATCTCAAATGGCTGAGACACTTAAAAAAATGTTCCAAGTCCTTAGTCATCAGGGAAATGTGAATCAAAACAATCCTGAGAGGCCATATTACACTCTTTATAATGGCTACGATCAAAAACTCAAGTGAGAGCACATGATGGGCAAGATGTGGAACAAGGTGTAACCAAGTTGATCTCAAGGTCGTTGGAGTTGTGGTATTCCTCCTACCTCACCATCCAAAGACAGGAATTTCAGATAGGAGTCATGATGGTCAGCTCATTATAATTTATCTTAGTTGAGTTTAATTAATACTTTTATCATTAATTACACTATTACTCAATTAATACTATTATTCTAGTAAACATTTATCATAAATATTGTAGTATTTTTTTAGGTGGTAATCACTTATTTTTTTATCAAATCATAATTTTTACTTTTTAACAGGGGTTATAAACACTAAAATGCAGGATGTGGAGAAGGGGATGACACAGGAGCATAGGTGTTCAGGGGGAATACAGATATCTTTCAGAACAGGGTATCAGCTGGGTGAAGGTTCAGGGGTCAGGTCACTATGATTCACTTGTCCTTATCTAATTTGGTACTATCTGCCAAGGCTGCCTATTTACAAGACCTATGACTACTCAGGCTGGTAGATTTCTATAAAAGCTGCCTGTTTACAATAGTTTATAGCCATCTGTTTCAGTGTTTTTCCATAGAGACCCAATACTTTGTGTTAGCAGGCATGTATGTCAGGCCTATTGCTGATTATAGGCAAAAACCCAACAAAGAAAGAGAACTTCAGACCAATCTCCCTAATGAATATCAATGCAAAAATACTCAATAAAATTCTCATGAACAGAATCCAAGAACACATCAAAACAATCATCCATCAAGATCAAGTAGGCTTTATCCCAGGAAGGCAGGTTGGTCCCCAAAAGTTTGGATCCCTAGTGTTGGGGAATTCGAGAGCAGGGAGGCGGGATTGGGAGAATGGTGGGAGCACACCCTCATAAAAATTGGAAGAGGGGGTATGGGATAAGGGGTTTGGGGGGAGAAAGGAAGAGGAGATAACAGTGAAAGGTAAATAAGCAAAATATCCAATAAAAAAACCAGATAATGGGTCTGGCAAAAAAAAAAAGATAGTTTACTTATTTCAAACGATTTTTAAAAGTTTGCAGGAGCTGCTTATTGGCTAAGATCTTATTTTAAGCTCTTCACAAAAGAATTTATGTCTCTGTTTAACATTCTCAAGAGAGATGCAAATCCTAATTTCCCTCAACAATTAACTGACAAAAGAGGAGTAATTTTACAAAAAGTAGAAGTAGCTCTCATTAATTGATATATTATATAGATTGATTAATTGTTGGCTGTTTTATAATAGTCCTTTGATAAAGAGATTATCAATAAAGAATTATATTTCTTTAAATAGTGTCTTCATGACTCTCTGAGGGTGGAAGGATTATGCCTTGTTTACACTTAATTTTCTAAAACTGAAAGCTCACGGCAAATCTGCCGCTAATTGCCTCTGGCATCACTGAGACCAATAAAAACTATGCCACAAATATGTGGAAGGACCCTCTTACCATTAAATGGAGTGGCCAGGACCCAGTTCCTATATGGGGCCAAGGATTGATATGCCTGTTTGATACCACAGAAGGCACAGCTAAATGGCCGCCAAAAAGATTAATGAATTAAATAGATACCCCCACAATTTTTATCCTAACTAGTATACCTGCATTTCCTAATATGCAATGCCATGTACCAGTCTTATAGGCTAGGAAGAAAATTACATGAGAGAAAAGGACTGTTACAAAGGGGACTTAAGGAAAGATGGCTGACATTTTGAGATTGCAGTCCATCATTGTAGAGAAGCCTTGGCAGCAGAAATATGAGACAAGTCAGAGGGCAAGAGTGGCAGGAATGCTGAAATTCAGCTCACGTTCTTTTTATTTAGTTTAAGATCCCAGCCAGTAGTAACATGGTGCCATCCTGCACATTCAGAATTAGTCTTCCATGTTCTGCTTAATCTTTCTCTAGAAACACCATTGTAGACATAGCCAGAGGTGTTTGCCTGGTAAATCTAAATCCAAGCCAGTTGATGACAAAGATTAACCATTACAAAGATATTTAAGGAAGGTAGTATTGTGACCACATCTGCATTTTAAAAAGATCTTTCTGGAAAACATTTGAAAAACTAATTTAAAATTATATTCATGTGATGAAGAAATCTAAAGACATATGAAATCCAATAGACATTTGTGATACAAGTTATGAAATAGGACTTGGTAACCACATGGGGTGCCCCATTCTATAACCTGCTGAGAGTATAGAGGATTGGCGTAAAGCCAAGAGAAGTCTGGACTGTGTAGTGTAGATCCAAACCAGCTAGTACTATTTTGTGAGACACTGACTCAAAAATAATAGGACTTTAAAACTACATGGGTCTAAATAAAGACTGAGATTTTTATTAATAGTGATTTGAATATTATTAACATGCTGCATAAATGGCAGAAGTACTCAGTGAGATTAGTTTGCACCTATCAAAGAATTTTTATTAACTACCTATTCTGTGTTGTTTGCTATGGTCTTGGGATATGTCATCAAGGTAATAAAGATTCCTGCACTGCCATCAGGAATTGTGAGACAGATGATAAATAATAGAAAATATATGGGAATACTTTTTTCAGCATGAGGAAACACCGACATTAAGTAACTGACCCAAGGTTATAATCCTGGTGAGTTGCAAACCTATGTGTAGAAATCATAACTGCTAATATGCTAATACTGTGTTTTTATTTTCAGCTTTCTACCACCATACTCCTACTGAAATAAGACAGGAGTTAGACAAAGAATGCTCACATGAATAAATTCTCTTATTGAAAAGCAGATGAAAACATTAAACACCAAGTGTGTGAATGGAATATTTTTGTCCAGAAAACTTGCACCAAAGTCACATTCATTCAGTTCAGGCCCAATAACCACACCTCACTAGAAAAATTTCTTATTCACACAAGCACAAAGGTGAATAGATACAATCCTAAATCCAATAGCCTCTCAGGCAAAAGGCTCCCTAATAAACCTCCCAAATTGAAAAATAGGGAAAGGAAATGCTTTCCAAATCTCCAGTGTCATGGTAAGAATAGTCCTTCTGTGATTTTTAAGCTCTATAAAGGTTGCTCCCAAAGAGCATATTTAACCATGGAGATGATCTCACTATGCAGACTCTTAATTGAGTGTTCTCAGTACAGGAAGCAATTTAGCATCTGATTCTGATAATGGATCGTGTCATTTCAAAGGTGGATATGCTCTTTGCCATTGATCATCTTCCTCCTCCAAGTACATGAAGCTGCTTAGCTGTTGGCATGTTAACTATGCTGCCTTGATATCAAGGGGACTGCAGAAAATCGTCTGCTGATTATTTTTAGCCTGTTTTCCAACCTACAGTATTGTTTGCAGCCTTAAATTGATACTTGACATAAACTTCTTTACCCTGATAGTCTCATGACACTTCACAAAGGTTAACTCATTAGTCTTTAAAATACCTCAAGAGGAATGTAATAGAAGCTTGTTATATCATGGGTTAGATTTGGATATATCACAGGTCAAATTGTGCTCTCTTAAAACATAACTCCTTGCTGTAAAATCTCAGTAATACATTTAGCCTGTTGTAAGGGTATTGGCCCTGGCCTCTGAGATCAGCATTGTAAAATGTGCCTACTATATATTTCTTTGGTAAGATCTGACTTCTCCTGGACACAGTCTGTTAGGGGAGCATAAAAGTAGAATAAAGAGTTCTGTATCTCTCTTTTCTTAATAAAATTGATCTGAGACACTCTGTCATTCCTCACAAATAATAGATAATACAATTCATGGAAGTAAGCATTTATATGAAGAGGGAAACTCTTGCCCTTGCTCTGCTACAATCACCCTTATAATAGGTGTGCCTTAGAAGTAGATTAACCAGCTAGAAATGTACAGAGTTATAAAGACTAAGGTGATTCTGAACATTCTATTTGCTAGACATCAGAAACATTTGAAGGATTATCATCATATGTCTCATCCAACGAGGGTATTAGATACTAAAGATGTCAGAAGGGTTTGTTTTGAAAATACTTGTTTTTAAGCCATCCTTTGACATTTGCTCCTATTTCCATTAGAAAGATAGCAGGGTTGATGTAGTTGAAGATGTAGGTGTCTGCATGTATGAATATATTCACAGAATGGTGACTTTGAGTAATACACTTAATTTAGTTGTGCCTCAGATGCATCATGTGTGAAATGGTAGATTAGCCAAAAGACCCTTGAGGTCTTTTCTAATACTGAAATCTATGATTCTTGATCCTGAATATTAGACTATTGACATCGATTACTAATGGTTTGTGGATATAGTCCATTAACTATTCTAACTCTCAAAATGTTTGTGGTGAGATTATATTAAGTGAAAATAGTTCTCATTATAAGAACAGACTCATACACTGACATATAGAACATGTTTTAAAGCATTTAAATCTGCAGAAGAAAATGCACACTCATGGAAATATGTGTATATATGTACATATATATTATTTTCATTATAGCAATGTTTCACTATGTTTTTAAGTGTTCTCTAATGGATAGTGATATGTATCTACTAATAAAAAAGATAATTAGCAGAGAAAGTCATAAGGGATTCATGTAATAATTGTTGCTAAGGAAACTATCCTTGATTATGCAAGCAACATATGCCTCAAAACATTGTCAGTTTCTTCTTTTATCGAAAATGCCAATGATAAAATGATTTCATCTGACTATCTCTAGGACATATAGCACATCACTTCCTGCAGTTTCTAAGAATTGATTAGACCTTTTCAAGTGAGTCATACAAACACAGAATTTTTTCTAATATTATAGCTACAATGGGGTCATAGATACTATCTGACAAAGAAGCTTTATTAAAAATGTAATGCACATTCTATGAGGATGACTTATAACCATCCATCATGCTACTAAAGAGAAAAATCTATTCACATATAAGGTAACTAGGATGTAGTTTCTTCAATAAAAAAGAAATCAGTAAAGTAAGCAGAAGAGAACGTTAGGGTTGCAAATACTTTTCTCTTTGAAGTTGTAGACACTCCTTGATTTCTTAGGAATGGTGATAATGTCTCACAAGAGGAAAAATAAACTTTACTAGTGAGCAGCAGTAGTAACGCATCCTAATTCTACAGATGTAAAAGCTCAGTTAAGGGCAAAGAGTCACTGAAGCATGATGCTGGAAATGATGGGCATGGTGTGTTAACAGTAAAAAAGCCAAAAAAGCTTCTGTTTAATTCATGCCAGCTTATTTATTTTAATCTGTTGCTCAAGGTATAACGCCTATGCTGAAATTTATTTTAACTTTCTTTTAAATTCACTAAAGCTAAAAGACAGACTTGGAGGTGATTCCGATGTGATTACTTAGAATTTTTAAAAAGCCGGCACTTGCAACACTGTTACATTAACTGGAGTTAGGTCCAAACGTGAACAATAGATTGTTGAAATAAGTGAAGTTCCTTGGTGACACTAGAAATGCAAATGAAAAGCATCCTTAAAAGCATCCTAAGCCAAATTAAGTTTGTGAAACTGCATATGCAGAAATATCTTTAGGAGGTAGATATGAAATGGAAAAAAAAATCGCACCATTATAATGATTTCCTAGCAACACATCCTACTCAGACGTGGTTTGTCACCCCCAAGCCTTTTTTTTTTTTTTTCTCAAATGAAAATAGAAACTGAACCCAAATATATTCTTCAATTTTTAAATTTTCTTATTTATATAGAACGTCCTATAAGTACACCCTAATTTTCTACATAAATGTGTAACTGTACACTAAATATTTGATATTTTCAAAGCACACCTTTTTCTCATTTCGTTCTGAGACAATAAAAAAGCACACCTGTTATGCCATCATTAGCAGGCAGCAATGCAAAAAATACAGTGAAACTTTGACAATTTGACAAGTCTAAAGTGAGAGGCAAATTTCCAGAGGCCTCTGTAAATCTGAGATAAGTCTACTATTTTAGGACATTATAACTTCAAATTTATTTTGAAACCCAGGGACTCATATCATTTGTGAAGCAGGGAAATCAAGTTACACATGAGCGCAAGCATGGACACTTCCTGATCTAGCTAAAGTATAGTATAAGGAATTTATTGGGACAGACTGACAGGAACATCAAAAACAAACAAGCATAATTTGATTTTTCACTGGTGGATGCATTCTTCTCACTTACTCAATTATTCTGAATTTTGGACTCATTTACTATTTGCCATGTGTTTAGTTTCATATTTAACTACATGAGATAAAAATAGACCTAGAAGAATATATACAAAGGTTTGTCTATTATTGCGTGTAAGATCCTATGAAGAAAGCAGTCACTTGGCACCCACCTTCATAGTTCACCGTGTAGTCCTACTAGTCTTCTGACAGAGAAGATAGAAAAGTTTGATAGCAAGATAGCTAAGAGAGACAGGAAGAAAGTAGGATTCAACTGGACAAAATTAACCAAGTGCACTTGGAGGTAGAGCAGAATACATTATCACAATCCTGCACACAAAAATCAGTTGATTAGAGAGGAAAATATGTATCCCAGACATCCTAGTTTGCTTTCTATTGATGTGATAAACATTATCACCAAAGCTACTTAGAGAAGAAATGCTTATGATTCTCTGTCATATTCTACCATGAAGGAAAGATAGGGCACGAACTCAAGGCAGGAATCTATTGACAGGAACTAAAGCAGAGGTCATGGAGGAGTTCTGCTTACTAGCTAGCTTTTATGACTAGCTCAGCTTGCATTTTTATACAACCCAGGACTACCTACCCAGGAATGGCACCATTCACAGTTGTCCTATCCCTCTTATACCAATCAATAATTTAAAAAATGTCCCCACGGACTTGCCTATAAGCCAATGTGATGAATTTTTTTCAATTCATATTTCTTCTTTTTGTATGAATTTAGCTTGAGTCAAGTTGACAAAAACTAACCAGTATACTATGTATACCCACTAAACATTCCTATAACTAAAGTATCCTACATTTATGGGACCATTTTCTTCTTCACCCCATCATATGACCACATTCATGTTATTCAAATGAAGATTACAGACTATACTTTGACTGCATCAAATATCTATAGGATGGTTCCAGAGATCTGATTTAAGTGCCTATTCTTCTGACTCATTGGAGAAAATGACAAGAGGGTTTAAAAGTACCTATCCATACAAATAACAAAATTAGAACTGGAAGATTATATTTATATATTTGTGAATAGGTGCTACATATAGATAGATGATACATAGTTGATATTTTACATGTTTAAACAACAACCACAAGGAAGGAAGAGCTAAGAAGAAATGATATGGGCTTTTGAAACCAGTGACACACCATCTCCAACAAGGCCACATCTTTCCAAACAGTTCAACCAATTTCTGGCTAATATGAATAGAACAGCAATGAATATGATTGAACAAGTGTCTCAGTAGTAGGCTGAAATATCCTTTGAGTATATACCCTGTGGTATGGTGGGGCATCTTTTGGGTATATGCCCAAGAGTCGTATAGCTGGATCTTCAGGTAAATCTATTTTCAGTTTTTGAGGAACCTTTAGATTGGTTTCCAGAGTGATCGTACCAGATTACAATCCCACAAACAATGGAGGAATGTTCCTCTTTCTCTACATCCTCACCAGCATCTGCTATCCTCTGAGTTTTGATCTTAGACATTCTGACTGGTATAAGGTGGAATCTCAGGTTCTTTTTATTTGCATTGCCCTGATGTCTAAGGACTTCGAACATGTAGGATATTTCTTTTTGCCTGTTGTAGGATTGTCTGGGTGGAGTCTCAGCCTGAGGGCACCATTCCCTTATTTCATTTCAAATTCGTTCTTTCTTTCAGCGTTTCATCCTTTAGAGCACAAGACATATCTCCAGTATTAAATTTCCTGGTGGACTTTTTCTTCTCAGATAGTACAATTTTTATTTCTTTTTATCCTATTTTTTATTTTTCATCGTAGATTGCATAAGAGTGACCATTAATATTCACACAGAATCAATATTTTTAATCTACCATGAAAGGAAGTTATTCCAAAAATTTTCAATTTGGCATCTGTATGACTCCTTGGACAAGACCAAAAAGGAGCCACATTTATTGTCAAAACATCACAATAGTCTCTAATGAAATTATTAAAAATATTCCCCTCTAAAAGCTCTTGAACTGGGCCTCCATTGTCCACATTGTTCTAAGAACAACTGGCTTCCAAGATACTACCAGGATGGCTTATTAAATACCTCTGATGCCATCCAACTACTTTACTAGTACAAAATACTCAAATCTTCCATATTTCTCCAAAAGTAGCATGGTCAGGCCTGTCACATCAAAACCTCATTCCTGGTACCAACTTCTGCCTTAGTTACTGCCCTACTGCTGTGAAGAAACATTGTAATGAAGGAACCTTATAATATAAACCACTTAATTAGTGTTCAATGGGTCAAAGTGCTAGAATCCATAACTATCATTCTGGGATGCATGGCACCATGCAGGAAGGTTTAACATTGGAATAGTAGCTAAAAGCTTACATGGCTTGACAACAAAGATAAGGAACACAGAGCTAACTGGAAGTGGCTTTTAAAACCTCAACCACTTCTAGTGACACAATTTCTATAACGAGGTCATATCTCCTAAACCTTCCCAAACAATCTCATTACCTGAAGACCAAGGATTTAAATATATGAACCTATGGGGACCATTCTGATTCAAACACATAGTATGATTGCTTTTTCCTTTTCAAAATTTATTCTTGAGAATTTCATATATGCACACAATCAAATATGACCATGCCCACATCTGTTTGCCTACCAACTGTCTTCTGAGTCCCCACTGAAATATTTTACCTTCCAAATTTTCATTTTGCTTTTTGTTTGTTTTGGGGGGGTTGTTTGTTTATTTGTTTGTTTTGTAATATCCCACTAAGTCCAATTATTGCTACCAATTTGTGCATAGGTATGGAGCCATCCATTATAGCATAGGAATTCTACCAAAGACTGATTCTCCCTTCCCCAGATGTTATCATAAATCAGTGGCTCCTTAGTTATGGATGAAGGCTTGTAAGCTTCTCCCTTACCCATGCTGGAAATTTGGTTGGCTTCACCTTGTTCAGGTCTTGTATAGATAACCATGACTTCTATGAGTTAATGAATGTAATAACCATGTCAAGTCCAAAAGGTAGCATTTCACAGCACTCTTCTTTACTCTACTTCCTCTAATGTGTTGTTATCTGAAACTTGGTGAGGGTGACATGTAATATATTTGATTTATGACTGAGCATTCAATACTCACTTATTGTCTGTTCTTTAACCAATTATGAATCTCTTTATTGACTTCTACCCAGTTTCTTTTACTAATGTCGAGAGCATCAGATGTATATGGATAAAAACATAAATATTTAGAAGGCAGCATGACCACATAACTACTTTGCAAAATAACAATACTGTTCTTTGCCCTTAAGATGTATACCTCCCCATCTACGGGATTCCAGTCTTCTTTATAGTATCAGAAATTATTTTTTTGTGTGTGTGTGAAGCAAGCATAAAATCCAATCAGAAAGTAGTTGGCTACCCAACAACAGTCATGTTATTATTGCACATCTTGCCTGGAGAGTGATTATTGTAGCAAACCAAGTTCAGTGTTACATAAGATCATTGATTTCTTTTCTGCCCCACAAATGTCATAGCATCTTCAAGCATTATAAAATATAAACAGTAGGGGCAAGTTTCTCAGGCAGTTTGAGATTAATTTCTCTAATCCCTACAATTCAAGTATATGGTGTTTCAGCTGTAGTGTAGTTTGGTAGATAAAGGTAGATAGATAGACAGACAGCCAGACAGATAAAGAGATATAATGATACACATATAGAAATTTATATAAGGTGTATGTATGTATGTCTTACATCTGAAGCATTTTCTCCATTTCACATGTAGATACTTGATATTACACAAACTCAGAGTTTAGATAAAAAAAAATATAGTTTCCACTCTGGATCATTATTGAACTTTAGGTCAATCAGTGCACCAGATGATCACAAGTATCTTTAATTGAGCAAGACTTACTAAAAAAGTCTTGGATGCATTATCACTATGAAACCTAATTTGAAAATCTAAAAGCTGTCTTTTTAGACTAAATTCAGAATTTAATTCATTTTCAGTAATTAGCACGTTTGCACTCCAGGTTTTAAAAAAAAAGAACTTATAAGTTTCACTTAAATCAAGAAATTATTCTACTAATGTGTAAGTAAACACATAAGAGTTCAACAAACCTTGAAAAGCTCATTCCATGCTAGCAAAATGGTTCAGATAATGTGCATTTAAAAAAGAATTTTCAAAAGTATTGTTCAGGAGATAAGTTTTGAAACCATAGCAGTCAAAATCAGTGAGGTTAACAGTGAAGTCAAGAGTAGGCAGCTTCAACAATCAAAGCAATCCTCCCACACTTCTCTGCTACATTCATTCAGTTTTTAATTGAATTTTCCATGTCAGGCAATGAAACTTTCAACACGGTAAATATGATTGCCTATTTAACAGTCTTCTTTTTGTTCCTTTATAATCATTATTTGATAAACTTATTAGTATAAGTGAGGAATAGGAATAATTATAATCTCATAATAATGAGATTATAGGTATTGCCTAATAATGCTTTGTAGATTTTAGAAGAGGAAACTGGGTCACCAAAATGTTGAATGACTTTCATGTGGTCATACAAATTACTGGGTCCGTAGTTAATAAAAGAACCAAGCCTCGTGGTTTCTCATTTAAACATTGTATCTAAATATCATTCACAGAGCTTGTTTGAATTCACTAGGTGATATTCCATTTTCATTGTCAACACTTTCACTGAATCTCTAGGAAACTGGCAGTGAACACACCCGAGGAAGTATCCTCAAAACTTTCTTTTTCTTAGCAAACAGAGTGTTATGAACATTGTCACGGTTTCAAGCAGAAAAATATTCAGACAGAAATAAAGTCAAATCTTGGGTCTTTTTCTCAGCTACTATGTGACCTTGAAGAGGTTTCTTGACTCTCTGAGACTCTTCTGTAGACTCCAGAATGGGGAAATAATTCCCAAGTTTCAGGATAGTTGTCAGGGTTAAATGACACTATATTAAAGCATCCCCAAGCATAGTGCTTCTCACACAGAAGATACTAAATTATGATAATAAATGGTTGCTATTATTGTCATTATATTTCAATTCTCATTGTAAAGACATATTTCAGAGACAAATCGTTTATATGAAGGAGATAAATTAGTAGCTGTCTCAAAGAAATTCATTTTCAGATACTGTGAGTCTGAATTAATTTAAAGGAATATGAAAATTCTTTCTACTCCAAAGTCATTTCATTCTTTTGTCCTTACACAGATGGTTTTGTTTCTTGTGTTTCCTGAACACAGATAGATAGTTTATTTGAAAAGGTGACTAGAAAGTAGCTGTTCCATCTCTTTATTCCCTGTCTGTGAGCTCTATCATTCATTATAAAATATCGTTCAAAGGAAATTTATATTCCTTGTGTGTCGGCTAAGATTAGAGCTCAGCAACAGGAATTACCACTCTCCAGGAAAACAAAAGGTAGCTTAAACAAGACAGAAGTATGATTTTTCTCTGAGGAAAAACAACAACAACAACAACAACAACAACAACAACAACAAAAACCCCACAAAACTATCTAGGGGCAGACAGCACAGAGGTTCTTGGAGATTCTGAAAAAAAAAAAAAAGCTACTTTCAGCTCACCACTCTTTCAAACCTTTAAGGACACTTATACTCACATTGCACAATGATAGCCAGTTCTCTAGCTAAAATGTCATTGTTTAAGGTAAGAGATAGTGTGGTATGAGGTCCATCCTTTTTGCCTTCATTTTCTTCATTGAAACCATCCCTAGAAACATTTGCTTATATCTCATTGACCAATAACAGTCACATACCCACACGCAGATGTAAGGATGGGAGCTATAGTCTTATTTAAAGAAACAGAAACAAATGACAAAATTTTACCCATGCTGTCAAACTCTCTTCAAAACAACATAAAAAGACAATGTATACCCAAGCTAAAGACAAATGGCAGAAATTTGAGTTTCTGTTGTTCTCGGTAATATGCTTTTACTAAGGACTTTTCTTCAAGATGTATACAGAAAGTCAATTGAAGTACCTGGTTATTAATTTTTGTGTTGATTGCATGTTGAAATATCTTGAGTATGTTGACTAAAAACACAATACTAAGAAAAATAACATCTGTATTTTTTTATTTTTAATATAGCTACTGAAAAAAACATGTAACAATCCATTTTTGACCTCTGATACTCATTGTAAAATATCACCGAAAGAAAGTTTATATTCTTTTTATGTCAGCTAAGATTGGAGTTCAGCAACTGTTTATAACCTACTGAGTCCATTTAGTGTTTGTGATGGTTTGAATGAGGTGTCCCCTGTAAGTCATAGGCCTTTGAGTATATGGTCTCCAGTTGGTTGTTCTTTAGAGAGAATTAGATGGTCTGACATTGCTGAAGGAGGTATGTTACTAAGAGTAAACTCTGAGGTTTCTAAAGCCTCATGTTATTTAACTTTAGCTCTTTCCACTGCCTGTATGTGGGCCAAGATGTATGCTTTCAGCTATTCTCACCACCATGTCCTGTCATCATGGATTCAAACTTTGGGAACAATAAACCCAATTAGGTGCATTCTTTTCTAAGTTGATTTGATAATAGCATTGTATCATAGCTCTAGAAAAATAAGTAGTAGTGTTTCTCATATATGGATGTGTTTAGAGATAATCAGTTGGGAATGGATAATATGCCAAGAAGTTCATTAGAGAAAACTAATTTCTGCCTCTCTCAGTAACTATAGATTATCTGTAACTGCTCACAAGGGGTGGGGCTTTGTAAAATTTTCCCCATACACACTGACATGTCAACTCAAACTAGATACTAGGAAAGAAGGACCAAGTAAGTATCTTCATTTTAATTTTTATCAGTCTATATTTCATGAACACAACTCCTTCTTCCCCTTGAGATACATGAGAACATGGTTGAAATGATTTTTATGAATTTGTGACCTGTCAGTACAGTATAAAAGCCACTCAGTCCATACTGAGCTCACCCATCTTTTGCTGTTGATTTAAACATAAATATAAACAAATTCTGGAATAGCTATTCCAAAATGTGAAATAGTGAAGACATTTCATTTTGACCTTTTAGAGTATCTAACTTAAAGATGGTAGTTTAAAAATGTGAAGATAATCCTAGTCAAACACCATATATAGCAAATAAAATATATATGACTACCCTCACGCTGGATATAGGCAATTTTCACAGATTTATCCTTCAGTATACACACATATGGAAATACATGGTATGTGTGTGCATGAAGTTTTTCTTTTGATTTAATATTTCCCTTACTAAAAGATTGGTTTCTGGGAAAACTACCCACATTGTTCCTTAAAAATTTCTGGTAAAAAGAAACAGAATCAACCACAAACCTATAAGTCAACTCTTAAGTATATATATATAAAAACAATAAATAAAGCATGGATAAAAGTTTAAAGATAGTTTTTAAAAGACTCTACATCTAAGAAAAATGTATGCCACTTGACAAGAGATTTAGAAAGGAGGAGGCCAATTATTTCCAGATCACCAAGAAACTAAATTGGGACCCAAGGAAGAAAAATCTAAGTTGTGTGAGTCATAAATTCAAAAGCATTCTACCTAATATTTTCTATGTTTTCAGTTATTTTTATTTCTATCTACATGGAAAAGAAAAGATGCAAAGCTTTCATTTGTGGGAAAATTGCTGTACTTAAAACAATGTCTTATAATTATATTAAATGAATCAGAAAGTATAGTTTAAATGACTGGGTGTTTACTTGTGGAATTCTGACCTCTGATATTTCAGAAAAAAAAATCTTACTGTCAAAGAACCCTTTGGTGATTCTAAGAACTCATTTAATCTATATATACACACTGAAGAGAATTAATATTAGTATACTATCTGCAAAAATATGTAACCTTCATGGCTGTAATTGACCCAATCTAGCAAACAAAATCTTCTAGTTTCAGAGTTTGTAGATTTCTAGTTTTCTGCTTTCTGAACCAGATCATCTGCATTATAATAGGCCTTTTAAATTTTTAATTGATTTTAACTAATTAGTAAAAGTTTACATACATATATGTTGATGTATGATATGCTTTGGCATGTGCAAACATCATCCAATGGCCAAAGTGGGCTACTGAACATAGCACGACCTCACACAGAAATCAAGTTTTATGACAAACATTGAAAATCTCTTAGTAGTTTTCAATTAAAGTTTCTTATTTTTGTTAACTATGATCATCATTACATATTAGTAGGCCTCTTCAACCTATTCATCATATCTCATTCCATTTTAATGATTGCAGTGATGATTATGGTCATGATAATAGCAATACTATTACATTTGTTGAGCTCTTACTATATACCAGCTTCACAAATATTATCCATTTAGTGTTTATGACAAGTCAGTATTTCCAATGTACTTTCTATATAACAGTTTTAATGCCAAGTATTATGGAGAAATAGAAAATATTTTATTGGGCAGAAAACATGAGAAATACTGCATGAGTTAGCTTCCATCAAGAAATTCACAAAGTGCATTCCCATATTATAGATTTTTAAACAATCCTGCATAAAGAAATATTTCCAAAAGAGCTTCCCACAAATCTTAGATTAGGAAACTTGGTTGTCTCACATCTCTTCATATCTTATAGAAGTACTAATGCTCTTAGGAACATAATTCGGGACACAATGCTATAAAATGCTACTGGTGGTTTTCAAAAGAGGAAATGAAAACACAGAGACATTCAGCAACCTTGAATCACATAACCTTTAAGAGGAAGAATCTTAAATCAAAGATAAAGCTGAATTTTATTCCCAAATACATATCCATCATTAACTTGTACAGGGTCAGATATCAATATAATATCAATATAATATCAATATCAGATATCATATAATCCTTAGCAGTTATGATTAAATTGT
The DNA here is from genome assembly GCA_030674055.1 of Rhabdomys pumilio. NCBI lineage: Eukaryota > Metazoa > Chordata > Mammalia > Rodentia > Muridae > Rhabdomys > Rhabdomys pumilio. Next base: position 24,750,759 of record JANHMN010000005.1, read on the forward strand.
TCTATCTATACTATCTCTAATTCTTGAAACCCCTGTTTCATAAGTATGATTATCTCCATTTTGTAAATGAGGAAACTAAGGTTCTGTTAGATATTCTAACTTCCTAACATCTTTAATTTTAAGGATGTTTTTGTATATACATATAAGTGCTTTATTTCCATGTATGCCTGCATGTCAGAAGAAGATACCATAATATCCCATTATAAATGTTTGTGAATAACCATTTAGTTGCTGGAAATTAAACTCAGGACCCCTGGAAGAACAGCAAATACTTTTAACTGCTGAGCCATCTCTCCAGTCCAACTTCCTGGCATCTTAATAAGGAAACATACAAAGGACTATCAACATGGGTGAGGAATTGGTTGTTGCTGATTATTTATTTTAAACATAGCCAACACTATTAAATTTTCAGTGTTTACACCTACAAAAAGGTTGTGATACTTGTAAATAGGAAAACTCTCTGGTCCATGATAGTTAACAAAGAAACAGTATTTCATAAATAATAATGCATTTAATCAAGTCAGTATCTTCTAAATTAAGTGCACAGTGGGACTTACCATTAGAAGTATAGGCCATGCATGAATAAATTCATTGCCTTGGGTATACATATGAACTTAATATAAATCACGTTTTAGCCCCCATTAGACAACGTAATTGAGGGGCACATAGGCAACTAAACCCACTCTGGAGAAGGGAAGTTATAGGTTCTGTAAAAGATTTAGCATGGAGTAACCCAAAAATTATAGTTACACAGTGAGACAGACCTGAATTTGTTGCTAGCCTTTTTTGCCACATAACCATTGACAACTCACTTAACTTAGACAAAAAAAAAAAAAAAATTATCTAAAACTACAGGGTTATAGGTAAGATCAAATAAGATAACTTATGTAACAATGCAAACCCTGAACCAGGTGCTCATTACATAGTAGCTTTATTCCACAGGGCTGTCCTTTGTTCCTTATAAAGCAGCATGCTTTAACCAAAAAAAGAGAACACTAAAAAAGAGCAATAATCAACATTATTCCTGAAAGGTGCTCAATGCTCTCTGAATCTTCAGTAGAGCTCTGGGGTAAAAGATAGATGATAATTACAGACTTTTAAGAGGTAATCTCAAAGTATTTATCACCAAATGCCATAAAAGTGCCATGTGCCCCTGTGAATGAAGAATCCTGATAGACTCATTATCAATTTTAAAACGTTATCAGAGAGAGAGAGAGAGAGAGAGAGAGAGAGAGAGAGAGAGAGAGAGA
>JANHMN010000005.1:24760094-24782538 GCA_030674055.1 Rhabdomys pumilio
TGTGTGTGTGTGTGTGTGTGTGTGTGTGTGTGTGTGTGTGTGTGTGTTTGTGTGTGTGTGTGTGTTTGCAAGCATTGAACCATGTGCCTCAATTTATATACAGAGGACACCTTTATGGAATCAGTTCTTCCCTTCTGCCATTAAAAGAGATGCAGGGATCAAAGATAGGTCTCTAGGCTTGAGTAGCAAGAGTGTTCTGGGTTTGAAAATGATTGGGCCTCATATATTTAAATGCTGGCATTAAGAGTTACGGCCTTGTTGGAGTAGGTGTGGCCTCATTGTAGGAAGTGTTTCACTGGGCACGACCTCTAAGCTTTCAGAAGCTTAAACCATGATTAGTGTCACTTTCTCTTCCTGCTATCTGCCAATCCAGATGTAGAACTCTCAGGGATCTCTACAGACCATGTCTGCTTGTATGCTGCCATGATCCCTGTCATGACTATAATTAGGCTAAATCTCTGAAGATTAACGCAACCCCAATTAAATGTTTTCCTTTATAAGAGTTGCTGTGGTCATGGTGTCTCCTTTACGGCAATAGAAATCCTAAGATAAAATGCCTTTAACTGCTGAGCAATATTGCTGTTCCATATTGTTAGTTTTTGAAAATTGCTCCTACTAACTATAGTACGACTTGAACTCTTATGACATTGCGTCTTTAAAGCTCTTCCTAATCATTATTGCATGTGATTACAGCAACCTCATGAGTGAATATTACCATTCAGCAGAGGAGAAAATCCAGGTACACTTAGGATTAATGGTTTGCTCAAGTTCTGAATACATATTAGGTTTCTTCAATTAGCACATTTCTCCATGTACAGGCTATTTAATGGCTGAGACCATGCTTGAGTGTCAATAAGTGAATCAATTTGGGCAGCTTTTCAGGTCAAGGTTTATAACCAAGTATATTTCATGCAAAAATACCACAGATCTATGCACTCAAAGCTACCTCAGCCAACATTTCCTTAGCTGCCTTGCCTATCCTATACCTAAAACTACATTTTCATGTATAAATAGTAGACATTGATCTTTATATTGCCATTAAGACTCATTTCCTTCTTCCTACTGTGGGAGGAACAAGAACTAAGAATGCTGTTGAAAGGGTGACTTTTAGACACAACTTTGGGTATTTTCCAGCCTGATATTTATTCCTGAAGCTTTTCTAGCAATGATACCGTTTTGCTCTTGAAAATGACTTTATCAAAACTTTTTACATTGGGACATTAAACCTGATACATTATGAAACTAAGACACCCAAAGTCTTTGCTCAGATTTTATAGACTTACATTGGAAACAATGTGACTTTAGTCATCTCCTAGCTCAATTTATGTTTCCTTCCCATCAAGTTCTTTAATTATATTTATATCACTTCCATATATACATCTTTAACCAAATCCTGTCCATTTTAAGAAGAGATCAATTTCCCTTAGTGGCTTCTGTTGGGTCTGCCTTCTAGTTACTTTTCGTTATCTCTAAAATTATATCTAGGTATCTTTGCTTCTAGCATGAATAACCTGTGATTTGTCTCGCAAATGCTGTCCCATGACTTATGCTCCAATTAAGTTTAGTTTTATTTATATGTTGGACATAAAAGTAGAACAACAGACTTCTTCTCATGAGCCAACAAGCATAACCTGGAGCTTCTTGGGAGTCAGATTTCCTAATTCTTAGGAGGCATGACTAAATCTCTAGATTATATTAAGATTCCACATGTTTGTCTATCAGGAAAGAGTTATATGTAGGACTGCATTCCTTTAATATATAATTGGGTTACAAAGGGCTACACCTAGCCTTTGCAGATCCTGGAACAAAAAGTCAAATAGGAAATGGTTGTAGCCCCATTCTTTTCACAGTATTACTTTGTTCAGCATCTTTCTATAGCAACCTTACATCAAGTAAGATTTCTCATTCAATACCGGAATGACACTTTGAACAGGGGCTTTTATTTGGTACAGATAGTAGAAGACAAAGACAATAGAATCCACCCAATTGAATAGAAAGTAGAATTTATTTTTGTTCAGGCTATAGGAATAAAATATATTTTACGACCATTTATTACTACTCTTCAATTTATTTATTTATTTATTTATTTATTTATTTATTTATTTATCACAATTTTTTTACTACCCTTCAAGAAAAGATACCACTTCTGAAGTTTTATCATCCACATGTAAACATGAAGTTGATTTTGAATTTTGCTTTGCCGTATAACCAGTGAGGAACAGGTAGGTTGACATCAGCATAAATGAAGAGATGAATGAGTCAGTGGTGGATATATGGGAAGAAAACAATAGTATGGAAGGGATAAAGGCTAATCATGTTAATAGGTCTTCCTATTTTTTCCACTTCCCAACATAGGAAAAAAAAACATTTTTATACTCTCTGTAGTTTTGTGTCCTGTTGTGATTTCAAATCAAATACATAGCATAATAACAGATCTCTTCTTTCTTGGGAATTTGTTGGGTAGCAAAAGTTGACATACTTTTACAATCACAATTGGCATGATTGACACCATTAAAAGCAGAAAACTTTGGGGTTTGTTATAAGAAAAAAATATTACCATTGATGTTTGCTACAGAATGCCTCCTAACTAGTGGATTTTAAACTATTTGAAGTCTATAATGGGCTCCTTCTATCAGTAAGGTTGATTGTTTTTAGGAATGTCTAGATTCTCATTTAAAGTGGTTGTTCTGAAAGGAAATGGAATGTATATACTTACAAAAAATTCCCCTAAGTCATCTAGATTGTGTATGCACACACAGGTTAACACACTGAAACATGGCAGTGTGAATACATTCTATTTTGTGCCTTAAAAGTGTATCTCAACAAGGCATACAAATTTATTCTTTTGTTCTCAATGAAAATGTTCTTTGGAAAGGCTAGTGACATAGAATAACCTTTGTCATATCCAAAAGGATCACCTTCCTTCTGGCCATAATCCCAAAACAGTATTTTTTTGTTTTCTGAACAAATCATATTTTAAAATTCAGCAAGGCTGAAAACTTACAGGCACATTATATTAAAACATTTACTCTTGCATGCAAGTCAAGATCCTTAGCAGTAAAGAGGCAGCTGTGGAGTTCAAAATGAATCTAAAAATGTGTACCTACTTTAGAAATTAGTTTCTAAAGCATGCTGTGCACCTGAGACTTAGTATTCATTATGGGTAACATTATGTGCACCTAATACATTGTGACATGAAAAGTCACAATATTCTTGAGGATTTCTCTGTGACACAGTGGGAGGACCAAAGGCTGGTTAGTAGAGCAAGAAACAAACAATGGATCTTTTTATGATGCGTTCCCATTTTAGATTTCATTTGGATTCATGACCCTGAAAGAGATTATTGGTCTTCTTATCTTTAATATAACAAAGATTCTTATGCTGCACCCTGCTTTACATGTACATTAGAGATACTTGAAGTTGAACGGTGGCAAATTCTGAGGTTCTTTAAAGATGCTTTAGGAGCTTCCAAGGAAGAGAAAAGCAAGCTAGAGTCTGAACCTAGACTTTGTAATGGGATAAAATTATGATTTTATATTGACAAATATGGCATATATACAAATATTCTAATTGTTTTCACCTTGGAAACACAATACACTTTTGTAGTTATGAAGATCATATAACTTGTTTTGTTTATGAAACATGAAATGTTATATGAAGCATTTAAAAACATTGAAGAATTATTCATTTTCACTTAAACTGCCTAGGAACGCACTACACATCTCATGTTGAGATCTCCTTTGAAACCAGCTAAAGGACAAATAAAGGTCTGCTGTATACAGCTACTGCCATTAAGGAGTCTCTTTTTTTTTAAAGCTAATCTAACCTATACTGACTAGTACAGTGCCTTTCAAAATTGCTGATATATTAGAGCATCTGAAATTGAGTCAGTAGTCTTGTATATAGCCATGTCTCTGCTACGGACAGGCCTGGGGACTTTTATGAGTTTTGTTGTTTCCCTTCTTTCTCAATGCAGGTATAAACAATCTGCATGCACCCTAAAAAAACAAAAAGGATATGTTTAAAATGAAAGTAACGAATTGTTTTATGTTTTGTAGCAATAATAGCCAATATAAATGTTTGAGTAAACATAACCTTAAAATGTTCTAGAAAGAGGAAGTCAAACAAGAAAACTTTTAAAGTTTTTCTCTCAGGTACCTAAGTCACTCCTTGACAGAGAAGAGCTTGTGCTTGAATCTGACTGATTCTTTTTTCTTTTACAACATTTGTGCATTTATCCCTACACCTCCCTCTCTCTCTCTCTCTCTCTCTCTCTCTCTCTCTCTCTCTCTCAACCTGTATTATAAAAAAACAGAGTCAGAAGACAGTTTGGCATGAGTCTGTTATCTACTTCCAAGTGGATTCTGGGGACCAGGCTTAGGTCATTAGGGTATCTGACAAAACATCTACCAGCTGGTCCATCTCGCCACCCCGGCTGATTCTTTTTACTGAATAAATATTCACTGTGAAAATCTGATTCTATACATTTGTTTAAGAAAAGCACCATAGTCAAAGGGTTTAAATAACAGAAAATTTGCATTGCACATTAAAGATTAAAAAATAAAGTAGAAGTCATAATTTCTGTACTGTGACATTCATTTGTTGTACAATTGATTTCAAAACCACCAAAATTTTGACATTTGAGACAAAAACATGTTCCTTTTACAATAACCTCAGAAGTAAGAATTAATACATGCTCTCTAAACTATATTAACTTGCATTTTGTAGAGGATAATTATTTCCGAAGTATTACCTACTCTTGTAGTGCAAACAGTTTGATATTTAGAGCTTATGCACTGTCAGCTTTCCGAGGGAGCTTGAAGTAATACAACCAGAGAAGTGTCTGATTTAGAGACAAACACTGCTGTCTCTCTGACTCTCAGCTCTCAAAGCAATACAGTTACCTATCTCTTCCACGTTCACTCTAGTGATGGTTTTCTTCTCTGTAAACAAGCCAGTGAATTAGAGTGCCATGTGACTTATGGTGAGAAAAGCCTCCTAGTAAAATGATTATGGGAAATATTAATTAGTGATCTCAACCTGAAAATGCTGCCATTCCTTTATTGCCCGCACTGTCCTGATATAACACCAGGATAAAATCTACACCTAAAGTTGTAGTGGATACCTCAAAGACTATATGTTTATAGCAATAGCCATGCTTCTTTGGCTCTAAACGTCAGTCTTCTATCCAAGGGTCATAATCCTTAGGGAGGGTATTGCTTTTGTCTTTACCCTAGCTGACTCATTTCTCCAAGTCTTAAACCTTTGTGTGTACGTGTATTCCTGCACAGTAAGCTTCCTCCACACTCCACCGGAATAAAGGCATTTAAGGGTTACAAGAACACATGATAAAGGCAAGGCCAGGTTGTATCTTTTGATTAATTTCACTCCTCCCTCTAAATCCCCTAGAAATGATGAAATACACTTCCTTTGGTATTGCTACAGTTCTGATTAACTATCTTAAACGGCTTGTCGGCTGAAATTTGAACCTCTGGAAACCACTGTCTTACAATTCCACTTTTCTTTCTCAAAACCAAGTGCTCTAAATATATGTGAGAGAGAAAAAGAGCAGCCGTGTTTTGAGAATCTGAAAATCTGTCTCCTCCACATGCTTCATCTTTAACGACATGATCTTACAGACTTTTATTTCTTCAAAACCTATGCCAGTCTAATTTTCCAGCCTATCAGATTAAGCTGTTTTTCATTTGTTGTAAACGATTTCCCACAATATCCTTATTTGATCTGCCAACATGTACAATCTATGGGCCTTCAGGGGAATTGGGAAGGCAAGTTCTACTGTTCAAAAAACCCCCTGTGTGTTGGCCACAGCATAATTGTATTTCTGCTTTACACCTATATCATGGTTGGGTAAACAAAGTTATACCCAATGGTGAATGAGTAATCCTTTTCTGTAGTATCAATTTCCAGAGCTTTGGCCCCATGAAATGAAATATCTGTTAGTGTGTTTACCATTACCAGTCCAACTCATAAGATTGTATTGATTAAATTTTTGTACTGCAAAAATACCATTTTAAACCTGGGTGAAATCAATATGGGTGGGTATTTTTATATACAAATTGGATTGAGCTCAAAAAGAATATTCTTTGTTGGAACAAAAAATAAATCTGGAAAGAAAATCTGATAAAGAAGGGAAAAGAGTTTACCCTTCCTGGTGCTTCAGTCTTTTCCCCCTGGCTGTTAATCAGACCCCAGCCCTCATTGTCTGAGTGGAGATTTCTTTTCTGCTCCAAGCAGATCAATGTTTGCACAAATTAGGACGTCAGATAACATCATCAGTGTGCAAATGCCTTCTTCAGATTGAAATGACACAATAGCATCCCTTTCAGCTCTTTGGGAAGCAGCACAAAACAGCCAGTGAGGCTCCTGAAGGCTGTGTGCTTACTGTAAAGCACGGAAGCTCTTTTTCCTGGAGCACTTAATGCTTCAGAAACATCCCACCAGATGGGGTAGGATTATTTCCAGAAAGCAATTAAGGCAGTTACTGGAGCGATGGTAAGGCATTGCTGTGAGTAAGCAAATAGCAAAGTTGTAGCCCCTCGACTTGTACTAGTTTTATTTGCTTTGGCTAAAGCTGAAGTTCAGAGATAATGAATATAGCTTATGAAAGCTGAAAAGTGATGTATATTAACTCTGAATATGGACTTCCCATGCATGAGGAAGACCAAAGCTTATTCCCAAAATAATTGTACAAGCACTTGACTAAAACTGAAGACAGTGTTCTCTGGCTTCCTTATAATCCTAACAAAAACACATTAGTATAAAGTCTCTGGGCACCTGTTACAGAGTACCTCACACAGAATGTACTCACTCAATGTTACCCTTCCTACAGACTTGGCTGAATTACATGTCCATTACCCTCCTTGTATCAGGTACCGCACTCTTCCCCATCTCAGAAAACGCAACTCCATTCTTCTACTTATTTGGGCCAAAACCCAAAGTTATCATTATCTCTCATGCCTACTTGTGATCAGTGAACAAATCAAACTGACTGCATCTTCAAATGTATCCAGGCTCTACTGGTACCATCCCAATCACTATCTCCCAGCATCTTTTGTTTTCGTTATAATTGCAGTGACCTCCTATCTAGTGGCTGGGTTGTTTTGTCTTTGTTGTTTCAGTTTGGTTTGGTTTGGTTTGGTTTGGTTTGGTTTGGTTTGGTTTGGTTTGGTTTGGTTTGGTTTGGTTTGCTTTGGTTTGCTTTGGTTTGGTTTGCTTTGGTTTGGTTTGGTTTTCTTGTTCTCCTTGAGTCTTTCAACACAACAGAAAAAGTGATCATTTGAAAATCAGATTATGTCACTCCTATGTTCAGAACAGCCCTATGGTTTTCTCATTTTCCTCAGAGTAAAAGATGGCATCCCCATCATGTTCCAGAAGACCCTCCCTAGTCTGCTCTTTCCCTCCCTAGGAGGCTTCTTACAAACAGTTCCCTATTCCTGCCACCTCTTCTTATGCATCTGCTCTAGCTACATACTCTTGACTCCTTTTTTATTTTTTAAATGCTAATAGTCCCTCAGTTCAGAACCTTTCAGAGGCTTCAGGAAGCTTGTATTTCTCTCAAATATCTATAATTCCCTCACATTTCCATTGTGTCTCAGATCTTCTGATCTATTATTAGAGAGGCTTTCTCTAACCACCAATGCAAAACAGCACCTTGCTCGTCTCCATAATCAACCATTCTATCTTTCCTTCTAATCATGATTGCCAACAAAGGAGCCCAGGTTTATGCATTATTTTCTTTTATACATGGAATATAAATTTCTCTTTAAAAGACTACCACTATATCTTCCTGATGGAACAGTATCTAGAACATAATAGATCCCCACATCTAATATGTCTTCAAATAAATCTACTAGTGTATTTATTGAATGCCCTAGATTTTGTCTCATGCCTTGTTGTTTCCTCTATCCTGCTCCTTTTTTCCATTTTATTTTTGAGATTATAATATAATGACATCATTTCTCCCTTCTCTTCCTCCAAACCCTCCCATATAGCTCTTTTTGCTTGCTTTCAAATTCATACCCTCTATTTTTGTTGGTTGTTATTATATGCATATATGTATATACATATATATTTCTGCATATACTGCTCAGTCTGTATAATGAACATTATATATATATATATATATATATATGTCTTCTGTTGTGGTGCACAGTCACAACAGTCACATCTACAAATCAGATTCCTCACATAAGATCCAGGAAACATTACGGAAGACGGAACAATAAGATTGGAAGAGCAAAAGGATGAGGTGATTTTTCTGAAAGACTGTGCCTTCTAAATGTCAGAAGCTCTACATATAAAAATCTCACCAAGATACTGCCTAAAACTGACTTTAACAAAGACGACACCAATAGATACACAGGAGTAAATGGAGGAAAGGCCACAAGGCCTCAACACTGTTCTTCTCATTTGTCCTTTTACTCTTCCTTTTCTTCTTATTATCTATAATATCTATTAAGAACCTATTACTGGATGTTTACATCCGACCTGTACATCTGTTTTAAATTTTTATTCATTGTATGAGGGGGGGCTGTTTTTTGCCTACATGTGAATCTGTGCACCACTTGTATGCCTGGTACTCAAGGAGGCCAGCAGAGGGCGTTACATCCCCTAGGCCTGGAGTTATAGACCTTTGTGAGCTCCCACTTGGATCCTGGGAGTTAAATCTGGGTCCTTTCAAAGAGCAACTGGTGCTTTTAAATGCTAAGCCATCTCTTTAAAAAACAAGAACTATGCATCTCTTTTCATAAGTTCATAAGCAAGAACTTGATGGGGTATATATTCTCTCAATGTTGATAAGTGAAGAAATTGCATCTTAAAAGTGTTTCATTTGTTCAAGATGGCATAAATAGAACCAGAGCTATGCTCTAATGCCTAGACTTACTCTACTCTTCCAACCCTAGAGATTTCTTTCATTGATCTACTTTTCTTTTGCCTCTTTGTTACTCTCTATGAAGCAGATGGGCCATTGATAAAATCCAAACATACTGGGTCCAAATGAACTCTTAAGACTTACTAATTGTGATGCTTCCTCCCCCTACACTCACACCTTTTGTATTGCAGTTTCTAAAATAGCTCAGCAATCTTAATACTCAGCAACTGCCATATGAGTTTAAGCAGCAAAACAAAACCTAGAAACTTTTCCCAGTTCTTTGTAGCTCTCTAGCCACCAAGATAGCCTTAGGTCACTGAGAAAGATTTTGGATTAAGAGAATGGCAAAGGTTATTTATTAATGAAGAGAGGAGAACAAAAAGGAGTAGCCATTCTCTGTTAGTTTAAAGAATCGCAAAATGAGAATTACCTAGACTATTGTTAGAAGAAAAATTCTCATGCCATTTCCACATTTTGACTTAATAGATCTGGGATGGGACCCAAGATTTTATATCAGGTAGTCTGTGGGCCCTACTTTGCAAAGCTCTGTAAGACCCAAACACACTAGCTTTTGATTAATAGCATGAAGTTTTGTTGTGAAGGTGCCAGAGACATTATTTTAAAGGAGAAAAACATCATGTCACTTTACTTAAAAAGCTTGGAGAAAATTGGATTTTCATTTAGACCCTGAAAATCATTTGGAATGCCTTGCAAAGTTCACAATTTAATATACCCAGCTGCAGTAAGAGTTCAACTTCTAAAGTCAGCAGAAGCAACACAGGATGAGAAAAAGTCAGCCTCGCTTGATATATGATGACCAAAATATGTATGCTAATTAAAAGCTTCACACTTAATGGGAACAGTGCATTTATTAATGATGCATGACATTGGCATTGCAGTGAAACAATAGATCATGGTCTATATTATCCCATGCATGGCATTACAATAAATACCCTAAGGATTAATAATGTTTCATTATGAAAAACGTCAAGTTTAAAATCGTTGTTAGGTTACTGGGCAAGTAGCATCAGTCCTCAAACCCTGAAAATATAGTCAACACTGAAAAACAAACAGTACTGAAAATGAAGCTAGCAAAGCAGGGCCAGAAATATAAGAATGTTGCTTTCAATACAGGGCAGAAATACTAGCGAGTAGAGCATGAAATTTACTCCCAAAGTTAGTCTACAACGTTCTTGGCCCATGGCTCCATGCATAACACATATTGTATCACACCTGGAGTCAGTGGAGGGACTGGATCATAGAAAAAAAGACAAAAAGTTTTATCTATTATTTTTAAGGAAAAACTTTATACTGGACCTAGACTAATACAAAACTCTTCATACACATACAGAGCCCCCCTAGAGTATTAAAATGTGTCCTTTTTATCACTGCTGAAAGAAAAACCCGTCTACTATGGTGAAAGTGGTATTGAACTTTAGAGAACACTTTGAAAACATGTATTCTAGATATTAAACTCCAATTTTTTGAAATACAGCCTCCTTTTGGTGGAACTCAAATTGATTTTTCTAAGAAAATTTGGAGCCTGACACTTTGACTTCACAACAATCCTTGGTGCTTTGTCCTTGGAACATTTTTTTAAGAGTCCCATATATGAGATGCATACTATTGGTCATAAATGATACTGGTGTTTCCTCTAGACCTTCAGAAACAGAAAGTGCATGAGAGAGAGGAGTAATGAAAATGAATAACTTGCCAGCCAGAGTATTCAGTGTTTTCATGGATGTCACCTATTAAAAGGAATCCTCCTAAGTAGCTATCCCATTTGACAATCTTGAAAACACAGTTGCATGTTTGACAGATTGGGAAGTAACATTAAAATATCCCTACAAGTCCACACAACTGTATATTGCAGAGCAACAACTCAAATCTTTTTATATCTGCATTAATTATTTTCTTATTGCTATAACAAAATATCTACAAAATCAACAGTCTAGAGAGGCCATCCATCATGGTAAAGAAGGCATGGTGTCAGATGAAATGGAATTGAAAGTGTCTGTTTTGAATAGTTCCTTTTGATGGTTGAGCAACACAAATGCAGAGTGAAATACATTCATTTATGAAGAAGAGTTTCCTCATTTTGAGTGGTACTATATTATTACTTCATATTATGCTGATTATTTTCTACAAAAGAACTAAATTTACAATAGAATTTTGTACAAAGATATGAGAGGAGAAAACATAGTCAAATTAAAGGGTGAAACATCCTACTCTGGAAAGAAGTAGAAGAAAAAAACAGTTCATAAAATGTAATAAATTAAGTATCCTCTACACATGTTATAAGCAAATAACTGAAATGTTATGAAGAAATCCTCATGTTTCTCTTAGAGTAGCATCACAAGTTACAGCATTAGGTGAAGTACCGCACATATTAATTTTACTCAACGCTAGTCACTATAAGAGACAAGACATGAGTGAAAAAACTTCATTAGTATTGATAGAGTAGATAAAGGATAGGGGAAGGGAGAAAATAGTCAGCATCCATTGCATACATGTATGACACTATCAAATAACAAAATCAAGAAATAAGAAATAAGAAAACGGAATGCTGTCCTGTTGTGATCTGGGCTCATATTTGTTATGAAGAAATAAACTGTAAATTTAGACTGAAGCTATAAGCAAAATCCCCTTGACTGACCAGCCAATCAGACTTATTCAGTACAGAAGTGCTTTCCACGACTATACTATACTCCTGAGAGCAGGATGTGAAAAGCATGGGCTTTGGAGGTAGTAGACTGTATAAATTCAACCCCTTTAGAGGTAGAGTATGTGGATTCAAAGCCCTGTTCTTATTGCCTACTATGAACTGTTAAGCAATTTGTTGAACATTGATATTACCTTCTGTAAATTAAGGTTCATAACAATATTTCTAACATAGAGCTGTTGTTAAGACTAAGGGCAGAAACTCATTTACATTGATGAGTATAGAGCTTAGTGTATACAATTGTCAGTATATAAAATATAAGCCATGTCCACCTTCATTATTGCTCAATGTCAAAAAACCTACAGGCTCGAAATTCAACATACTTTTTTACTTAGACCAGTGGATCCACCATATGTATAAATTGTATGTTTAGAATATCTGATTTCTAGAGTAGATAACAAAATATGCCAACATGAGTGGCTTAACAGCATAGAAATTTTCTTTCTTACTCTTCTTCACATTACAAATCTGAAACAGATGTACTAGGATCGATTTTCCAGTGGGGATTCTAAGAGGAAAATCCATCAACAAAGGTGGCTGGTGCTCTTCCTTGCCTTGGAACTATATGACTCCACTTTTCATGGGGTTTTCTCTAGTTTTTTCTCTAATAATTGGATTTAATGTGTATTAGGTTATTGAAAGATGATATCATCTCAAGATGTTTGATTTATTATATCTGAAAAGACTATTATTTCATAGTTAGGACTCATAAACAGAGTCCATAGGTTGTGACATGGACATGTTTTTTGACCTACTGACACTTGGTAAAACATACATGATTTCAATTCTTTTGTCGTTGTCATTTCCTTGATAAATCTCTGGGAAAGACTTGGATCATTTTACCTCAAATTTTATCAGAAACAACCAGATACTACCAGCATTATGAAAACTGACAAATCTATACTTTCTTTTCTTTTGTTTCCCCTACCTGGTATTCCTAGTTTCCCCACAATTCCCTTACTCGTCTGTCTTACTTGCATGTAACACCTTTATTCTGTGCAAAACCCACTCCCAACATCCACTGTACTCATGTCATATTTATCTTGAAAACTGCTTCAAACTTGAGGCCAGTTTTTAACTTCCCAATGATCCTGTCTATTTTAATGGTGCCACATTATTAGCTCATTGTGCCAAAAGGCTGGTAAGTAAATTTTCTTAAAAGACATTATAGTGGAAATTTGAAGGGAAAGCCTGACACTCTCGCTAAGTATAGTATCGGTTTTCAATAGACCATCCAGTACTTTTGAACTTCATTTTTGACAGCAGAGAATTTCAGTTAAATCTTCAAATGTTTGGGGAAAATGGATAAAAACAGAGTTTCTCGTATGGACATGCAGGTGTCTGGATTTTAATGAAACAATATCTTAGTTACTGAGATTTTAGACACTATGCCCTATCTATATTTTTAGCACAAAATCCATATATTTATCCCACTTTTACTAACACTGAACAGATAGGACCTTCACAAGCTAAAATCTATAATTATGTGCCAGCATTTTAAAGTTCTGATTAATGATTCCAAATGATGAGAAAACTCGAGAGCATCACTGCAATTTGTTAGGAAGAGTGATATTTTCTGCTCAGAGACTATTCTACTTCAGATTTATTCTGACACCTCACAATTTATTAAGCTATAGGTTCATTGCTTTTCCAATCAGTGATAGGGTATAGAATTTCTACATATGTAAGTATTGCTTTAATGGAGAATTATAGGAAGACTTACATTTCCCACGTTCTAACAAAAGGAATCTATTATTTCAAACACTTTAAAACCCCATACCTCCCTGGCAAAACTGATGCACCGAGTCATTTTAACTCTCATAATTTCCTGTGCCCATTGGAGAGTGAAATGCAAGCAACAAAGGTTTGTTGGAGAGTAATCATGTTCAGTTAACCCATTCTTTCTAGGCCTGTGTCAAGGCAGTACATCATGGGAAGATCTGGTAACATAGGAAGCTGCTCACCTCACAGCTAGAACAAAATAGATGAGAAGCGAGATCACAATATGCCATTCAAGGGCTTACCCAAAAATGACTGTGACACTTTCAATTAGTGTATATCTCTTAAATATTCCACCACCTCTAGGGGTGCCACAGGCTGACAACAAAACCTTAAATATCTGTATCCATGATGGACAGTTATCTTAACCATAGAAGTCACGAAGCAGACCC
Organism: Rhabdomys pumilio; assembly: GCA_030674055.1. Lineage (NCBI taxonomy): Eukaryota > Metazoa > Chordata > Mammalia > Rodentia > Muridae > Rhabdomys > Rhabdomys pumilio. The sequence goes on from JANHMN010000005.1 coordinate 24,773,881, forward strand.
GAGCCCTCAGCACTACCCAAACATGCTACTGCGTTCCTTGGTTTACTTCATTTGTAAGCCTCACTACTTTTCCAGAACTAATGTGTTTCTCAAAGTTCTGACTCATTTTCATTGGATCATATTGTTTCATGTTTGTGCATTTTTGATAACTATTACATGATAAATCTTCAATGTCCTGTCATGAAATATAAAACTAGTCTTTGCCTGTACTGATGAAGTCTTTCAAGAAGAAAATCCATGAAGCAGCCTGCTAAATTGTACTCCCTCTGCACAGGCTCTGGATTGCACCATCATCCCACTTTCTCACTCAGTTATGCCAAACAGCAGTGTCCCTACTATATCTTTATTGAGAGATTTTTGATAAGATTTTTGTCTTTCCTCCTTGAAAATAAACATACCTTATTTAACTCCAAACTCTTTTCTCATTATCTAAATAACTCTTGCCCCTTCTTAATGATTAAACTTCAGTTTTTCACTTCTGTTTCTTCTTTTCACTCTGTCACTGCAAAATAATCACAAGCTTAATAAAAAGTATAAATAACAAATATTTAACAATAAATTATTAGTTCATTTTTCCCAATCCTTGTTTATCTCCTAAATACAAGAGCCTTGTTCTATAACAATCACAACTTAGCTATCAAAGTGAATTTGTTAACATACATGATGCATTACTCATACTCAGATTTCATTCATATTTTTCTATCTGTACCAATACTATCCATTGTAACAAAAATATCTATAATAGAATCATTCACTGCCCTTTTTATCAAATGCTGTCCTATGGTCTCTTTCTGTGTATAATATTGCTTTTATCTTTCCATAGTTGCCATGGGCAACTGGCTTAAATATTGTACATCAATTATTTTATAGAATACTCCTCAATCTAAAGTTTTCTAGAATTATGTCAGAGTTTGTTTTTTGTTATCCTTCTGAAGATGACAAAATTAACATTTTTGTCTTTCCTTTGTTTCCTATCAAGGGGTACCATTATTGAGTTGTTCCATCAATAATGATGTCAACTTTAATCCTTTAACTAAGGTGGCATCTTAATATCTATTGTATTTCATTCGCTCATCAACTTATAATTAACAGATATATATAGGGATGAATATTGAAGTTATATAATTTCCATTTATCACTGAACTTTCTATTTATTCATTCATTTATTTATATAAGACCTCATGGATCCCTCTATTATACAAACAGTTATATTTCCTCATTTATTTCAACCCCCAAATATTTAGTTTTAGCCAGTGATAATTATTTCAAAATATTTTTCCTTCTATTTGACATGACTTCATTATTCTGAGTATTTCCTCACTTTCTATCAAATTTAAATGTTCTGCAACCCCATAGGAAGACCAGCAGTGTTAACTGACCTGACCCATGGGAGCTCCCAGAGACTGAGCCACAAACAAAAGAGCATACATGGGCTGGTCCATGGACCCTGGCACACATGTAGTAGAGGACTGCCTTGTCTGGCCTCAGTGGGAGAGGATGCACCTAATCCTTTAGAGATTGATGCCCCAGAAAGGTGGAATACTAGGGAGAGTGCACCCCCTCAGAGGCAAAGGGAAGCCAGGGGTGGGGGAAGAATTCTGCAAGAAGGGACCAAAGAGGGTAATATTTGGGATGTAAATGAAATAAAATAAAGTAAAATAAAATAATTTTAAAACATGTTCTGCCCAGTCCATGCAATTAGCAATTTCTCCAATATCTTAACTCATTTTTGTGAAATTGAATTGAGAAGCCATGTTAAGGGCATAGATGTTTTATTTATTGGCTTATTTAGTGCTTTTGTTTTTTATTTATTTTAATTTTGTTTTGCTATTAAGATATAAGTATTTCCAGGTACTGCGATTAACACACATAGAGACATGTAGTTACATAAATATCGATTATGTATCTGCCTATGTATCTAAAGGAAACCATGAATATCCACTCTTACATCCAGTTCAACACTGCAAGTTCCTATTTTATTGTCTGATTTTTTTCGTATTTCCAACATTCTTCTCTGGCAGCTTGACACCTGGGTCTCTCATCCTTCACATATTTACTCTAGTCATTTCTCAAACCCGTTTCACATTCGATTTCATTCTCCATGATTACACCTAAGGTGATGCCATTAGAAAACTATTTTAATCAACACTTTAATATAAGGAGCACTCTTTATTCTTCATTCTACTTGGTTTACAAAAAACAAAAAACAACAACAACAAAAAAAAACCACTTCTTTCATTGGTTTCTATAAAACAACATTCTCTTGATTTTCGTCACATCCATGGCAACTTTTAATTTCCTTTGCTGGATCTTTCTTCTTAGCGTAATTTTAAATGCTAAAATCCTCAATCTTAAGATCTATTCATTTTTCAGCTTATTTAACAGTCATCTCTTGGTTTTATTTATGATTTTCATTGAAGAATAATAAATTTAATCTCTAACCCCGATACCTTTAGTTGATTTTGAACCCATTGACCAGTCCATTGACAATCTGCCTACTTGACAGCTCTACTTAGATTTCTCACAGGTACTTCAGATTAACATATATAAAGCTGACCTCTTAATCTTCTACATAAAATCTGCAATTCATTCAGCAGTCATCATATTGATTTTTTTATTGGATATTATGTTTACATTTCAGATTTTATCCCCTCACCCCATTTCCCCCACCACCCAGGAACCCCCTATACCATCCCCCTTCCTCCTGCCTCCACAAGAGTGTGCCCCCACCTACCCCCCACTACCACCTCCCCACCCTCAGATTCCCCCACACACACTCAGTGTTCAGCCTTCATGAGACCAAGGATCTCCTCTCTCACCCATAACCCGACAAGGCCATCCTCCCCTACATATACAACTGGAGTCATGGGCCCCTCCCTATGTGCTCCCAGGCTGGTGTTTTAGACCCTGGGGAGCTCTGGTTAGTTGACACTGTTGCTCTCCTCTTGGGGCCACCAACCCTTTCAGCTCCTTCAGTCCTCTAACAGTCTCCATTGGGAACCCATGATCAGATCAATAGGTAGCTGCGAGCATCTGCCTCTGGATATGTCAGACTCTGGCAGACCTCTGAGGAGACAGCTACATCAGCCTCTTGTCAGCATGCACTTCCTTAGATCCATATCGGCGTCTATCTTTGGTGACTGCACATGGGACGGATACCAAGGTAGAATAGTCTCCAGACAGCCTCTCCTTCAGTTTCTGTCCCACACTTTGTCTCCATATTTGCTCCCTTGAGAATTCTGTCACTCCTTCCAAGTAGGACCAAGACATCCACACTTGGTCTTCCTTCTTCATGATCTTCATGTGGTCTGTGAGTTGAATCTTGGCTATTTCAAGCTTTTGGGCTAATATCTGCTTATCAGTGAGTAAATACCATGTGTTTTCTTTTGTGATTGGGTTACTTCACTCAAGATGATATTTTCTAGTTCCATCCATTTACCTAAGAATTTCTCAAATTCATTAATTTTAATAGCTGAGTAGTACTCCATTGTGTAAATGTACCACACGTTTTGTATCCATTCCTCTGTTGAAGGACATCTGGGTTCTTTCCAGCTTCTGGCTATTATAAATAAGGCTGCTATGAACATAGTGGAGCATATGTCCTTGTTATATATTGGAGCATCTTCTGGGATGCCCAGGAGTGGTATAGCTGGGTCCTCAGGTAATGCTATGTCCAATTTTCTGAGGAACCGCCGGACTGATTTCCAGAGTGGTTGTACCAGCTTGCATTCCCACCAACAACGGAGGAGTGTTCCTCTTTCTCCACATCCTCGCCAGCATCTACCATCACTTGAATTTTTTATCTTAGCCATTCTGACTGATGAGAGGTGGTATCTCAGGGTTGTTTTGATTTGCATTTCCCTGATGACTAAGGATGTTGAGCATTTCTTAAGGTGCTTCTAGGCCATTCAAATTTCCTCAGTTGAGAATTCTTTGTTTAGCTCTATACCCTATTTTAATAGGGTTATTTGGTTGTCTGTTTACATAATTGTTCATGACAAACTTAGCCATGATTCATGACATCATCATGTTTTACCTCTATTGTTGTAATCGGCCAAAGTATAAGTTACTTACTAAAATATTTTGAATACATTCATTTATCTCAGACTCTGTTGCCATAGAAACCTGGCTTTTGTCTCACTTGGATTCTTAAAAGTAGTTTAGGTGTATTCACTGTTCTGAGCATACATTCTTCATTAAGAGTAAAGGTTTGCCTTGTCTAGACACTTCAAATCAAGTAGTCTCATAAGTGATATTTTTAAAAGTCCACTTCTACCCTATACTTTATATTATATCCAAATATCTTTTTATTGTGAAACAGATTTTTGTGATTCTTTGCTGCCTTTCGATGTTTTTTTTCACAGCACTTTTCATAGATTGTAGTTACATATTTGAGTTATTTATGCTACAAAATTCACACTCAAAGAAGGCAGGGTCCCTCCCCCTTCCCACTCCACTCTCTGCAGTGTGTATGTGTCTGTTTGTGTGTGCATGTGCTTATTTGTGTTGTAGTATTTCTACCATTTAACTGTGCTTAGACAGTGGTGCACACTTCATATCAATAAGATGTAGGAATTGACATAAGGGAAATAAAAAAAGAGCATTCCCATCCTTGAAATGACAAACATTATAAAATTTTTAGCCAAAAATTAAAGTCTACTTATGTACTCACATATTTTGGTTAACATCAATATAAACAAACTAATTTCCTTGGAGCCAGGCATCAGAGCGATCTGATTGGTTGCCTTGTAATCATTTCACTTTGTGCCATTCAGAAATTGCTTTTTGAGATTTTTTTTCTCAACCATTTCTTAACTTGGTTGCTCAAAACTGAAATTGGATTGTATCCTGGACACAGCAGGAAGGCAATTTGCAGAGCCCATGAACATTGTTGAAATTATCATGCAAGCTTATTAAATGCAATGTATATTTAAATTGAAAAAAAAACTTTCTTTATTAAACCCAGATAGGTGAATTTTTATAGCTTCCAGCACTAAAGTGTATTAAGTTTGAGAGTCAGGTTAGATTAATTTCTAATCTTTATGGAAATCATTTTTATTAAAAAGTGGAAAGTTAAGATTTTGACAGTTACAGGGTTTGGAAAATTCTAAAAGGATTATCATTTAAATATGCAGGGAACATAAAATCAGAGTGCTTTCATGATAAAGATGATTTGTTTATTTTATATGCTCATTTTTAAAAGCTGTTTTAATATTTAAGCTTGTTAAAGAAAATCTAAAATGTGGTTGAATATATTAAAGCCTAAATAAGTTTTGACTTTCATTACTTTTCATGAGAGCCAATGAAATAAACCTTAGCCTGGGCTTAGTTGCTAAAATGAAAAAGATTAAAGGGATATTTTTATTTCTCAAATAAGTGGTCAACATGTCTTGAGTTTTATTTGTGAATACATTCCATGTTTTGTGAGTGAGCCTGCGTTTTCTACTGAACACAGGAATATTCTGCATAACTGGAATTTCTAATTTGATCATTTGCATTTAAAGTTGTTTCCTTTTGATTCTCTTTTGTTCTAGTTTTATTGAGAAGTAATTTGAAAACAATGTAACATGCACAATCAAATGATTTTCTATACATATATACGATAACATTACCACAATCAAATTAGCTAGCTTTTCATCATGTCACGTCTTAGTTGTGCATGAAATGACAGCACTGAAGATTTACTCAAGAAATTTCAAATCCAATAATATTGATTTTATTCAAAGAATTCTTGAAGTGATTGGCTTAGAGGTGCATACAAACCCTAAAGCACATTAAGGGTGTCATACAAAGGAACCTGTGTTACATTCCCCACCTCTGCAAGTAGAACAAAACAACCTCCCAGAAAACACCTGTAAAAAATTTTACCAATCTGACAATAAAATGGAAAGAAATTGCTTTGTTTTTTGAATTTAAGTGTGCAAAGGACTGGGTCTCTATACTTGTGCCTTCTCTTGGGCTCTTTCCTTCTGTTTTTTTTCCTTTTATCTTATTAAATTATATTCTATATTTATGTATATTATATTTATTATAAATATACAATATAATTTATATATTATATAGTATGTGTTATATGTAATATAGTTTTATATATTATATATATTTTAACAGCCTATTTCTTTTCTGTAAGAAAGAAATGGGTGGATCCAGACAAGAAGGGAGGTGGAGAGGAACTAGCAGGAGTAGAGGGAGGGGAACCATAATCAGGTCTTATTAAATGAGAAAAATTCTCTTTTCCATAAAAATGGGAAGATATACTCATGTCTATGCATTTTAAAAGTTGAAAATCAAAAACCAAATGTGAAAATCAATTATCAAAGGAGCTCATCACATTTATACTTCAGCTGACTTGGGCTATTTGTCTAGCATGTTCATCGACTGTATACAAGTACCCAACAATTATAATTTATGAGAACTGATCTTGGAAGTATAAGAAAGAAGAAGATAACTACCCTCTCACTTTATACCTTTATGCTATAGAATGAATTCCTCACTGAATGGAGATGTTTATCATTCTGTATCAGACATAGATGCTCAAAAAAGAAAGCTTTTAATGACATGAAAAAGGCTTTTCTTAACCACTAGTTCGTGTGTTTGGTATTTTTAATTAATGATGCTACTACACCTACTTGAGGTATAAAACATAAAATAATGAATGTATATTAGTGGTAATATGGTCACACGATAGTGAAACAAAGTTATTTATCTGTCATTTCACATAGTTACATTTTTATGATAAGAATAATTAAAATCTATTAGTATAATGAAAATCACCAATACATTTAATACTAATTTCATTAGCTATAATCCTTATTTGTACATAAAATCTTTACATTAGTTCATACTACATGGCTTCTACTTTTGTGTCCTTTAACCTTTTGCTCTAGTTCTTCCTCTAGTCTTGCCTTTTAGCAACCACTATTTTACACTGTTCCTGCATATTAGAATCTACTATCAGTAAGATCATGAAATACTTTTTTCTGTGATAGCCAATTTCTTTTTTTATTGGATATTATATTTACATTTCACATCATATCCCCTTACCCCATTCCTCTCATCACCCAGGAACCTCCTATTGCATCCTCCTTCCTACTGCTTTTATGAGGATATGCCCCCACCTATCCCCCACACCCACCTCCCTACCCTCGAATTCCCCCCTACTCGGTGTTCAGGCTTCATGGGACTAAGGATCTCTTCTCCCACCTATACCTGACAAGGCAACCTTCCCCTACATATACAGATGGAGTCATGAGTCCCTCCCTATGTGCTCCCAGGCTGGTGGTTTAGACCCTGGGGAGCTCTGGTTGGTTGGTATTGTTGCTCTCCTCATGGGGCCACAAACCCTTTCAGCTCCTTCAGTCTTCTCTCTAACTCCTTCATTGGGAACCTCTTGATCAGATCAATGGTTAGCTGTGAACATCTGCCTCTGAATATGTCAGACTCTGGCAGACCTCTAAGGAGACAGTTATATCAGGCTCTTGTCAGCATGCACTTCCTGACATCCACATCAGCGTCTACCTTTGGTGACTGCATGTGGGATGAATACCTAGGTGGAATGGTCTCCAGACAGCCCCTCCTTCAGTTTCTGTCCCAAATTTTGTCTCCATATTTGCTCCCTTGAGTATTTTGTTACCCCTTCTAAGTAAGACCGAGGTATCTACACTTGTTCTTGCTTCTTCATGAGTTTCATGTAGTCTGTGAGTTGAATCTTGGCTATTTCAAGCTTTTGGGCTAATATCCATTTATCAATGAGTAAATACCATGAGTTTTCTTTTGTGATTGGGTTACCTCACTCAGGATGATATTTTCTAGTTCTGTCTATTTACCTAAGAATTTCTCAAATTCATTATTTTTAATAGCTGAGTAATATACTCCATTGTGTAAATATACCACATTATTTTTATCCATTCAGCTCATATTAAAGATTCCCTTCTTAACTTCTATAGACTAATATCCCATTATATAAAATAAATATTTTCTACCATATATACATTGTGCATATTAGCTTGTTTTCACATAGTATAGCCATAAATTTTCATCTTGTTACCTTGAGTCAGTGTTTATGTCAGATAAGTGTCAAAGAATTAACACTACCTGCCTGCCTGCTTCCCTTTTTTAAACAGCACATTAAAATTGTCCATATATGATATGATCAGTATAAACATCTTTCTTCTCAAATATTTTTCTACATTGTTTTATGGTGAAAACATTCAAAATAACTCCTAATTAAAGAATTAGTACTTATCTCTTATCACTGTATTTCTAACTATAAGCCTATGATAGGAACTAGAATGAATGAATCTTTTCCACTAGAATAACAGAATCTTAGTTTTGCAAATACTTACCATTCTGCATATTTTCCCAGCACTTGGAATTCAAGCTGTGTAAACCACATGTCAATCACTGTGTTTCCTAGATTTCAATTTCCCTCAATGATGTCAAAAATGTTTTAGTATCCCAGTTTGAAATATTCAGGCACGTTTATATTTATCAATAATTTATTTAATCAACATATATTATATGGCATTTTCCTGAGAAAATTAGAAGCCTGAATGCAAGAAAGGGAGTAGAGTACCTAGGTTGTTAAATATGTTAATGAAATAATTCTACAAATATTTATTGGCTGTTTATCATGTTCTGGAAGTGTGGGATAAGCAA
>JANHMN010000005.1:24782548-24842445 GCA_030674055.1 Rhabdomys pumilio
TAGGAAACATCTTTCACATAACAATGACCTAAGGCAGAATGAATATGCCACTTTCAGTCAGTTGTAAAAGACAGAAATAAAAATCAACTGGTGAAAGAAAGAGAACAATAAATTTCAATTCACATCAACAAATTCAATCTCTAGAAACACATACACATACATGCATATGCGCACGCACATGCACTCACTCACACACACACACACACACACACACACACACACACACACACACACACCAAGAGCGTTTCTCATTAAGAGGACAATGATTATTCCCATTTTCTTAACATGTCTTCAGGTTTACCATACTTCACTTTACCTTTGACTGGTCTCTTTGAGCTAGACTTTCTCTTTCTTACTGGTAGTCTCCAAGAAGAGCACGATTTCTACATCAAAGGATGTTGGTACCTACTGATGAAGCTGTTCATAAAATGGTTGCTGATGATTAGCCATGATGTTTGTATCAGAAGATGTCATGATACTGCAATTCATATGTCATCAAATGGGTCCCAGCATATGAATACAGGAATATCTCCATCAACTATGGATCATGCCATTTATATCAAGGGAATCCAACATACTAATCATCTTTTCTAAGTGGTAGCAGCTCGTCAGGGAAGCAGATGACTTAAGATGGCACATTTCTTTTCCTTTTTTTCCTACATAACATCCCCAATAAAATACATGGCTAAACTAGAATTTCAGCTGAAGGAATCAGGCTTCTGAGACCAGATTCATAACCAGTATAATATATGGGGATCGATTGGAGTATTTCGAAAAGTAAAATACAAAAACTACTTGGGTGAGAGCTTAAGTCAAAACATTTACTGCAGAGTAAACTGAGCTTAGGTCAAAATATTTGCTGCAAAGTGAACTGGAGTACACACTCTCCAGGGGCAGAAGTAGACCATGGCTGAAGAGCCCACAGTACTGAGCTACATTTTAAATAGATATCCTAGTTCCACCACTAAGTGCTGTGCTAAAATATCCTGACAAATACAACTTGGGGGGGGGGAGTTTATTTGGCACACAATTCCAGGTTACAGTTGATCACTGTAGACAAGTCAAGATGACAAGAACTTGAATCAGCTAGTTATACTACATCCACAGGCAACAGAAGAGAGCAATGAATTAGTACATACAGTCTAGTGCTCAGCTCATGTTCTCTACTCTTAAGCAGTTCAGAAACCTCTACAGAGGGAATGATGCTCCCACAGCGAGTGGCTCTTTCCACATCAATTAATACACTCAAGATAATTTTTACAGAAATGCCCATAGATCTATCTGTTTTAAATAATCCTCTTTGAGAATCTCATCTTAGTTGATTCTAGATTGTGTCAAGTTGACAACTAGAACTAATTATCACAGGAAGCTTTGTATTTCTAAAACTACTACAAGAGGCAGCTTCTCCTTGGTGGCTTTTTTCTATTCAGATAATTGATAGGCCTATTTGCATTGTTCCTTACAGAAGAGTGAATCAAATAGCCCTGAAAATACATACATACAAATAACATTATAAACACTGAAAATGTTTTATTTCGATATTCAGTGGTTTGTGTGTGTGTGTGTGTGTGTGTGTGTGTGTGTGTGCTCACGTGTGCGTGCTCACATACATGCACGTACACACACATGCGCGCTTACTCACACACAGCTAAAAAAATTAGAAAGGGATCAAAAAAAGAGGTACATGAGAGAGTTTGAAGGGAGGAAAGGGAAAAAAAGGATATAAGTGTATTGTGATCTTAAAATATATATTTTTTCTTAAAGTCTACATTGCAATCACATAGGTTTAAGCCTCCTGAATTCAGATCAAGATAGTAATCAAATGACCCTTCAGACAATTCATGATGTCATGTCTTCTCCCAGGACCAGAGATATGACCTGGGTACCATTCTTTAACCAGCAATTAAAGTCAATAAATTTGATCCTTGTTTTTTTACCAGCTGCAGATTTAGAGAGCAGAGTGTAGGTGTAATATTCTATGAATCAGCTAACATTAAACTATCCACCTAATAAAACAAATACCCTAACAATGTAGAACTATATTGTGCAAAATTAGTAAAATTAAGAGTAACTTAAGACTTTAAATTGTCTACTCATAGTAGATTAATAGAATATTTACCTGTAGCTTTATGTCAGTATGATTTAACTCTAGTAGAATGTTAGTATCATGGGACTGCAGAGATGTAAATTCAGATTGTTTATAGTATATTCATCATTTAAAAAATCACCTAATATGAAACTTTTCAAGAAACACACAAAATATGTTTATTTCAAGTAAAAACCAGTTTGTATGAAACTTATGTGTCATCCCAGAACTTGGATTTCTGAACCATGAGGATTAAAATTTTGGGCCAAGCTTGGGTTACATAAGAAACCATATATTTATCTTACGATATGCTAATAGCCATGTAACATTTAAAAATGTTAGTATTTCTTCAGAGTAGAATTATAAATGTAAAAAAAGATACTTAATGCATTAAATGTCAATAAATAGTACATTCAAATACCATTTATATGTGTTTTTATCATGCTAAGGAGTTTATTAACTCTAGGTTCCTTGTCTTTCTTCATGCAATGTTTCCTGTTGAAGGTGAAAATAGGTTGTAGATGCATGGTCTGTTAGACAATGGTTACAGCTTTATACTAAGTACAGGAGCCTGGTGCAATTCTCAGAGCACCTTTAATTCTTGCTAGCATTATGTCTCTCAAAGCTTCTATTCAGATTTCATTCTCTTTAGTCATGAGAGTCCTTTAACAAGAATGCTGATGGGAAGGACATGACAACTCTATGAACTCTTCTTCATTCCGAGTAAATTTCTTTTATTTGAGTGAAGTGTCCTTCCAACAAACAACTTTGGCTTCTCCATTAAAGTGTGCTCCCAATGTGTTTGGGGAGCGAATATGTGTAAAGATCTCTCAATGGATTTTTTGCAGTGATTCATGGAATGTTGATACTTTTCTTCTAAACGGGAAAGTTTATTTCCTTAAAGATATCATACAGAAAATTTAGATGAACATGAATACAATTAACAATAAGTTCTTTTCCAGAGAAAAAGTAATCTTTAAACAATTTTCAAGAGGGCAGACAGATCAAACGTCCATCAGAAAAGATTTTCCTTCATTGCTATGTCAAAATTACATCAAATCACAGCAAAATGAGTGCTAAGCTTTATATATAAAGAATGGCTTTCTTAATTATGAAAAAAATTAAGTGTATATTTGTGTTCAAGTTCATGTAAGTCTGCGTACACGCTAACACACATAACCACTTCAAGCAAAGATGTTTCAATCATAGGTTTGATGATAGTGGTGTATAATTTCATCCCTGAGACTATTGTTCTGCCACTTTATTATTGACTTCAATGTTTCAAATTAGGCTTGTGGTTTTTCTGTCATCAAATTTCCTACCAAAGAACAGTTAACCACTTTACTAGAGAAATCCAAGGCTATTTAGTATAAACAAGATCCAGGAAACTTTAAGCCAAACCTCATTGAAGAATTCTTATTGATATTGTTGTTGTTCTTGTTTGAAGCAGAGTCTATGTAACCCTGGCTGACATGGAACTTGCTATATAGACCAGGTCGGTGTGAATTCATAGAGAGCCACTTGCCTCTGTCTGCCAACTGCTAGGCTTAAAGGTATCACTATGCCAACCTGCCATTATAACTATTTAAATTTTTTTTTAAATTAAACAGATTTTAAGATTAAAGACTGTGTACAGGCTGAAATTATGGTGTTGCTACTAGAACAACTCTAGTTCATGTTTTATAACCTTGAGTCGGATTGTACTGATATAAGATCTAAGATTAAGACTAATAAAATATACTGATTCACAGTTATAATGTTGAGGCAGAAGGACATGTATCATTCATGTATCATAGATTTTCTGCATTAAAATGAGATATGCTTGTGTCTCTCAAACATAGTGTATTAGTCAGCTTTTCGAAACTGTAAGAAATACCAGAACAGTCAACTCATAAAATGAAAAGGTGCATTTTGGCTCACAGGTGTGGGAGCTTCTGTCTGGGATTGATTGTCCTCACTGCCCTGGGATTGAACAGTTGCTTGATTCATTTACCAATGGGGTCAATGCCAACCCAAGCCACTTAAGAGCTAGTAATGTTTCCTAAACAATATATATGCCTAGCTCCTCACTAGAATCAGACAATTAAACAAGATCAATAAATATTATTAAGAAAAAGCTTTATAGAGTGCACCTGACTTGCCAATTTTTTTTCACCTACAGTTTTCTAAATCACTGACACAAAAAGTTTCTAATCACTGACCATAGCCTTGGTAACAAAATTGTAGTAAATTGAACAAACTGAATTTGTTATTTATTGAGATTTGTTCATTCTTTCCCTGTTTGTTTGGTTGATTGATTAGTTTCCCCCTTATAGCTTCATATTCTTATATCTTTAACAGATTCTCTTCTTCTTTAGGATGCTGTGATGTAGCATTCAACTTTTTCACATAAATAAGTTATACAACAGAATAACAAGATTTAATATTTGGGGATGCCTGGGAGTATCGTTGCAGAATATTGGGTACAGTTGAGGTGCCAAGAATAACAGAATTCAGTTTACTGAGAGCTTGTATCTAAAAAGTAAATCTCAGAGAAACGTTTTAGAGGGCTGCTTGGAAGGATTTACTATTTAATCAAGTTGTTCTTTGTCAGCGTGTAACAAAGAAGTGTTCTGGTTTTCTCCCAGTCCAATTTATCCAAATGGTGTTCATTGTTGACATGCATAAAGAAACTTATTAAAAATGAAATGTCTCAATAGAACTTTAAAGTGGCTGCCTATATTTTTCATGTTGTTTTTCAGTACATTTGCACAGAAGCATGTTTGTGTTTTAGCATTCTTTTGTCATCTTTTGCAGCCTATAATGTTAATATATTTTCAACCAGATGAAAACATTGCTCACGAAATAGAAGTCTTTGTGAGACAAATACATTAGATCAGATATCATTTCTATCATGTTTATAAGTTACACAATTTCCACAATCTATTTTGTGTTCATCTTCTCTCCCCTCCCACCCCTGAAACTGATTTCAAGTAGATAGGGATTGAAGAAACATCTCAGAATCCATCCAGAAATCCCCTTCTAAACGAGATACGACTGAAGAAATGTTGATGCGCATCAAAATAAGGAATGCTTATTGTTTAAGATCTGCTGCTCCATTTGTTGTAATTTATTTCTTAGACAATTCCCTTTCTCGTGGGGATATTGCTTCCCACTTGGATACTTGCGCTACTGAAACTGTAAATCAGACTGGTAGTTGTGGCTTGTCTGCCAAGTGCTGTGTGTTAAGGACAGCACAAGACACTAAGACATGTCTTTGCTTCTTTAATTCAAGAGAACAGTCCCTGAAGAGATTTTTTTCTTTTTTTTTTTCTTTTAAAATTATTATTAAATATTTAAGGTATGTGAAGTAGCATAAAATAGCTATTACACTGTTTTAATAAGTAATATAAATGTCTCTGTATATAATCTTTTTCAATAAAATGTTTAATCACTATTTTACTGGCATATTATGGAGCACTTTGAAGAAATTTGGTACATGTACATATTGTAAAATGTCCAGAGTAGTTAGATAGTGTCCCCTCTGCTAACTTCCCCTACATCAGATACCACTATTTTAAACTTAGTCATTCTAGTGGAATCATTATTCTAAATGTAGTCATCTTTTACATAGAGTTCTAGCATTTCCAAATATGTATAGATGATTTTTGCATTATTCTATGTTTTTGTCTACTTTCTTCCTTCATAATTTAAAGGCTTCCCATATTTATTCACGTATCTCTCAACTTTTATCGTTTTGACGTAAAATATGATATCTATTTTCCCACTGATGGAAGTTTTAGTTAGGCCCTGAACTCACCTATTAACATATTGTAAAATAATTTTATGTATTCTTGGCTATTCTTGTTCCATCGGGATGCCAGGGGTTTCATTTTTGAAAGTAGTGTTTTGAAACAGGGTTACCTGTATCACATTCTGGGCTTAAACGCTGCATAGTCCAGAGTATCTCTGAAACTTTGAATCTCCTACATCTGCCTCCCCATCTTAGTGTTAGGATTACATACATTTGCCACCAGGCCTAGAATTCTACCTGGATTTTAAAATCAAATCACAAACATTGACACCCTAATGATAAGCATAGTGATAATGACCTTTTAACTTATGAGCACCGAACATCTATTTCTCAATTGAATGGATACTTGTAGTTGGTCATCAAACATTTTTATCTAAAGTAATGTTATTTCTACATTTGTCATTATTGTGAAGAGTCAGGGGTTTGGTGGGGGTTTTTTTGTTTCATTTTAAATAAATTGCATGTTTGTTAGCTATTCCTGATATGTAGGCATGCTGAATGTTAATTTGTTTGACCTTGACTCTAAAATCTTTGTTATCCTGTCTTCTGCTTTTCATAGTTTATACTTATATTTAGTGCTAGCTCCCTTGGTAACTGTTGCTTCTTTTATAGATTCTATTATTTTATTGTTCTAAGATCTCTAGCACAATATTGAATTAAAAGCAATAATTAGTTTTAGTACTTATTTAGACTTTAAAATTAACATGCCATTCATTCTATTATCAAATATTATGATTGCCATAGAATTTGAATAAGTCCTCTTCATCATTTTTAAAGTTGTCTTATACTCTTGTTTGTTAGGGGATCCTACCACAAACGGACACTAAGTTTTACTTATTTAGGTTTTCTGGTCATAATAAGATTACATATTTCCTTCAAGCATTTTGAAACGGATTAAAGTCAAATGGGTTATTTCAAGCATAAATTACATTGATTGATTTTCTGAAGTTAAAGCATCACTTATATATTCTTGATTTGATTTCTAGATTAATATGTACATATCTCTGTCTTTAAAAGAATTTTCTGAGATTTCATTGGATAGTTTTATAATTATGTTTTTCTGTAATATTAAACTATTAAAATTTTATTTTTTCTTATCTTTTTTGTTATTAAATTATAGTTTTCCCATAAAATGCTTCAGGGAGCTTTTTCCATTTCTCTACAGTATTGTATGGATATTATCTGCCCTTTGAAAATTTAGCAAACTATACCTGCAAAGCCACATAGGCCATTTTTGATTAGATATATTTACACACACACACACACACACACACACACACACACACACACACTCAGATCTTTTGCTTCTGAAGTGCATTTGTCTTCCTGAAAAGTATCTTCTTCATCTAAAGTTTCAGAATTCCCCATCCCCTAAGCATTTTAGCCTCTACTCCCCACTCAACACTCAATATCAATTTCTACTGCCCAAATATTCTTTTATGTGTGCCTTTCTTGTGGAGCATGGTCAATTTTCCATGGGCTATTCCCTTAGAGAAAACTGACTGTCCTTCTAACCACCAGCTAACAGTTGCCAATAGCACCATAGCTAGAGCTAAGGTTTTCTACCCACTTCTTTCCAATCTGTGTTTGGATTTGTTCCAGATTGAGCTTGAATAGGTCTTGTACATGCTGTCCAACATCTGTGAGTTCATACTTCTGTGAGTTAATATCTTGCTGTGTCCAGAAAACATTGTTTCACTTCTAGCTCCTAACTGATTTCTGCATACGTTCTTGAGCCTGTGGAGCAGGGGGTGACACACACACACACACACACACACACACACACACACACACACACGTATTCCATTTAGGGCTGAGTACACTACAGACTTTTTAAAAATCTTTTTCAGTTGTAGTTACACCTTCTAATTGCAAATAGAAGTTTCTCACATGAGGGTTAAGAAATGCATTAATCTGTGGCAATAACAGTAAATCATTAGGAGTTAATTTAGTACTGTATTCATTTAGCAAGGTAATAGTAATGGGTTCTCCTCTTGAGCCTATGCCATTTCTAGACATATGCTCTTGGCCCCATATGGTACAGATATTGGTTCCATCTTACAGAGCAGGATTTAACTCTAACCAGAGGTGTTTGGTTTATTCCCAAGCTGTCCATCACATCACTATTGCACTAGTGGGCATGTCTTTCAAGGCTAGTCATTATTGTGCCTCACAAAGTTCACAGGTGGGAAAGGTTAATGGTGCATTTTCAACTCCAGTGGAGTACATGACACCTTCCACTATGAATGCTAGCCAGTAGAGATAAAGCTTCCAGATCATTACTGCTTGATTTTTCCATTATTTTTATGACTCGGATATATATGCTCAACAATAGGGTCATACTATCAAGATCTAGAGAGAAATCAAGAGTTGGAAACAGCCCGTGTTGTTTGGGGATGTATGGTACTTCAGTGTTCAACAACTCCAGAAAAATTAACCCACTGCTGTCAATAGGCCTTTTAGTTGCTAGTCTTTGGTATCTAGTAGGGATATCATTGCCCTGTTACACAGTAAATTTGTGTGTGTGTGTGTGTGTGTGTGTGTGTGTGTGTGTGTGTGTGTGTATAAGCTTCTACAGTAATATGTTTCTATGTAACTTTTTCAAAAGGTCTTTATCCCTCCCTGCATTCTCTCCTCCACCATTATCTTTCTTCTCTAACCTCAGTTTACTACTGTCTTATCCATTACTCTCTTCTCTTCCTTTATACCACTGCAATTTTTCGCCCCTCTCTTGGAAGCCATACCCCATCGTACCTTGGTAATTTCCCAACTTTTATGGGTATTCCAAAAGAAACGCATCTGAAGATTTAAAGTTAAAAACCCACAAACAATAGCAAACATTTGATGTTTGACTTTCTGTGTCTGAGTTAACTCAATTAGTATTATTTTTTTTTTAGATCTACCAATCTACCTGCAAATTTCATTATTTCACTTTTCTTAACTGAAAAAAATTATATTCTGTAAATTATGATATATTCATTCCCCATTCATCAGTTTATGGATATGTAAGCTGTTTCAAATTTCTGGTTATTATGACTAGAACAATAGCGAACATGGATGAGCAAGGATCTCTGCAGTACAATTTAGATTCCTTTGGGTATATGCCCATGAATGGTATAGCTAGGTCAGATGGAATATCTTTTTTCAGCTTTGTAAATTTTTATTTTGGAGAATAAAATATAATTACAACATTTCTATCTTTTCTTTCTTCTCTCCAAATCCTCCCATATTTCTTCTCATTCAACCCCCCACAGTGATTTCCATATAGTAGCTGAACTCCCACTTGTAATGATTAAATGTTCCCCTTTTCCTGCTTTCTTACTTCCACAGCCCCATTTTAGTTTGGTTATTTATTTTCTTGATTTTTACTTTCTTTGTATATTCTGTATCCTAAAATTTTTTCACATGTAAAGATTCTTTTTTCCTCTTCTATGGCTTGTCTCTTGACTTAAGTGACAGTGTCCTCTGCTGTACAGAACATTTCTTTCATGAGGTCTCATTTATTCCTTGCTGGTTTTAATGATTACACTATCTAGGTACTATTCAGAAATTCCTTTCCTGTGCCAGAGTTCAGAGTTCAGAGTTACCTGCTTTTTATTTATGTGTTTTACATCTCTAGAAACAGAATCTCAGAATTTTCTCTCCTGTGTATTTTCACATTGCACCTTTTTAATCCATGATACCAACTGAGGTGATCAGTACAATGAAGCCAAGCTGACAAGATGGAAGCAGATTATTTTGCCATTTTTCTAGTTCTTTGAGCTGCACATCAAATCTAAAACTAATCACTTCACATTTGTTTGACTGGCCTATAAAGTGTACACTGATTTTTCTCAACTGTGTATTCATGAATGATTTCATGTTCACCAGTGTAACCACATTTCATCATCACATTTAGAAACCCAGTAATGACTTTGCAGCATGGCCTGATGAGGACCAGACATTTGCCTCTCTTCTAAGCATTGTTCATGCCCTTGACAGCATCTGCCAGGACACTCATACACATCATGGTGATAACATGGAGTGATGCTGAACAAGGTGATTTCGGAGAGATGAGCACACAAAGTTATTTGTTTTCTTTTCTTGAGGCAGACATTTTATATAGTATATATTTTGATTGTGTTTCTTTTCTACCAAATGTATTGTCTAAATTTTCACAATAATCCTAATTTGCATTTCAAACGGTGTTTTGTTTTCACTATAACTTTATTTTCTTCTTTGATAATTTCATACATGTATATAATGCATTCTGATTACTCTCATTTCCCACATTTTCCTGTTTCTCCCCCACCCCTGACAACTCCTCAGTATTTACAAGACCTTTTGCAACATCTTTTTTTTTTAATCTTGTTTTGTGACTCACCGATTTTAAGCAGTGTGTTTGTGTGACCAGGGCTTTCAAACTACCTACTGAAGTTAGTAGGCTTACCTACCAGATACATAAGTAAAGACATTGACTGCATCTCCCTCAGAATCCACCAAGTCAATAATTCAGGAAGATGGAATGTGGTCTTCATGAGTTACTCCCCAACCCATACTTGACTAATGACATACCAAATATTATACAGTCCTAGTCCAGTCAATTGAAGCTTCTATGAGATCCTGATTGCAATGATTATGTTATGTCCAAAAGGCATTTTGCATGCCTCTATGTCCTAGCTCTTAGATTCTTTCTGCTCCATCTTCTGAAACGTTAACTCAGTGTAGAGAGGATGATACAAGTGCCCAGTCTTCGACTGAGCATTCCAATATTATTCATTCACAGCAGCTTGAATAGCCATGACTCTTTGCAGTTTATATAGTTTACTACAAAGACAGGATGTCTGGTGAGGACTTGGTGCAGCATTTGTTTACAGATATAATTATAAATATTTAAATGGCTGCATGGCACCATGTAACTAAGTACATAGTACACTAAGTAACTATAGTACATTCCAGACTAGTGTCTGAGACCTCCTAAGCCATGGGTTTATTTTAACCTAATTTGCAGTACACAGAAGGAATTCCTTCTTGTGGAGCAGGCCTAAAATCTAATCAGAGAGTGGTTTGTTACCACCACAGCAGCAGTGCCACTATATGAGCACTGGGTGTATGTTGCCTGGTGTGCTGGTGCTGCAGTTCATAAGGTTCCACAGTGTTTCAGGAAAGCTCGTTAGATGGGAAGGTTTCTAGTTCAGTTCCAGCCTGACTTCTGTCTTCACAAGTTTTGAAAAATATTATTTTCATTGTGTTGTTAGTTCTAATTTCCAATATAAATTCTGGAAATAATCCATGAATTGTTTTAAAGTGGGTTTAAGGAAGTGTTTTCTGAGATGTTACTTTTGTAATGTCTTTTGATACATATTTCTAATTTTCTTACATTCTGCTGAAACAGCAGATGAGACAGCTTTGTGAACAAATGCTTTTGCAGCTTTTATAGGCATTCTTGAAGTGCTTGAAAAGAATATATATTATATAGTCATGGAGGTAAAGTTCCATGTAAGTTTGTTATATTAAAGATATTTGTTGCTGGGCGGTGGTGGCGCACGCCTTTAGTCCCAGCACTTGGGAGGCAGAGGCAGGCAGATTTCTGAGTTCAAGGCCAGCGTGGTCTACAGAGTGAGTTCCAGGACAGCCAGGGCTACACAACAGAGAAACCCTGTCTCGAAAAACGAAAAAAAAAATATTTGTTGAAAATCCTCATCAATTTTTAATTTTTCATGGCTAATCACAAAATTGTCCATTTGCTTTGCTCCAACTCTATGAAGTTTTACATATTTTGTTTATTTTGAAGCTATACTACCATACAGAGTCTGGATTGGTACACCTTCCTGGTGAATCCTTTTATCATTAGACAATAACTGGCTTTATCCATGATAATGTTTTATGCATTGAAGTCTATATCATCTGGTAACATTATAGTCATCTCAAGTTTTTCTTGGTTGTTCTGTATCTATTATGTTTCTTCCTTTTATTTGTACCTTCTCTGTATTAGTATTTTTTTAGAAATCTATTCTTAACTGAAAGAAAATACTAAGTTTTCCTTTTCATTCAGTCACAGAAACTCATTCCAATTGCAAGTTCAATTCATTTTTTATTTACTGAAATTGCTGATGTGTTTGGATTTAGATCCTATACTCCTTTGTGTGTCCTTTCTACAATATTCTCTTTGCTTTTGTCTCCTTTCTGCCCTTTCTTTGAATGAATTCTTATTTTTTTCCACTATACCAGCTAGGAAGATCTATTCTATCTCTGTTTGTAGTGGTTCCCTTTAATTTTGAACTTATAACGTACCATATAATAATTTATCAAGTGATGAAATTCCTTGTAATTACTACCCAAGTAAGAAACAACGAATAGAACTTGGATTCCCTTCTGTAACCTCTCATTACCAATTTCCATCTTTCTCTCTTTCACTAGATAAGGACATTTCTCTCTCTCTCCCTTTCTCTCTCTCTCTCTCTCTCTCTCTCTCTCTCTCTCTCTCTCTCTCTCTCACACACACACACACACACACACACACACACACACACACAAGTTTAATTCCATTGCCCAAGCTAGCTGGCCTTAAATATTCAGCTTTCCTTTTGCCTCAGGTTCTATTACTTGCTTGCTTTTGATAAATTTTTTTTAAAAAAAATACATCTTACAATATGTATGATTCCTTTTAATTTTTTCAATCAACATTGCTTTTGCAGATTTATTTATATTGTGGCATTTTGCTATCAATCTTTTTTTTTACATTTTATCATTTTTCACATGATTGTTGCAATTAATTATTAGTTCTATTGCCAATGGGTATTTGAAATGTGTCCATTCTGTCTAGCACCAATAATTCTTCTGTGAACACTTTTATCCGTACTTTTTGAAAAGCTTTCACTCTGCCATGAAAATCCAAAGTGGTGGAACTGTAACATAACAAAATATGTGCATGTTCTACTTTGGCAGATAGTTTCCAATATTTTTCCAAACTGATCACACAAATCTACAGAGCTTCCTGTGATACATGAGACACTTTTCTCTCAAATTATCTGTAACACATTACTATCCGTATCATTCATTTCACTTTGAACCATTGTAATGATTTTTCAAAGAATTATTTTCATTTGTATGTCCTTGATATTTGTATTTGGCCATCTAGATACCCTTTCATATATTGACCATTCTCCTGCTGTTTTTACTATTAATTTGATGCTCCTGTAGTACTCTAAATACAAAATCATTTTTACTCATATATACGACCCAATAGAATATCATTTCTCTGTCTTTTGGTAATTAGTTATTAATTTTAATGGACAAAATTATTGGATTTTACATTTATTATTATATTTTAATGCCTCTTATAAAAATATCTATTATAATGTCTTGAAATTATTATCTAGTGTTGTATTTCAGCAGCATTGCTAGATAGTGCTTACCACACATTTTAAATTAATTTATTATACAAAATAACTTAGATATTTTCTCATGGATATTCAGTCTCCCATACCATTTAATTTAAAACAATACTCTCTTTGCATGTCTGTAGGGTCACCATCGCCATAAATCAAGTTTTCTTATATGAGTTGATTTTGTTGTGTACCTTTGTGCTAATATGGACTAAGTTAATATGACTTTGTATTATGCTAGTCAGTCCTACTGTCAACTGCATAGCTTTTTATTTTGTTGAACCTCTTCATTTAGTTCATCAGTGTTCTCAACAATATGCAAATACCTACACACGTGCACACAGACACAAAGATAGTAAGATACTCATTCATTTCATTGTGAAATGAAAGAACTACTTTGGAAAAGGGGAATATTGAGCTTTCCAGTCCATGAACACAATATAGCTATCCATATTTTCAGGCCATTTCTCATTTCACTTAAAACATTTTATAGGTTTCAATGGAGGGCTTGAACATATTTTGTTAGTTGTTTTAGATTTAATTACATTACATAAGGTTTGATAAGAGGAACTTTCATTTTCATGTATTTCATTCATTTTATTTCATATGAATTTCCTTCCTTCCATACTGTTTTCAGATATATGTCATGTTGTCTTATATTTTCACTTATAATATTTTATCTAAAATTTTACATGTAGTTTATATTGACTTCATAAGACACATTTTAAAGGCTGTCTACTTTTCTATTCTTTGGAAAATTTGTTTCAAGTTTATAAATCTTTTTATCCTTAAAAGTTTGATGTATTTAATAGTGCCATCTGAGACTAGAGTGTTTTTTATTCTTTACCATGAGATTAAAGTTCTTTATGTGCTATGCCATTTCTTTTGACTTGTGATGTTATTAATACATGTTATAGTTTTATAGTAATTGCTTACTTCATAACACGTTCAAATACAGAGATTTTAAAAACGCACTGATTTTCTATTTTCCATTCCTAATATTAATTAATAGACTCATCTACATTTTTGTCCTGATTGACCACTCCCCACAAGGGAATTATCAACTTATGATCTATGCAAATAAAGTATTGTTTTTCTGTAACTTTCTATAGTTATTTGCCACTGTTTCATTACCCTTGATTCTTGTAATTATCATTGTCTTTCTTCTACTGGTTTTTGAATTTACTTTTGATACAATGATGGAAATTTCCTGTCCATTCTTCTATTTTCATGTTGTTGTCATTTCTTTATATTGAAAAATATATATAAGATGTGTTTTGATCATGTGTTTTGATCCGCTTCTCCAATTCCTCCTAGATCTCTCTCCCTCTTTATCCACCAATGTTGTTCTCCTGCCTTCCCTCTGTCCCTCCTCCCCCTCTTCCTCCTTCTCCCCTCCTCCTCCTCCTTATTCTTCTTCCTCTCTCTCTCTCCTCCCTGTCTCTCTCCCTCCTTCTCTGTAAAGATTAATAAGACAAAAACTGGAAAAACAAAGCAAAAATGAAACAAAAAGGTCCACAAAACATCATTGTAACATTGTGTTAAATTTGTGTTGGCCAATTGCTCCTGTGCATAATGCCTAGCCTCTAGTTTAATTGATACACTCAGTGAGATGCCACTGGAGAATAGTGATTTCTTATTTGCTAGTATGTATCAATCTTAGGTAGTTTCTTGTTTAGGAGTGGGACTCCCTTGTGTACTTCCCCCTCTCAGTGCTTCCCTGTGTGGACTAAACCTGTACAGAACCTGTATTTGCTGTCACAGTCTCTGTGAGTTCATATGTACATCAGACCTCCAGTTTTCCTAGAGTCATCCCTCACCTCTGTGTCTTATAAACTGTCCACCTGCACTTCTGGCTTTTGCAGTCTTTCGATCCCCTCTTTCTTTCCTTATCATGAAGTTGTAGAGAGTAACCAATATCTATTTTTCAAATTGTCTTTGGCCATCATGAGACTGACAAAGCTTACCTCAGCTTTTAGGCCTTTCTATCCTCAACTCAAACTGCCAGACATTGCTACAGGAAAAGCATCCATAAATGTCAGAATCCTCTCACTGACTTTTCTTTTTTGTCTTGAAATTAATACAGTAATTCTTTATTGTCTTAGAGAATCTATTATCTTCAAAAATATTTAAATATATTATCTGCATGTCCTAGTTTTTATTAGAAAGTAATAGTAAAAAATATTGGATCTTATTATTAGAAACCAGGTCTTACATTTACATTTTTATATACAATCTTGATAAAGCATTTCTTGCCTATCTCTTGAATAATACAGGACTTTACAAGTATTTCAATTAGGACATTTCATATCAAATATTATTATACAACAATATTTTCTCTCTACATTATTTCCTAACTCCCAAGTTTTTAGTTATCATATCCTGTCATTTAACCAATGCTTCTCTATTTGTATGCGTGCACAAGGCAATATATAAGAAACATTTCCTTTTAGTCATTGCCATCAGCGTTGATTTGAAGTTTTTTAAATAAGAGCTTTCCTCTTAGGAAGATATTTTCAGTTCTTAGTGTCATGAAAGAACCATTAAAGGAAGCAGATCATGATTTCAGATTCACCACAGGAACGGCTGTTAGGAGATCAAATCATCAATCAAAAATGTGGAGTCAAGATATAGGAATCTCGGGCTAGTTTAAGATAATTCTATCAAAGCTACAACTTATTAGACGAATGTTTACCTTTTAAAATAGATTTTTCAGTGTTCTAGACATTTTTATGATCTGGTGGTCCTGTAAATGCCATTTCATTCATTCTTTCCTTTAATTCCATGTGGCCTTGCCTCTAGCACTTTATCACCTCTTTCTAGAGTCACTGAGAGTATCTTGTTCATGAGTCCAGTGGGATCATGTCAGACTATGTCTGAGAGGTCTATTAGAATCATAATTATAATATACCATTCTTTTTTAAGAAATTATTTCTCTTTGAACTTTAGTTACTCCATAATTTTATTGGATTTCTTCCAAAAGTACATTGCTGTCTTCTCAGTATCCTTCAATGATGCCTCCTTTTTTTCTCGATACTTTTGTATATTTTATTAGAAAATGATAAATTCTAACTGATTTAAAACAACCTACATAGTTTGTAAATCAGTGAACATTTCAGAGGTTCTGCTATTGTATATCCTTTGGAGGCAGTTCAACCATCTCCATTACCTATATAATAAAGATTGCCAAATTATATCTCCAGATCTAGCCCATCCCACACAAATATTCTAGTAATTAACTGATTTTTCACATGATTTGGTATACATACCATAAAGATGATATTTTAGCCTGCCTCACACACATATTCTAGTAATTAACGGATTTTTCACATGATGCAGGATACAAACTATAAAGATAATATTTTTTGGTGTTCTACTTGTGATTCCCCAAGCTTTTTCCATTTCATAGACAACATCATTATCTATTAATTTATTTTCTTTTTATTAATTTACCGTTTGCTTTATTTATCACAACCAAACTTGAGAAACTCCTGTTGCTCATACTTCTAAAATATATCTCAAATCAATCCACTAGCCATTTGATATGTACATATCAAATGTACATATATACATATGATATGTATGTAACACAAGCCAGATAGAAAATACTGATAAGTTGTTCAAAGATTCTAAGAGTTATCAGTCATTATTTCATATTTCAAATTCCTATTTTCCATCAATCCCAAGTCAAACATATTGGATTCCTTCAGAAAGCTTTGATCCCTTCTTTTCTAGTGAGAGAATTAGATAAGAAAAGAGCTTGCCAAGCTTTGATTTTGGTTTGTCTACTGTCATTATTTTATTAATATTCAACAATTCTCATCAAGAAGTCAAGGAGACAAAGCAGACAACTTTGACAAAGCCAGGACACACCATCATTATATTGGCTAAACACTGAATAGCATTTCAGGATAAGAAGGCTGTGTACTTTAATCAACAAGGAGTCATTTCATATGCTTAAAATAAATGCAAATATTGATTGTGTGATCAGATAAACTAGCTGATTGCTGTCATTGGAAGCCGTGCCTTTTGTGTATTATGAATTTTATTATGTTAGTTTCCAATATTATCTTCCTAAGTAAGCTTAGAACACTATTTTACTGTCATCATCCACTGGGAATATATATAGTATCATAAAATACCTTAATATTATGTGTGATTCTAACGAATTTTTAAGGAATCCTCCCAGATAATTGTTGGACATACAATTCCTTTCTAAGTCTTGATGACATTATCATTCTATGGACTTAAAATCAATTTGTCCTAAAGTTTATTTTATAGAGTCCTAACTACCTTCTTTGCAAAGTTCCATGCACATTTACTCAGACACAAGAAATGTTTGTGATGTTTGTTTATATATTTTTAAATGTTCATAAACATTTCATTTAAGCTATCAGTGTAGGCTGCAATGTTTGTTCATTCTAATGACTTTAGGAAGAAAAGACTGTTGACTTTAACTAAATGTGTTGATATGCCCTTTTTGAATTTCCACAGAGCTCTGTACCATGGAGTGTGGTAGCCATGGGGTCTGCTCAAGGGGAATATGCCAATGTGAAGAAGGTTGGGTAGGACCAACGTGTGAGGAACGTTCTTGTCACTCTCACTGTGCTGAGCATGGCCAGTGCAAAGACGGAAAATGTGAGTGTAGCCCTGGATGGGAGGGCGACCACTGCACAATTGGTAAGTATTAGCATACTTTGAATAAAGTAAGTTGGGCTAATAGAAGTTAAGAGAATTCTAGTGACTCAGTTGACAAGCTATTCATAACACAGTTTGAAGTTGGAGAAGGGGAAGGAGAAATATTGGCTACAAATTTTTGTGAACTGAGAGGTTTCTTTTTTGACAGCAGTGTACTGATTTCTTCCATCGTTTCGTGTTACTTCAATGTTCCTTATATTTTTCTGCTTTCAAGCACTTTGAGTTGCTCAAATGAAAGATGATACACTGGAATAAAGTGCCATTAGTTAACAAGACAAGTGCTTTTGTTGATAGTAACATTCACTGTCCATTTTTCCTTTTGAAAAGTATAGGTTATTTCAATTGAAAGCACCTACAGGCAATTTCATTAAATAGGACTACTTTAACAGAGCCCATTTAACATAGTTAGTGGCTGTCTTTAATGTATATGAGAAGGATACTCCTGACCTATTATCAATAGAGCATCTGTATTTAATTGTCTATCTTTATTCAGTAGTAGAGAATTTGTACTGAAGCATTTACCCCTTCTCACAACCTAATCATCAATTTCATAAATTTTCAAACCACAGCAAACAGAACACTCTGTAGGCATGTGGTGCCTATGCAGTATTTGCCAAATCATGTGGTACTCACAATATAAAAGAGATTACTAATAATAAAGATTTCAGTTGTAAAATACTTTCATTTTCAAATAAACCAAAGTCTTCTATTGTGTACATATCAACCACAAAGCTTTCTTGTACTTCATCTTAATTGTGTTTATTATGATTTCCATAACAAAATACCTCTACAAAATTAACTCAGATTGGAAAGAGTATATTTTTAGCCCACAGTTCCAGGTTTCAATCCATGATAGTAAAAAGTCACAGTTCAGGAGCTGAAGATAGTTAGACATACCACACTCATAATCAGAAAGAAAGCACAGTAAATGTGTGCATGCTTGTGTTCAGATCACGTTCTCCATGATTTACAGTTCAGGATCCCCTGCATAGAGAATGCACACAATAGACTACTCTTCCCATCTCAAATAATATAATCACAATAATCTCCCACAGACATGCCCACAGGCCAATCTGATCTAAACATCCCTTTAGTGAGACTCTTCCTAGCTAATTATAGACTGTGTCAAGTCACAGTCAAAACTAACCATCATAAATGTACAAAGAAATAAATATGAATGTACAGTTCTCATTGTTCTACAAGAGAAATGGGTCACAGTGTTCCATGGGCATTTCCATGACTAGAAAGAAAAGGTGCACCAATGAAAGGCAGGAGTGATCTTTCGATTTTGGTAATTTACTTTTATTTTTAGTTTATTTCTATAATTATTTTAGCATATTTTTCTTCTCTCTTAACTACAGACAAAATCTTTTCACCTCCCTACTCACTCAATTTCATCTTCTTTTTCTCTTTAAAGAAAAACAAAAAAGAACCAAAAATTTATAAATACAAGTACACACAAAAATGTGATTTGTGTTGACCAACTACTCCTGAACATGAGCCAGCCTTGAGGAAGCGTTATGATATACAATTCTTTTTCATCTTTTTTCTCCTAGTAGACTGTACTATGACTTTCACTTTTAGGTGATATTATTTTGTTATAATGCCTTGAATCTGTCAAAGCAATGCATAATATATATTATTCTACTACAGTTACAGTAAGTCTTGTTCTATGACTGTGGGAATACTTAAGAACCATTAAAAAGGTGGTGAGGGCTGACAGATGCAGCTTAAGTAATTACATTCTGCACTAGAGTGAGTTTATTGCCTTCACGTGAGAAGATTTAAATACTGTGATGATTACCAAAGGTGGTTGTTCTAGAACTCTCTTCTAAAGATATACCCAATAAGAACATGTAGATTCTTTCATAGAAGTTATTAGTGAAATGTAAATATATATATATATATATATATATATATATATATATATATACTTCTTATACGTTTAGTGAAATATGACACATTTAAGGAAGCCTATTAGTTATTAATGTCTTGCAGAAAAGACATTAATAACTTCCCCACATACAATATTATTCACAAAATCCACAGGCCAGTGTACCAATTTTTGAGCTTTAAGAATTTCAACAATTCATAGTTTGCTGTTATCCTTCCAGACAACAGATGATAAACCATTAGTATATGTTGTATAATTTTGGTCCCCCAGAAATTCATTCAATCATTCTTTTCCTCTCTTTTAGCTCACTACTTAGATGCTGTTAGAGGTAAGACTTTTTCTTAAGAGCAGAAATGATCTTTTCAAACAACTGTGCATGTGGGAGAACAAAGGTAGTGTTTTAGTTTTAGTTGCTTGGTTACATTTGGCTGCTTGTTTGGTTTCTTTCTGGTTTTTACTTTGGGCAATTTTGTTTCAATGTACTACTGCTGTGTTTATACTAATGAGACTAGAAGATAACTTGCTTTTCTACTGTCCAAGTCACCACTGCTACAGTATAAAATGGACAAGCAATTATAAGGACTCTTTTGTTTGTTCTTTGTAGAAAATTGTGGGGGTAAATTGCAGATACACTAAGCAAACTAAGTTAAGGTAGGCAGATGAAGTATGCTTCAAAAATATATATATATGTCCATGTATAAAATTCTTATGTCTTTCTGAGTACCTTAACCTCTGTCTCTCCAGGTATTTGCTTTTTACAGAGACAATAATGGATTTCCTGTCAAATATGTAGTGTTTTTGTATTCCAAATCACCTTGGTTTTTTTTTCTCCATTGAGTACCTACAAGAATACAAATAGAAAAATTCCTTTTCCAAGGCTATGTATATTTGTTCTGAGCCATCACTTGAGGATATGATACTCATAAAACTTATCATATTTTCTATAAGCCATCTGCTATTTCAAAGTTTTATTTCCTTGAACACAAGTTGGGAAGAAGATGAGGTTACTTCGATGACATTCTCAAACTTAAGTTTATATTTATCCTTCTGAAATTTTTTTTGAAGGCATACATTAAAAAGAATGTTGCTTGGACTACTCCAATAAAAGCCAGGTCTGGCCTTGTATGACTATTGGGAAAATACTCAAGATGTATAATAATAATAATAATAATAATAACAATAATTATTATTATTATTATTGTTATTATTATTATCATCATCGTCGTCATCATTATAATCATCATCATTGTATCCATATATCTTGCAATGATCACTTAGAACATGCAGTTCTAAGTTCCTGAACTACTGGTAGAAAGAGTAAAACACATTTTTAGGAGGTACTAAAGAAAAAAAGCTGAATTCTTAAAAATATATATATATAATTGCCTGCATTTGTGCTTTATTAATTATCTAAAAGCTATTTAAAATCTACACTTTCTCTTGAGTTCATTTTTTCCAGTTATTCTCTAAAATGCTGGGACCCTATGTATGGCATCTTTTAATTCCATAAACATTTTCTAAGTACTTAATATCATTATTATCAACACAATAGTATGCTGAATTTTGCAAGAGATATCACAGAAGTAAAATTCCCAGTGATTAACCCTCAGAGCAATAATAATCTTGAAAATCTGAATAGATACAAGTTTAGTGTAGCACTTTTCTAAGGAATAAGCAAATACACAGTGGTATGGTCTGAATTAGAAACCAACATACCTATGTCATGAAGCTCTAGATCACAAAGGGAAAACCATCACAAATTAGAAGTAGTTGAAGAAAGTTTCTCTTCCTAGAAACTGTTGTCTTTCTTCAACTTATTGGCCATAACTAGATACAACATCATCTATCCGATTTTGGGAGAAATAAGGAGATAGGTTTTTCTAAAAGAAACAAAAAATATTTCTTGTCCCCACCAGTTTTCCTCCTATCTGAACCAGAGGTTGGGAATTGGGGTTAGCATTAATAACACTTAATTGGCTCTCTAAGGAAAAACACTGCAGAGTCAGGGATAACAAGTTCCCTGGGAAGGTGTTGCAAGTAAGCAAGCTCCTCTTGCATT
The DNA here is from genome assembly GCA_030674055.1 of Rhabdomys pumilio. Lineage (NCBI taxonomy): Eukaryota > Metazoa > Chordata > Mammalia > Rodentia > Muridae > Rhabdomys > Rhabdomys pumilio. The sequence goes on from JANHMN010000005.1 coordinate 24,804,446, forward strand.
TATTCAGCACCTCGTCTGAACAGAGCCCAGATGATTAAATTCTTCCCTGTGGGCAGATACAGCACTGTTGGCCAATCCCATTCTGGTGGCTCTGTGATTGTTACCCTCTGCTGTCTTTTCAGATGGCTGTCCAGGGCTCTGCTTTGGAAATGGACGATGTACCCTGGATCAAAATGGTTGGCACTGTGTGTGTCAGGTTGGTTGGAGTGGAACAGGATGCAACATCGTCATGGAAATGCTTTGTGGTGACAACTTGGACAATGATGGAGGTAAGATATTTACTACATGTTCATATAAGAAAGCAATAGGTGTGCCTTTAAGCACAGTTGTAACCAGCCTTGCCAAGGGCAAAAGTTAAGAATCTTAAGGATCAATAATACTGAGATGCATGTGGTTGTACTATTTTTAATGTCAGTAATATTTTCAAGATATTATTTATTATTGAAAATTACTATGGACGTGCAGTACTTCAAATGTTTTGCATGTATTATATCTCACTTAATTGTAACCCATAAATAGGTACAGAGATTGTATCTCAAAAACGAATAAATAAAACATCATGTTCAACTCTTAAATGCAAAAAATTATCAGAAATTAGAGTGTCCTCTGAAAGTCATTAAGTGTTACAAAGAGGTAGCGACACAAGAGGGAGCTTTAAATAATTGAGAACAAAGAAAATATTTCATTTGTGCACAGTACAAACTACATTAGCATCTGACAAACCCAGTGTGATGATTTCATTTGGCCTAACTTTTGCATACTTTCTAGGCAAGAAAACATAAAATTAACAACAAAATCCTTTTCTTAGTACAGTATCTTGAGTTAAATGAAGTAGATTATGAAATGTGAGGCCTATTTACTGTATTTGTGGGACAATTACATTATTTATAATTTCCATCCAAAGCAAAAAGCTTAAATCTATAAGAAAGCAGTGTGGGCTTAGACACTCACCTGGTTGTAAACTGTTCTTCCATGGTTTGTGAAGATGACTCTGTTGACTGAGCTTTCTCCTCCCAGCACTGGAAAGACAAATATAGGGGCTCTCTAACACAATCTCCCTAGCTAAATTACACTGAAGTGGTAGGCTCAGGTAGGTGAGAGATTCTGCCTCAATAAATAAAATGGAGAATAATCAAGGCATACATCCAATGTCAGCTTCAATCCTCCATACATGTTCACATAAACACACACACACACACACACACACACCACATGAACCACCCATGTCTTGTAATATCACCCATGTCTTATAACATGTACACATACAAACACATGCAAAATATGTTTTTTCCTTTACATGTGATGTATAGGAAAAGTAAAAGAGAATTGATAATAAAAAGTATTAAATGCATAGAATGTGGTTGTAAATATAAAAAGAGATAATTCAAGTAACCACATAAAATGTAATAGAGAACATAACACACACACACACACACACACACAGAGAGAGAGAGAGAGAGAGAGAGAATTAGAGAATGGGGGAGCATACCATTTTCTAAAAATTCTATTTCCTACCTACATAACTTGAGGTTTTGTTTTAAATAAATGATATAATGATCAACTGTTTGGCTGAGTTTTAAAGCTCTAAGATTCATCTTTCCTTTCCTTGGCTTTCTCCTTACTCTAGGTATGGTTTCTGGTATACCTTCTCTCCACTCATATTTATATGTCCACTATTTAATTCACTCAAGCCACGCCTTTTGTGAAATCTGTGAATTCTGCCTCCTCAATTCCCCCTGGTGTTTATAGTATACACCATACAATTGCATCCTTAGTTGTACATCTTTCTGTTTTTCTTGATGCATGTCAGGCAAAATACACGTGCCCTAGCTATTTTCCAAATATAATTGATAACAATGGTAATTTACTTGTGTGCAGAATTTTCTTAGAACCAAGCACCATGCAGAGATTCTTATATGAGATATCTAATTTTAAAACTTTGGTGTAGGAAACTCAATTGGTGATATTTTTACAATTTATAAAACTAGGCACAGGAAAATGAATTAAGTTTATAAAGATTATATAGCAAGGAATTGAGAAGTTTAAGTATAAACCTGGATGAGCCACCTCATTCGTGTAATTAATAGAGCTTTCCTTTCCTATCTGATGTGTTGATTGAAAGGTTATATTCACAAAATATATTAACAACCTATGCATTTATAATTTCTGGCTCAATTAAAGTTGGGCCAAAATAAGTTTCGTGACTTTGTCAGGTAATAAAAATTATGGAATATTTAATTATCAAGAATCCTTATGGCTTCAAGGTCACATCAAGGCAGCCAAAAATGTTTAATGGACGGATCAATTAAACATGAATGAATTATTGGATTATCAATTCTCAATGTCTCTGGAATATGTGGGCATAAAAAAACATAGGAGATTTTACTGAATGTGCATTGACCTCTGAACATTTATTAAAACTGTGTATCTATATGCAAATTGAAAATCAAAGGCTTGATAAGAGCTCAGCATAGCTTATAATTGTCTCTTTAGGGAGTAGGGTTGGAACGCTCTGTGAGAGTTTCAATTACCATTTTTCCTTTAGTGGAACTAAGATGATATTGATGACAAATATAGATTGGTCTCTACTTTAAGATAGAAAGATAGATGGAATAACCACTAAAAGTCCCATGGCTAGGATTTTAGGCCAATAATTCATTTCTACAATGTTTATATACTACCCCAAAGAATATATTGCAAATGCCCTTCATGTGGAGATCTCAGCTTTCCAGATTCTCAAAAGGACAGAGTCATTTAGCTGACTATGACTAATGATTAGTATCTTTGTTTGTATATGTGTATGTGCTTTAATTAAGTCAAAAGGTGGCATTCATTGAACCTTCCTGAAAAAAAAAGTAATCCTAATTTTTAAAATGCAATTCTTAAGAAATCTTCCAATCAAAAACACATTACTTTCAAGCAGTTGCTTCAAGTAACTGCTACCTGATTACTCCATATTACACCTGATACTTAAGACTGTTTAGGATTTTTCTTGCATCCTAATCACCATTGAATATTCATTAGAACCGCTGCTACATCCTGCAGCTTTGACTTTAGTTACACTCTGATCTCAATGCATTGTGACTCTTAGTAAGTAATTGGACTGCATTGAATATGTAGGCGACACAGCTTCCCTGCAAGATACCTAAGAGGTCCTTGAAGAGGAAAAGATGGGAACAAATAACCTTTGGACTTTTTTCCCTAACAATCAAACGAAAGAGAAAGGTCTCTCATTCTAAGTACTAATTACAATAGAAGTCACAGCTCTGTCAAATACTGTGGCCACAGTTATCCCTGAATAAGTTAGCACTTACCATCTGCAGAGCCCTAAGCATGAAGGAGATATAACATCATGGGGACCACCTTTTGATTTGTTAGTCATGTGTCTTGAATTGAAATTTTAAAACTATGATCACAAACTTTTACAAGCCCAAGGAAAAGAATAAGCATTGTAGTAACTGTGTCTGAACACCTAAAACACACAGTAAGGGAAGCTTCCAACAGTAAAGTCTATTTCAAAGCTTTCATAGACAGATCAACACAACCAAATAAAAGCCCTGGAACATGCCCAAGCACAAATTTAAATTTATTGTATCACTAAGTCAACATCAAAAAGTCAGTGTGAAGGAGCTGAGGATATGGCTCAGTAAAGTGTTTGTCACACAAGCGTGTGAACCTTAGTCCAATCCCCTGGACCCACGTGAAAACATAAAACTTAGCTTGGTGACAAGCAACTAGAATTTCAGTGTTGGGAAAACAGAAAATGGAAGATCCCCAGAACAGGCTAGCCAGCTAGACTAGCTAAATTGCTCCATGAACTTCAGGTTCAGAACTCCAGGTTCAATGCCAGACCTTGAGAGAGAGGGTGGGGGAGGTCAGGCAGACATAGACAAAGAAACAGACAGACACAGAGAAAAACAGCAAGATGGTTCAGCACTTAAAGATCCTTGCTGCACAAGCCTAGAGACCTTAGTTCAATCTTCAAATCCCCAGAACCATTGTAAAGTAGAAGGAGCACCAAGTCCACAAACTTTTCCTCTGACCTTCACATTAACATAGTATCATGTCTGTCCCTACACATATATCATTGTGCATAAGCATGCACAAATATATACACATGTGCATACACAGGTTAAAGTGAAAACAATTTTAAAGAAGGTAGAAAGCAATTAAGGAAGACAAGCAATATCAACTTGTGGACTCTACAAACATATGCATTCATGCATACACAGAAACACATGAATACATATAAACACATACACACTACATACACAAAACCAAAAAGGGCAGCAGGAGAAAGAAGCATTATGAAACATATGGTGTTGAGACAACTATGAAGAAACAAATAGATTTTTAATTCATACCGTGTACCTAAAAAAAAAAGAAAGAAAGAAAAAGAATATATTCTAGTTGGATTATTGAATTAAATGCTAAAGAAAGCAGAAATTACTGCTCTCAAAGTGCAAAAGAAATTCATTACTATAAAAGCAATGGGAGAATTTACAATGGGCAGAAAAGTAATAAATCTAATGTTAAAATTTTAAACCATTTTATAATACTTGGAAAATGTAAACATCATCCAATATCTACATATTTGGAAAGATCACATTTTCACTGTCTACACAAAAGCTATATGTATTTTAACATAAGAAAAATTCAGCTTGTTTTAGTCCCACTAGTCAGATCTCAAATGTACAATAGCCACATCCAACTACTTACTAGACAATACAGAACTAGAGCCTCCCAGTGTTTAAGCGGTTAGCACAGACTCACACATTATATTAAATGTCTACCTTTTGGGTAGAAGTTCCACATTGAATACCCAGGTTTTCATTAATCATTACTGCCTTTTTTTCAAGTGTTTTTCTTAGCATCATCATAATGGTGAAATGATAAACAAGATGAGTTTCTGTTTCTATGAAGCTTATGCTTTAACAACAGGACCAGATACTAAACAAAGATCCTCATCAATGATTCTGTATTTTAAATTTGTAAGTTTGCTACAAAAGAAAGACTGAGGGTGGATAAATGGTCATGGAGACCATAACTTAATCTGGGAGATGAAAAAGACATCACATTGTAGAGAGTAGAATGAAGCTGTAGTTTCTGGGCCACAAAGATTTGGTGATCTAGCAGTATTCAAAGGTACACAGGCACCATATCACACCGAGCACTGTGTGTTTTGTCGGATATTCAGTCAAATAGTGACGATCTCATCTTATTCACTCCACTTACAAAGGAAGGGAAGTGATATCTGATATAATAAAAAGATTACGGAAGAATATTAAACTATAAAATAGAAATGTATAACCCAATGGCTCCTCTTCTCTGGCCTCTTAAATACGTCTCCATATGTGCCCCAGCTTCTCTTGTAGAAAGTGTTTTAGTGGTCTATGTTCATATTTGTTGGCAAAATCTGTAAGTGAAATGACTAAAAGAGAATGGTTTTCAAGGAATTGTTCTTCATATTAAATCACCATTCATTAAAACCAGTAACAATAGTCTTGTTTCTAGATGTAGAAAATAGCTCCATGGGTGAATGAACACATATAACTCATTGATCAATAAACATCATATTTTGTATATCCCCAAGCATGCCCCAGAGTTTAGTAAATAGGGAAATAAAAGACAATGAGCAGTGATTTGATAGCATTTGTTCCATTTAAGGGTCTTCCATTTAGTCTGATGCATTAATTGAGGTTTTGTTAATCTCTAACTAAATTTATAATTCTCCTAGAAGTAGGAATTTTGAGCATTGAGATACCTCCTAGTCTATAACCACAAAAAAGTTAAGTTTCAATCTAGCCTGTATCCAAGTGATAACAACTCCATAAATAAATAAAATTCAATGAATAAGGAGATTCATATTAAAGTATGGCCTACCAACTCAGACTCATATGGTGTCCTAGCTACTCAGAGCTTGTTCCTACGTGAATACATTCCAATGAACTGATTGTGCTGAACAGTTTTAAGACTATTTCCATAAGCTGAATATTTTAAACTTCCATTGGAACCCAACCCGAAGACTCTATCCCTAGATATTGTGTAGTTTCTACTGTCCACAACTTGGCATATATCTAATATTTGTCAATCACTAGATATAAACTAGACAGTGTATATATTCTTCATGATTATCTTTTCAACTTTACTGGATTTCATATATATCACTGTGACCATTATCAAGGCTATAAATATATCTAACACCCACAAATATTCCTTTCTGCATCTTAGTAATTTTTTAAGATCTACCGTGTTATGAGATTTTCAGTGGATAATACTATGTTATGGTATATATAAAGCTGCTCATGAGGGTGGATGGGTGGGTGGGTGGGGGGAGCACCTTCTTAGAGGTAAGGGGGAGGCGGGGTGGGGGCTCATAGAGGGGAGACTGTGAAAGGGGATAACATTCGAAATGTAAACAAATAAAATGATTAATATATTTTATGAATTTCTAGATAGAACACTGTATGCTAATATGACTCCCACATAACTATGGAATCACATTAGTCTCTTTTCCTCTATTTATAAAATGAACCTGAGAATATCTACATAATTTTTTTTGCAGAAGTTAGCTTAGATGATACATTTGGAAGTACCTAATACTTAGAAAATATTAACTAGTTGACACAAAGTTGAAAATTCTTACGGATACCTTTCCAAAACTTAGCTGTCCGTTCCTAGCCAGAAAAAAGAATGGGTATTATGAGTAACTTCATTAGACTAGGTTTAGGACAACATGAGTTTCTCCTATATTGTTCATATCTCCTTTTCTATTCTCTCTTCCAATCAAGGGCATACATGTGCTAGCCAAACATTTATTAGTAATGACTTGATTACACAGAAACAAACAGTATCCTTGATCGTCATCGACATGAATTGAACCAATTGGAATAAACCCAAATTGGTTGGCAAACCTAGGTAAACACCATGTTTAGTCTTCAAAGACATTGTAACCTTCGTCTTTTTTGCTCTCTTTTGTTTTTATTCCCTTAAGGAAAACAATCTCTGAAAATAAAGTCAGCTAACGTATGATATGTTCGTATCTGACACCCTGAGCTTGGCTGTCAGTAGGGCGCCACAGCTTCCAATTCAGAACAATAAAAGAACTGTTAATAGCCCAAAAAATACACACATACAGTGTGACTGTCATTTGCACTTCTTTGTAACAGTCTAGACATACTGTTTGGAGTGTTATCCAATGTGATAATTGGTAAGTAGATATTTGCTCCTGTGCTGGGTTTGTCTGCAAATTATAATTTAGGGTTTCATGCTATTGTTGGTTGGCATCCCTGCTACCTTTCTAAATTCAACAGCACCTTGCTTTTTCTTTTTGAGAAAAAGGAAATCACATAGGGTCAGCTCTGCACATAATAAGCATTACTAAATATAAGAGATTACCTTAAATTCTATAGCACATAACTAGATAAGAATGTGATTCCCACTTTTGAATTAGTTCAATGTTTAGTTTTAGAATCCAATTTTGAAGATTACTATGACATGAATATTTATTTAAAATGAACTTATTTTCTGTAATAAGTTGGAATCATAGTTGATAAAACGAGACCTGTCAATGTCCAAAACTATTATTAGCACATTTGGTAATGTTTACCAAGCATGACATTAAGTGCTTCTGTGTACATTATGCCAATTTAAAAAAATCACAATTCAATAAAAATTAATAAAGATAAGTTTGCATTTGACACTCATTTTTTTCATGTTTTGTATATGGGGTGCCAACAAACTCATTTAATCCATCTGATATTTTTGCCAACTTTTATATGCATTCAGATATTTAATTAGCAGAAAAGTAAAGAGATAAAGCACTAATAAGTGGCTGAAAACATCTTATCATAGCAAGAGGTAGTAATGTCATCTAAAATCCCGGAAAGTATCTGCTAATTTATTTTGCTAAATGATGAAAGAAGGGTTGAAACAAAGTCACAAGTAAAAGTCATTATAAAAAAAAAAAGAAAGAAAAGAAAAGAAAAGTGTCCAAAAAGAAAGCATGGGCAAAATCAATTAAACAGGCAAAACAAGAAAAATAAAAACAAAGCAAACTTCATTTTAAAACAAAGTACTGTCTGTGGTATAGGGAATTTGAAAAGACCACCTGTAGGGAAAATAACTTCCGAGATGCCCCAAGGCTACTCTTCCAAAAACCTCCTCTTTCTCTTTGCTCACTTTCATTGCCCCCAGCTATGATACATTCTCCTGTAGCTCAAGTGGAGCAGCCAAGTGAGGGAGGGGGAGCAAGCCAATTTGCTGCACGAAACCAGGGCCTCTTTTATCATCAGCCTTAAGGAGCCACTGATGCTCCTGAACCTCTCTATTCCACTGCAAGCTAAGATTAGCATCTTTATGTTTACCCTTGTTAAACAACTGAATTAGAGCCGCTTGCCTGTTCTAAGGACCTTGGAAGGACTTTAAATTTTTTGCTTATTGGATGTGGAATGAAGTGTCCATATGCTCAGTTAATCACTCCAACCACTTCTTTTTCTTTGCATAGAACTCTCTTAAGGCTCTTCTCAACACTTCACTGGTACAAGAGTCAGCTGTTTAAATGCCTATTTTATCCTCCGAAGTCCTGAATTTCTAGGGGAAAGGGGGCTTATTTTCTTTCATTGGTTCACCAAGCAACTATCCAGGCATTTATACCTATGACATTCTAAATAGTCATTCCTCACTTCTGTAGTTCTTGTGTCCTGTATCTTTCCTCTTCCAAAGAGTGAAACTTTTATGTGATTCCTTTTTCCGTTAATTCTGAAATTCGCTGGAGAAAAAACAACTCCACCATTTCAGGCCAAATTTAAAGCAAGCTTTATTAAATATTAAATACTGACTAAGAGATGGACTTGTTCAGGAACATTCCCTGAAATTTCCCTGATAAAAGTGCCCCAGGACATACGTTGCAGGGTTTAGAAGGACACGTAAAGGATGCCATAATTTCCTATGAGCCTTTGTTATTTTCCAAGAACCACCACGCCCAGCATTTCAGGAAGTTGCCTGGTCCTTGGGCAGGTGGGGCTTACAGATTAATATTGTGCATTCCAATACAACAGTGGATTTAGAAGTTCAATGCAGATGATAAGGGCTCCCCCAAGAGAAGAGAAAGTGACTCATTGTATTGATAGATACTAGGTTTAGCAATAACTGCATAAACTATCACTGCTTGCATAAATTACTAAACTAAAATACATAAATGATCAGCTGCTTTAGTATGCTTGAGAATCACCCATATTAAGCATGTACAATCTTAGGACAAGAAAAAATTCTGATTCAGTAGGTAGAATTCACGTATGTAGATATTTAATAAGTTCCATTGGTAATTGGCAGCACATTTGAAAATCACTTTCCCATATACTTTTTCACCATGAAAATCTCAACCTCTTTGCTGAGAATTACCTGTAGACAACCATATTAAAACAGCTTTTTAAGTAAAAATGAAATCAGGACAAGTTAACTGTATATTCACAGTAGATGGTCTAGGGGTGAGAATTATTTTAAGGGAGAAAAAATTATTTACAATTCTGATGAGTGGTTCATTGAAGATAGAAAGGTATAACAAGATATGCTTAACAGAGTACTTTAACCAAAAGCTACATTTTAGTTACATAAGCTATAGTCTCTGGTTAACAAATATTAGAGAATTCCAAACAGGAAGATTTAGGAACAAAATAGTTTGAAATTCTCTGAGATACCCTATAAACTCAATGAGTAACAATTCCCGAGAAACGTACAGTTATAACAGGCTCAAGTCACAAAAGTATAACTTTACATTTAATATCTTTCTCCATTCTGCAAACTTTTGATTATATTGTTTTCTTGGAGATAAATATCACTGTTGATTTGTTTTGTTTTCCAGATGGTTTGACAGACTGTGTGGACCCAGATTGTTGTCAACAAAGCAACTGTTACGTAAGCCCACTCTGTCAGGGCTCACCAGACCCTCTTGACCTCATCCAACAAAGCCAGCCCCTCTTCTCTCAGCACACTTCAAGACTCTTCTATGATCGAATCAAATTTCTTATTGGCAAGGATAGTACTCATGTCGTTCCTCAAGAGATCTCATTTGACAGCAGGTATATAGAAATTTATTTTGTCCTTACTAAAAGTGCTCATGATTTTTCTTCAGAGTAAAAGAAAATTGTCTTCTAAAGATCAAGTGGTTTCTCATTCCTTTCAACAGTATTGCTATCTTTCTTATGCCTTTTCTTGAATGCCTGCACTGTTTGTTACCAATTTGTTTCTAAAGGTCATATTGGTCAGATTCTATATCATAAAGTTATAGGCAATGTCTATATATGTATGGAAATTATTATTTAATGACAAATGAAAGTACATTTGCAAATTTAATCTTTAACTTCTGAATTATTATTTGAACAAAAAAACCCTTAAATTTCAATAGCTAATTTTTAGATTCTGTTTCATGATCAAAAGTGTTTCCAGGTCAAAGGGTTGAGGGATTTGATATCTTAATGGGAAATTCAAGATGAGAAATGGCTGTCTTCTCAGAATGCTCAAATGCCAGAATTATCTCTAAAGATCTGGCAACAAACACATTTAAATCACTTCATTTATATAAAGTATAATAACAGAATTTGCTCATCGGTATTCAACCCATTCACTTTCATCAATGACACACTTTAATAATTAGCACAAGATGTAGTTAAGTCTAGTTACAAAAGATTTCAAAAATGTCCTTCTTGGAGATGGAGAGATGGTTCGGTGATTAACAGTGCTTGCTACTCTTTCAGAGGACCCAAGTTCAGTTCTCAGAACCCACATGGTGTCTCCCAACGGCCTGTAACTTTGATCCCAGGATATCCAATGCTTTTTTCCTAACCTCTGCAGACTCCTGCACACACATTGTGCACAATCATATAGTCAGGCACACACAACATATATATGTCAAAATTCCTCATTGATTTGTTCAATAAATTGTTGCTTCCCTAGTTTTCTAGACTCTCGCAAACAAAAAATCTTTAATAACAACAAAAATAATTTGTCTAAGATCCTCTATGTATGTCGTATTTCCTGCAGATGGATTATTTCAAGAGCTTGATACCAGTGACAATGTAAGAAAATTAGAATTCAATGTTAGCAAGTATCAAGTAGAGAGGGGGGAAAAGATGTACATGAAAACTCCACTCCCCTTCTCTTCAGCTGAACGCTAGAACTCTCATTGAAGCAAAAGAACAAAAAAACCTTTTTTCCTTATTTTATTACTGTGTCGTTCTTACTTTTTGGGCTGCCAATATAACCTAAAACCAATGTCAACATATCACAAAAAAGGGCTGTTCTTCTAGAGATTATACACAATATTTGCTTTCCATCAAGAGATTCAGTAATCCCCACTTCAAAACTTTTTCTCAGTTTAATAGCCCATCCAGTCCGTCTTTCAGATGGATATAATCAACATAATTATTTAGATATTTTTCAGATGGATATAATCAATATAATTATTTAGGTAGTGGAGACTTAATTTGGAATACAAAAGAACAACAAAAATTGAGGGCAGTAGTTATTCCCATTTTCCTACTCAAGGTAAAAGGGTAAGTCAACTCTACAGCTTGTGTTCATACTTGGGGAGAAATGAGGCCAAAAATAGGGGGTCAGGTGCTGAGAGAAATAATAACCTTCATGACTTGAGATGTGTTGAATAACATGTTGAATTCAGTAAGGGGAGAAAGTCAGGGCCTGAGGGAGACAGCAGACAAGTCATTTTGACCCAGAACAGGGCATTTGAGCAATAAACTTAGAAAAGGTAAGACAAACTTAAACCCCTGCGGTTCAGCTTCACGCTTCAGCAGTGCTTGCTAGGCACTCACACAGCGAACAAAACTATTACTTTGGGTGGTTAATGCCCTTCTCCTCCTCCTGGTTTGATTGAGTTTTCACATTCTTTTCTAAAATGCTCCAAGTTATCATTTGGCTCTGCAAGTCACATTTAAATTCAGAATGATGGGTCTCCATCCAATGGTCTCTGCTATTAGAGTCTTTGCTGTCAGAAAGATGTGAGCCTTCTTCAAACTTGTGTACCTGAACACAAGCAATCCAACTGTGTGGTCTTTAACAAAAAAAAAAAAAGCATTGACTTTTCCTTGCTTTATCATTGGACAAAATAATTTCATTTTTAATCACATGTATAAATGACAATTACAATCTCTCCGGTACACTCATATAATATTTTTTTAGTTTACAAATGACCCCAGAACATGTAATTTAATTTTATTTTCACAGTATCTCTGTGAAATGGGGCGATTGTTTTTGGTATATTTTGTATATGTGGAAACTGAGATGCTAAGAGACTAAATCACACAGACAGCAAGTTTGGATTATAGCATCTCCTATAACCTTTCCATTACACTACAGCTGCCCTATTTCTGCTTGTCCTTAAACTTATCTGGTAACATGAACCAAATTTATCTTGGATAAATGGCATCTAGGTCAACAAAAGGAACTTTGAAACCAAGCCGTTTTTAAAATCAGCTTCAGCTGAGTTTATATTTCAATAGGGTGAGTTACAAAATTTTAATCAGAGCTAATGAAGCACTTCTTTGGAGCTGAGCATCATGAAGTGGACATTTTGTTCCACAGCCAGCCTTATTGTGTATCTATTGTGGATCTGATGTCTGCTATCTTGGATCTGTGTCATTTCATTTAATTCTCATTAACTTGTTCACAGTATGGTTTGTCAAATGAGGAAATTGGCATGTTAGCTAAGTGACTTCAATAAAAATCATAAAGAAGTCCGAACCTGGATTTGAACCCAGGCACACTAGTACTGAATTCCTGAATTTTAAACTGCTGAACTAAGCCATGGTGGCTTTCCTTTAAAAAAAAAAAAAAAAACGGAGCATGTAACTCTAAAATAATTCATGGCTCTTACGCAACCCAGACTGTAGACTAGGTTCCCTCAGATAAACCTAAAACACTTATATGCTGTAATCAGCCAGAGCAGGCTTTTTATTTGTTCTTTTGCTTTTGCTACATAACTGAGAGGCAGTTGAGTAGACAGGGAAGAACAAAAATCATTGCTAATGGTTTCATTTACCTACTGGCAAACCATGAACCACTCAGCTGTATATTGTGCGAGTCAGTCTACAGATAGCAGTACATAACTATGCAAGTGTAGCAAGGACTCACACAAACAATTGTTCACCTTCGTGCACCACAAGGAGAGTAGTTTTTGCCGAACTGACTGCACTATCACATAGAAGTGTGTGAGAAATATACCTTCCATACCTTCTACGATGATGTAATGTCTGTGAAGACACAAGTCGCCCACAGAGAAGTCTCTAGGAAACTAAACTCATGTTCCCTTGTTTTCCTAAATACCGCTGATCCTGTAGCTCAAATTTCTTTCTTTGCTTCAATCTATTCCAAACATGTCTACAAAGTAAACCACATAGTCTACGTGCCCTGTGTTACTTATTACTTTTTAATAATGTAAATAGGTGAACAGAAGCATTATTGATCTTCAGTGTCTAAGCATTTAATCACTATTAATAATGTAGAAGGTTTTTATAAATATGTAAAAACAAGAGTACATTAAACTAAATGACAGCAGTAATTTGCAAAGCCAGACATTTCGCTCACCATCACTAATGGAGAAGTGCATTTAAAAACAACATCGTTCCAAGGTTCGTGCAACCACTGACAGTAGGGTTGCCAAACTCATTTATCTATTTAGTAACCGAGAGGTTGATGCCTCACATCACTTCGTCAAGTGTCTCTATCAGATGTTGTTCAGAATTATGCCACAGATGTATTTTGTTTAGCCTGACATTTATGAAGTGAGAGACCAAATGTAAAAAAATTGGAATATAAAATGCTTCTAGAAAATTCACAAAGCTCAGCACTGCCAGGCACCCAGTCATAGCATAGGTGGTCTGGAGCTGAGGAACAGTGATTCCTCTGGATGGGAAAGGCAATGCCTGGCTAGTGTACCACTATTCCCCTTACACCTGGGTCACTTCCCACTTTTACGATGACATGTTTCCATTTCTGGCATTTGAGGTTTTCACCTCTGATCTATGGAAATTATGTGGCTTCCCTTGGAAAGATTTTAAGACTATATGGCTAGCTCTGATCTCTTTCTCCAATTACCTTTATATATTGATTATTATTTTACTTAATTTCTGGACTTTTATATTAGATTCAAAATAGAGAAAAGATAAATAAGAGATAGAAATCATATTAACAGCATAAACAATATTTCCGATCATTTGTTCACTGAGTGCCTATGTATACTTTATGGCTAAACTAATATATAAATTTCCTCAAATATTAAGCTAATAAACTCCTATAGGGGGTATCTTATGTACCAACAAACATAATATCAGATACTCAGGTCCCATCAAAATAAGAAAAGGTCTACTTTAATGATCGTTATATTCATCACCTAGCACAATTTTCAAGTATAGTTTAAAATCTGAAATTTTGGCCCAAAAACCTATGTTTCATCTCTGACACTCATGTAAAAATCCAGATTGGATCAGAATTACAAATTGCATCTGTAATTCTAGCACTTTTAATGCCAGAAGTTGTGCACCCAACACAGCAACAGACACTAGAGAGATCCTCCCTTAAAACGCAGTAGAGAGAAGCAACTCCCAAAATGTTGTTCTCTGATACATGTGCTGTGGCAAACACTCCTACATACCTACCTTTCTATCTACACAATCTACACAAACACACACACACAGAGGGAGAGAGAGAGAGAGAGAGAGAGAGAGAGAGAGAGAGAGAGAGAGAGAGAGAATTGAAGAAACCTCTTGGAATTTAGGACTGGGACCAAATTTAATACAGCACTAAGTACATAGTATTGGTTGTGAACTACAATAAAAATAAAGTTAAATAAAATAGTAGGGTTTTTTTCCTAGTTCTTTTTAAAGAGTTGCTGCAATGTAGTTTATTTTTTCTTTCTTTTTTTTTTTTTTTTGGTTCCCACTTGTATATTGTTGTATATTGTTGTCTTGTGTATTGGGTTGTATATTGTTATCCCTGAATTATCACATTCCTTAATCATGTTCTACAAGGACAAGGACCAAGTCAGATTTACCTTCTCCATGTTTTGAATATCTATGGCAATCTGGCAAACTACTTCCAGTAAATGGGTTAAAATACTTTTTATTATTATCTCATGAGTTTAAGGGTTAAAAATTTAGATATGATATGACCAAGATGGTTTTTCTCTGCTCCATTATGTATGGAGCCTCAGCTAGAATGCATCAAATAAATAGTGGCTGAAAGATTAGGACGATTGCTGGGAATCTTTTCATCTACTTTCAGCACCTCTCTTAGCTATTGCAGTTTTCTGCTAGCATGGTAAGTAACCAACTTTGTTAGAGATCTTATATTGTGTCTATTTAGTCCAAGAGACTGAAATGGAAGATGCCAGTCTCTTAAGAAATGGGCACAGAAATTCTCCAAATGTCATTTGTGTTATATGCTACTGTGTAAAGCCATCAAAAACCTCACACAGATTCAAAAGGAGGGGCATGGATCCTATTTCTTGATGACACAAATATTAAGGAATATTTGACTATCTTTTTATCTACCAACCCACTACATTCACAGGCCCTCACATACTGCCTCACAGAAAGCAAGTCCAAAACTGAAGCAAGTTTAAAATGAATTGAGTGACTTCTTTCCTTCTGAAACAGAATCTCACATAGCCAAGAATGCCTCAAACCCCGAATGTCTTCACCTCTACCTCATGATTGCTGGGTTTAAATGCATGTACCACTTTACCTGGCCTCATTGCCATACTCTTGAAGTACAGATGTTCCTTTTGCATTTATCAATGAAATCAGCCAATATTGGTTGCATAGAATGCACAGATATTATTAGGTATGCAAGTAAAACAATGTAAAACCAAATGTAAAACCAGCCTAGAGGTAAGATTTCCAACTCTCCAAACACCACAGAAGCAAAACTCATAAAAGATGAATTGATTATGTAGCAGTACCAAAGTGATCATTCATTTTTGTCTTATACTATCTTCCACCACTGTCACAGCCTGCCAATAATTGAGATCATTCATAACTCCATATCTACATCAAGAATTCTTCCTGTCTTCAGTGGGCTAGATAATCAAGATTTAGTACCAAGAAAAACAAAGCTAGAAATAAGTAGCAACATTAAAATTAGGAATACTGCTGTTAACTGACTCACTTTAGCATGCATCATTTTTGACACACTTAAAAAAAAAAGAATTTAACATCCTAGAACTACCTGAAACAGAGAATTCTTGGCAAACTCTTTTTACCAAGCTATCTTCCTCTTTTTCCATATCCCATTCAATAATAAAATCTTAATTCGTGTCCCTGATTATTCATGATACTTGGCAATGGCCATAATTACTTACCATAACTTGTTTAATAAAACATGGTATTCTGTAATTGGCTGAACTGAAGATGTACACCATTTGAAATTCTATTAATTACCAAACAAGTTATTGACTGAAGACTGACGTTAAAGGAAGGTTGCAGGAAAATGAACATTGTCACAGAGACATGGCCAAGTGTGAAAGGAGAGTGAAACCTAGCAATAAACCCCACTTGGCATGTACTCCTTATTTTTAAGCATATATTTTATGAAATTATTTCCATAATAACTTATGAATAACTTATGTCTTCATTCATCTTGAGAAAGAGATAGCAATAATATCATATTCCTCTGACATTCTTAATACAATACAATGTCTTGATATTGATTCATTTTTTAAGACTGTCAAAGGTTTCTATCCACTCATACCTTCCAGAAATATTTCTTGAGAAACTATTCTGCATCAAGAATTGCATAGATGGATATAAACACAAAAACAGTCTTTTCAAAGAGTTTACATCCTAGAGGCAGAAATAGTCAAATATCCAGATTTAATTACCACACATTATATAAGAAACATATAAAATTATCATGTTGTAACCCATAAATATATAAAAGTACTATGTTCCACTTAAAAATAAGAAATGGTGAGCTGGGATGCTAGATCATTGATAGAGTACCTTTCTAGCATGTTTGAATCCCCAGATTTGATCCTTGCCTCTGTAAAAAAGCATCAAATAAATGTATGTTTACTTAAAATAACTATGTTCTGCAATAAATTTGGTGTATCTGAAATATTAGATTTCGAAAGGAACCTGTTCTTCAACTCAGTGTTCTCATGTTCTGTTTTTTAGTGGTTTAGACATATAACCTAGTTTGATATAAGAGGTATCTTCACAGATACAACAAAGTCATTAAGCTCTTTCAGAAATGAAATTAACCAAGTTAACCAACATGTTTTCAGCAAGAACCCAGAGATGGGGCTAATTGGTTCTGCTGACCACAAAGAGCTCCTAAAATTGACACACACACAAGAGGCTATTGATGATTTGCAAAAAAAAAAAAAAAGTGTTTAGACAGGCAATGGTTTACCTATAATCAAGCAGTTTCATCCTTTGGCATTTGGGGCCCTAAATTGTACTTCAACTTAAAAGTTTTTGTACTAAGCAAATGAATTTGAAGAAAAAAAAATCAATCATGAAAAAATTCCCATCTCCCATTGTAAAAAAAAAAAAATTCCACTAACTACACTTTGGAGTCATTTTATCATGATAGATCCTACAGTTTCTTTCAAGGTAACCCGAATTTCAGAGGATTGATAGCCATTTCAGTTGAGATTTATGAACATTACAACATTTACTTGGTTCATTTGTTCATTCGGTGATAGACACTCTCCTAGGCTCCAGGCTATAGGGGACAATATCTCTTCAGCATAGCAAGGAACACACACTAAAATGAAAAAGAGAAATGTGAGGAAGGGAGAAGTACTGTCAAGTGAGATTTAAGAAAAAAAAGTCAGGAGCTGAGAATGATCATTTTTGACAGAGTGGTCCAGAGAAGCCTCCCTAAGGAGATAACACTAGATCAGAGCCCTCGTAGCTTTCATCGGTATGCCAGTTGATTTGGACGTGAATATTTCTTACCACCTGGACCCTTATACAATAGATTTTCATACACTGAGCCTGCTATTGACTTTCACGTGCTGTTGAATTAAGATTCTCTGACAATGTGTGCAATGAGAATGTAAAACAAAACTATCTCAAGGATTTGCTACTTAGCAGTATATGTATGTATGTGTATGTGTGTATATATGTATGTGTGTATATGTGTATGTGTATATATGTGTATATGTGTATATGTATATAAGTGTACATGTGTATGTGTATTGTATGTATGTATGTATGTATGTATGTATGTATGTATGTATGTATATACTAGGTTCTACTAATAAATGCTAAGGGGCTCTGCCCTCCAAGAATACACTGAGAAAATCGGAATATCTCAAGACAAACTGAATAAGCTTTACAAAAACAAAATAAGTTGTAGCCCTAGAACATTTAATCATGAAAGCTGGAAAACATTAGCCAGTTTTCATCGATTACTCGAACCCAAAGAAATCCAATATGTAGAAAACATTTGCTGGTTTAGAAATATAAAAAAGGAAAATATTTTTAAAAAGCCAGTAGTTTGTGAGTTTTTGTTTTTAATAAAAACACAATGTAATTATGGTATTCAAGCACCAATAGAATTGACATTCAGTTTTAAGATTTCATAAGTAACTCCCAGTATGTCCACAATATATTTATTTGTTATTTTGCTGAAGTAAAAATTTGAATTCATATGCTTTCTGTTTAACTTTTTAATGAATCTACTTGTGATAGAATGCTATTTGTTAATGGCAGATTTTCACTCGGCCATGTATGCAACTGGGAATTGATGAACACACAAGACAACAAATGTTAAATAAAATTGAGGAGACTAAGAACATGGGGTATCAACATCCTCAAATTAATATCTGTTTGCCTTCGTTTCTTTCAAAAGGCCACTGCCTATGACCTTCCCCTATCTGGGAATGATCTCCACATATGCTTTTGCTAGGGCGTGGTTCATTGTAATCCTATCTTTTGGGCTTCATTTTCCTAGGCAGCTTCTATCTCCTTTGCAGTTTTTGTCCTAAATGGGAAGTCAGGTTGTTGATGGCTGCTAATAAGGCACTTGGATCTCATTGGTGTGGAAAGTGTCACACATGTGAAGGCAGGATCTCTAGATTTAAAAAAAAAAAACATATGTTCAAGCCACATTTAAGAAATTATGAAGTGCTGGAGGCTCCTGGATTTTAGTGCTGACTAGCTACTGAAATCAGCAGTCAACACCTAAAAGTACCAAAAAGGGAGAAAAAAAAGTGTGACTTTCAATTCTTTGCAAGTTCCCTTGGACGAAGAAGAATGAAAAGAAATCAGAACAGAAATTTTCAAAATGGTATTTAACTGATTATTATGAAAATATAAAACGAAAGCGTTCTGAGATACTCAAAAATTGTAACTAGGAATATCAGCAACTCTACAACTCATCTGAGCACAAAATATATCTTTTCTTATATTTCATCTGGTTGATTAAAATTCAAAGGCTCAAGTCTTTATTGCTATGTCTGAGTCAAACTATGTGCTTTTGCTCACTCTCTAGCTAATCCAATAATGAAATTTTGTCCTTAGAGAGGGTAGTCGATGAAAAGATATTCTGGGGCTGGGTAGGTAAGATGGATAAGCAGTTAAAGACACTTGCGGCCAAGCATGATAACATGAGTGTGAATCCCTGGACCCACACAGTGATATTTTTAAGTTCTCTCATAGTTCTATACACACCATGCTATTTCGCCTCTCACCACCTCATCCTCCACACCCACACACAATAAATACATATAATTTATTTATTTATTCTTCTCTCATAAAATACATCTGACCACAGTTTCCCATCCTTCATCTCCTCCCAGCTCCCCACCCACCTCCCCTGTTCCATAGATCCATTCCTCTTTCATTTTTTTTTTCAGGGAGATCAGCTGAACATGGCATAACAATTTACAATAAGACTAGATACAAACTGTCATATAAAGGCTGGAAGAAGCAACACAGTAGGAAGACAAGTGTCCCAAGAGCAGGCAAAAAAAGTCAGAACCTCTGTTCACTCCCCACTGGGAAAAAAATAACGTAATTTAAATTAAAAAAAAAATTCTGTAGCTAATTTCTACTACATGCGCCATACATGGAACGTGGTCAGCAGTTGGTTTATTTGTATAGGTAATGGATCCCTGATGATTGTACCACTTGTATAGGTGAGTACTTTCATTCCAAGCCCCATTAATTACACCTTGACTTAGCTAGGCTCTTTTGAATCCAAGACAAGATATTACCACCATTTTATCACTGTCTATTCTATATAGAACAAGAGATTTGGGGATTTTTGTTGTTGTTGTTGTTTTGTTTTGTTTTAGTTCTGGCCTCAAACTCACAGAGATTCATCTGCCTGTGCCACCAAAGTGCTGGGATTAAGACAAGTGCCACCAAAGCCAGTGAGCTCCTTCATTTCATGATAAAGAGTCTAAATTTCTCAAGATTACATTGATGTTACATGAAATGAGGTGAAGAAAATGCCTGACATAGCAAGTGCTTAGTGTCTTATTTATATAAAATGCATATTTAATGATTATCAGACCATATGAGCAAATAATTTGAAAAACTCCTGCTCAATGAATTATCATTTTCCTGGGTAGTACTTTTGTTCTAAATTCTCTGTGAGATACTTAGGAAGAAGACTGGGCAGAAGTGTGATTGCCATTTTACAAAATTACTAAATGAAGTCAAGAATAATTCTTTTTCTCGGGAAATTTTGCAGTGGCAATTACTAAGGAGCCAGAGTAAGAGCCCAGCAGTACCTATAGAGAGGACACGCTTTCCTTGCAACAGGAAAAGAATCCACGCCGAGGAGGCGATCAGCAAGAAGGGCCTGCCCTATATTTAATGACTATCCATTATGTGAAAGACAGGTCCACAGAGAATGACAGGAGAGGTTAATGAGGTTAACAAAACCTCGTAGGACTGATTACAAAGACGGAGCATGTGAGTAATGTTTTGAATAAGCAAAATGCAAACAAACAAAAAAATATACAAAATAAGCGCACTTCAGACCATTCAAGATTTGCTGCAAGGGCTTAAAGGACAAATATTTCAGGATTCAAATTCTAGACAAAAATAATCATGTGTCTAAATGAAGCAAACTGGCACTCACACAGTACTGAAAATGTAACTGCGTCGTCAGTTTTCTTATTGCTTCAAAACACTTGATCTTTTTCCCATTACTTTGGGGATCTCAGGCATCCAAAGCAAGCCTACTTTTGACAAGCAATTACCAGGGCAGATGGGAAAATAGCCACCCTACCTCAGGGTGAGTGCCCCCATTTTGTTTTACTTGAAACATCACTAGCCATGAGGAAAATAAGTCTGCTTAAAAAGCTATCTGCATTTTCAATAGCACCACCTTTCCCATAGCTCTGGAATTTTGGTGTGTAACACTTCCAGCTGCTTTCAATGTTACCCACTTGGGAAGGATTATTTATTTGGGATAGTGACCAACAGAGTTGGACTAAATCATTTTGCTCTATTTAAGCAAAAACTAATGAAATTTTATTGGACTCTCCTATGAACATGCAGTGCAGTCACAATTTTTGAACATGTACATAGGTTTATGCTATACCATTAAATGATTTTTGTGGTGCCGTACTGACCTAGATAACATACCCAAAACATCATGTATTCTGTTGAAACACTCCCCTCACCCAAAAAAAAATCTGTATATTAAAAGCCTCAAATGTGTTTAAATTAGGAAATATCAAACAGTAATCATATGATAATGTATAAATGAATAATAGGCTTAATGTGCATAAATTAAGCATTTGAGAAGGTCTATTCATTCATTTTGCCCAATGGCATAGACATTGTTTAATTCCCTGAAGCAGTCAATTATCAAACAAAACCCTCATGATGAGGATGTTGGCTTCTAAGAAACGAACTGGAAGGCATCTGTCACATAGGATCTTCAAAGTAGTCTCTGAAACCCTTGAAGCAGTGCCATGAGGATACGGCACAAGAACCTTACAACTTTAGATTTCAAAGAAGAAGAAAGAAAATATTTAAGCTGAAATTCTATTAATTGTTTCTGAACATGTGCTGTATACACCCAGAACGAAGAAGAACACAGACCAGGGGAGGGGGGATCCACATAGTTTTGGGGCCATGTGTGGCTCTCTAACAGGAAACAGCAATTTATAACTGCCATTCCAGGCAGGCTATGGCAAGTACGAGAGCATGAGTCTGAGCACTGTATAATAAGAACAATAGGACAGGAGACAGTGACACTTATCTGGAAAGGATAAATCAGGTTAAAACACTTCTGTTTGAAAATCTCTGGTATTGAAGGGACCCCACAGTTCATGCGATAGTTCGCCCATCATCTTTTAGTGACAATTTCAACATGACTCACCAAATGCCAATAGTTGCAAACCTTTTTCTGGAGGCTTTTGCAGAAGAGTTAAAACTCGAGGATTTTATAGGAGTAAGATTTTGAATTGTTTGCTTATTTTCGTGCCTTTTTGTGGTCTATGCTTCCTGTCTCCTTCCCAGAAACACATACAGCTTAATTGGCTGATTAGGTAATAGTCTTGCTTTCCCAAAACTTTGGCCTTTACACATGCAGGATCAGCAGCACTGGGGAACTTGTTAGATATGTAAACTCTCAGGCCCCACATCAGATCTACCAAATCAGAAAGTCTGTGGACATGCCCACAGAAGTCCAATCTTTTCTTCAACAAACCCTCTAGAGGATTAAGGTATACATGCACCCTATCAAGTTTGAAAATCACTATCCTATAGGAGAGAAATCTTACCACAGAGGCGTTAAGACTTGACATCCCAGCTCAAAATTACACCCCAAAAACCTTCCTATTTGCTATGGGATAGCAGTGACTAATGGAAACATCATGAAGTCTTTCATGCAACCACTCAGAGGTATTTATAGTCCAATAAGGCCCCAGAAGCAGTGTTTTACCCTGAATGACACAGTTTCCAACAGCAGGATTTATGCTATGATTATAAGATGTCATAAGAATACTCAAAGTACAGCTCATTATGCAGTCTATTTTTGCCCCCTTGAAGACTTAAACAAACTGACAATCAATTCAGGAATTTACAGGGCAAAATTCAAACACTAGTGAGCAAAGGAGTCACTTGGCCTCTCCGAGCCCAGGCCATCTCAATGACTATTTCCTGTACAGAGTGTTCAGCCTGTAGAAAAGACCTCGGTTCTTTTGTTCCTGCGGAGAAAGTTGCCTAAGCTGTCCACCTGCTGCTTCCTCCCCAGCTGGAGAGGTCCTTGATTCTGAATGTTACCCTTCATGGATTGCTGATGCTCATGTTAGCAACAAAAGCAAATAGCTGTAACTTCTCTGGCCCTAAACCTCATTTTCCTTGTGAAAGATTTTAATCAGAAATACAATGCAGTAAATTACATCTTCTTTCGACAATTTAGTTTTTGTCCTTGTTTTCCAAACCAACTTCTGTACTTGAGGTTAATGTTGTTGCCAGAGGTGTTGAATGAATATTGGAAATTTGACAGAGAAGACAAAAGACAATAAATAAGGACAAAGGAGAATAGAGCCAAGGGTTGATTGAAAGCTAGAGATAATTTGACTGTGCCACGAAAATAGCAAATACAAAATGAATTAGACCTTTTGCATCAGAGCTGTCTAACAAGCAGCTTGTTAGTTAAATAAAGCTCTCAGTATATTCTGCCCTGATCTTCGAATCTAACTCCAAACACTTAGAAGATTCAACACTGAATTAAAGTGAAGCAAAGAGGCAGGCAGACTTCTGAGTTCGAGGCCAGCCTGGTCTACAGAGTGAGTTCCAGGACAGCCAGGGCTATAAAGAGAAACCCGGTCTCGAAAAACCAAAAAAAAAAAAAAAAAAAAAAAAAAAAGTGAAGAAGCAAGTCCCTTGGGGTTGGTGCTTTAGCATAGTGACAGCAGGAAGACAGCTTGGCAGCAGGCTGTATCCTCCAGAGAATAGGAAAAGAAACAATGTGAGGCATGATCTTCCGCACAGGTGTTCCTAAATTTACATTGGACATGCTATCTAAGTTCAACTTACCTTGTTCTAAACAAGTACAGCAGGAAGAGGATCTTGTTGGTAAAGATTTAAGGAAGCATGGAATCCCATCCATGTCTCAAAATCAAAGGAAAGTCCCCAGCAAAGACCAAAAGCAGGAAGTTTCTGGCTTTAAGAGTACGCAAGCATAAGCACAAAGCACATGCATGCACACACAAACACACAACACCACAAACATACACACAGACACACACACACACACACACAAATTAAGTTGGGCTTATACTTACTGCTGATGAGCCAGCATACATACAATCCAGACAGTGTCTTCTATCATCTGGGCTTAACAACTGAAGATTTCTCTACAGTATTGAATGGATAAGGTTTCAGAAATAAAGATGCATTCTTAAGACACTAGGACTTGGGGTAAAGGTAATTTCAGTTTTTGTTTTGCTTCATTTTGCTTTGTTGTAGTACTGGGTATTGAGCCCAGAGCCTTGAACAAGCTACAAAAGGTTTCTACCACTAATGTATACCCATGTCTCATTTAGTATTTTTTTTATTTTGGTATAAGACCTCATTGTATTGACCAGGCTGGCCTTAAACTCAATGTGTAGCCCAAACAGGTTCTTCCCACCTCAATCTCCTGAGTAGCTGGGATTACAGGCCTGTGTCAATAGGTTGAGCCTAAAGGCAAGTTTAACATGACAAGCTTAACATGCTAGGGGCAGGTCAGGTGGTTCTGTCTACATTCGATCCAATTGGAGAAATCTGGATACTCTCTGGAATACACAATAGGGTGACACCATAATGGAAATAAAGAAATATATGCAATATAGCATTTACCTTATCAAAGATACATCATGACCATTCACACTTCCCTACTCAACTGAAGTCTGGAAAACCCATAGCTTCCACAGGTTGCTTTAGGGCTAAAATCAGTACACAGAACAAGTTATGTAATTGGTACAGAAATTAAATGTCCTGAGTGGGCCAGTAAAAGGGAGATAAATACAAGGATAACATCTAGAATTGGGAAGCAAATTGAGCTTAGAAATTGAAGTTCACAAACAGGCAGCTGAAGAGTAAATACCCTCTAGTGGCCATTTGGAGATGGTGCACGCTGGAAGAGAGACTGCTCAAGAGCTTTGGGGGTTGAAACTCTGAGTGTGAGTGAGAAGATTTTCCCCCAGTTTTCTCTATGAAATATCAGTCAAAGTTGCTGAAAATTAGAAAGAACACTTTAATTTTGTCCCGAAATGTATGTACTTTACACTGACACTGAATCAATGAATTTGGTCAGTGATTAGAGGAAGTACTAGCCATTCAAGGATAAAAGGAGCTAAGAATTATTCTTGTTAAAAAAATAGATGACATGGAGTGTGTAAATAATGAGAACAAATGCAGCAATATACAGGGGATCTTAGAACATTTAATGTCTAATACATTACAAAAAGAGCTCAATACTGATAAATGTAGAATAATACATTTTATGGAGCTTTATCATAGTCTGTAAGTTGGTGTGGATCATAAAATATGAAGAATAAAAAAGTAGGAGAGTAGAAAGATAAGTGTGTGCACATTATTTATTAGGGATGGAGATTGAAATGAATGAGAAGAACAGGTAGACAATGTCTTGAATAATGATGACTTTGATGAGTAGTTATCACCCAAATCTGGGTGCTTCATAAAATATGAGGAGTAGTGAGAAGCAGAAGAGTCAAGAGACAAGTCTCCTCGGAATGAGATACAGAATGAAGGAAGAGAGGAATCCAGGGAAATGCACAGAATAATGATGACTTTTATGAGTCTCTCACTCACTGCCCTGGATCCTTCATAAATATAAGCCATATAGAAAATAAAGGAGCAACAAAAAGAAGAGACAGATCTGTGTCTGTCATAAAATATGAGGCAATAATGCCAACCAGGCTTGACAAAATAAAAACAAAAATAATTGAGTCTAGTACAACTGTGGAAAGACACAATATCTAGATTAATGTGGGCAAATAAAACGAGTGAGTGTAAAATTGCTTTACCTAAAGAGAGTCAGCA
Source organism: Rhabdomys pumilio (assembly GCA_030674055.1). NCBI lineage: Eukaryota > Metazoa > Chordata > Mammalia > Rodentia > Muridae > Rhabdomys > Rhabdomys pumilio. The sequence goes on from JANHMN010000005.1 coordinate 24,830,485, forward strand.
AGTACAGGCTAGGCGTTATTGTGGCAAAGCCCTCAACAAAGTTAATTGATGGGAGATTGGCAAGTTCATGAGTAACCTATGTGTTCCCCCAAAATGACCAACAATATTTGGGGTGCAGGAAGGAATGTACAACCAGCCTCTAAATGAGTTGTCTCTGCAGTCTCTCCTCAGGTCCCTGGCTCCAATTTGTAATTAGTTGGTGAGAGAGTTTTCAAAATTCTCTTCAACTTAACCTCTGTTTATCTTATCAAATATTTTGTGATGATTTCTAAATTGTTACTACAGGGACTTGAGGGATTACTCACTGCTTTAATAGAGCACAAAGGTCCTATTCCCAGCACTTGCATGGCAGCTCACAACTGTCTATATCCTCGGCTATCCAATGTCTGATGCCCTCTTCTAGGTTCCATAGGCCCTGTACTCATCATGTGTTACACCTAAATACATGTAGGGAAAAATGATACAAATAAAAATTAATACATCTTAAAATACATTAAACAAGCTGTTACTTCATAAGCAAGGAGGTTTTCTTCATTTTTCTTCTTTTTACATTGGATTTAGAAACAGAAATCTGATTTATCAACAACAGTTCAAAGTCTAGAACTTGAGGATTGTGGGTGTCTTCTATATGAGAACGAATAAGAGGTGAGAGTGATTGAAAAAATCAGACCTGGCCAAGGAGGTATCAGTGTTCAATTTACAGGCCAATGATCTGTATAACAGAACTAGGAGTATTAGTCTGAGTGCTCAGAATATACACAAATGCTGATATATTATTTCCATTTGTGTAATACTTAATGTCTTATAATTCATATTAAGGAATGTCCTTAGGAAACTCAATAAGTTCTATCAGCTTCACTTAAAACCACTTTCTCAAACTGCAATAGGATTTAGTAATGAGATTTATTGTCTAAAACAAACTCAGGTTGCTACATGTCTTCGGTTCATTTGGAGACACTTTGACTGTGTAGTTTTTTTCTGTTACTATTAGCCTTCAGAAATGTGCCTTGAATGATAATTATGTTGAAAAACATGAAATCCTAAGGTAATATTATTAGGGTTAATCAGGAAATCTATGTTGGTGGGAAAAAAAAAAACATAGCCCACCTGAACTGAAGGTTTATCTTTCCAGAACACTCTGAGCCCTATGTAATTTTTATAAAAAGATAATATTCAAAGCTTTAACCAATTTTTCCTTAGCCTTGCCTGTTTGAGCAACAAAATTCATAAACAAGAACTCAGAACTGCCAGAGCTAAGACTGGAGTCTAAAGAAAATTCCTCCTGTCCCTCCACACGGCTCCAATGAATGATAGACCAGTGGAAAATCCTTGCTTTGGATCTATTCCATGGTCCTCGTTTCACATTACATACTCCTAAAATGTATTACAAGTTGTCTGCCAATTTAGAGCTGAAAGCAGTGGTCACTTCCCAGGACTGTGCCCTTTAACAACAGTCCTGTTTAAGAACTAGAATGAAATTTCATCTTAATAAAGATGAAATTGATTTGCTTAAAAGAGAAATGTCCATACATGTTTTACTTAAATTAGAGAAGGAAAACATACTGTTGTTATTGAATACTATACTTTCACTGTAGATTTCAAATTCACCCAAATAGAAGGTGGGGAGCTGGTTCAGTAGATAAAACGTTTAACATGCAAGCTGAGTTCAGATCCACAGAATCTACATAAAGCTAGACATAATAGCATATGTTCATAATCCCAGTGCCCTTATAACAAGAGGGCAGATGGAGATAGGAAAATCTACAGAAGCTAGCAGGCCAGCTAGTCTGATGTATACATTATCCAACAACAGGAGACCCTGTCTCAAACAGGGTGGAAGAAAAAGACCAATCCCCAAGATTATACTCGGTTTTCTACATGCAAGCAGAACACACAATATATACAAACACCCAACTAAGTTTGCTTGCTTGGTTGTACTCTATACAAAATAGTTTGTCAGTACATATTAAGAGCTTTAATATATTCATTCTTGTATGAGTAGATGAATAGAAAATATACATAGAAAAAGTACTGCAGTTAACTGTGGTTAAAAGGCAAAAACTAAGAAGGGTTTAGGTGGTCAACAGGGAATTTAGGCATACATAGGAGGTATTTTTATTTTAACTAATATAATTCATTTTAATTTTCACAGACAGAAAGTATAATTGAACAGATAGAACACACGCACAAGGAAATAAAAAGCTCAGGAAAGGAAAAAGAAAAGAAGAAACAGCATGTCTTCAAATGAGAGTCAGATTAAACAAGCCATTGAATGTTGCTTCAAGAATAAATTATGTAGTACACATTCTCAATGCATCAGATAATATTAATAGCATAATAGTAACTTTAAAATGTCAGACTTGTGAATGATGCCTAATGTGATCCCAATGTTGATACATAAAAAGCAGACCATCCGCAAAATATTATTAATACTTGTCTCTGCTTGGTTTACTTTCTGTTTTCTTCATCATCAGGCTTGAGTGTTTTCCAGAGTTTCTACAACTTGACACTAGAGTTTAATTTTATTTTGCTCCTCTGATTGTCTTTGCCCTTTTGTTGCAGGCGTGCTTGTGTGATTCGAGGCCAAGTGGTGGCTGTAGATGGAACCCCTCTTGTGGGAGTCAATGTCAGTTTCTTGCATCACAGTGACTATGGCTTTACCATCAGTCGGCAAGATGGAAGGTATGCCTGTTGCTTCTGATCATTGTGGGAGGAAAGTCCTGATCTTTAGCCATAGGTAAAACCAAGACTCACACAATGTGACAAGGATAGTAAGCCCATCTTCCCTTTAGTTTTATCTAGAAAAACAAATAGTGACATTTATCTCCTCTATTTCCAATTTAATCAAACCAAATTTCTACCTTTACACTCTCATACTCAAGCCCTCCTGAAACACTGGACATGTGGTCAGTGAGATGATGCCAAAAATAAATGATAAAATACAAAATAACATAGGCGGTTCTTCCCCAGTAAGTATAAAAACATTTCAGATATTTGAGAAATGACCATGTAAAAACACTTCTTCTAAAAGTTCAAAACTTAGTCACATTAACTAAGGGATATTTAAATGGTTTTTTCCCTGCTATTTGCAATGTAGCTCAGGGCTAGAAGGGTGCACTGGTATGTATAGGGCCTGGGTTTGATCCCTAGCATCGCAAAAACAAAGTCCCCTTCTAAGTTACATATTTTCTAAGTGATTGCAACTGATTGACAAGCATGACTAGCCTATGTAACTATACTAAGTTAATATCAAGTATCAACAACCAGACAGTGCTTTCTCAGGGTTCTCTAAGACCTGGGAAGTGTGACCTCAGAGATAAGCTTTCCCACTATAGAAAAGGATTTGCTCCCCAAATCATTTTTCTTGCTGTCATTCAGATAGTCACTTATTCAGAATCATTGTGTCAATAGACCCATGTGTCCATGTTGAAGGTAGCTATTTATGACTCTTAGGAACACTATAATAATAGCCTTGGGGTGCCCTAGTCTCCAGGTGGCTACCCTTAAAGTGTCCTACTCATAACAAACCACTTTAGTACTCACAAAAAGACCTGTTGGCACAGAGCTTTATCACAGTTTGAGAGACTATCTTATTTCAAGAACCTACAATCAAACCTTATTAGTACTACCCACTTCAGAAATGCTAATTGTTCAACTTGAGCTGTGCTAAATTTATTTTCTCAACTGCCTGTCAAGAAAATGTGTGTAAAAACTAAAAGGACTATAGAGGTTTTTAACCTACTTAATACAAGAAACTGGTTTTAGAGAGTTTAGAAAATTATTTGTATATAAATTATATTACTAAGCAGCCATCTTGTTATTAGAACAAGCTTCACAAAGATGTTAGGGAAATAATATTTTCTGTAAAATATTCCATAATTAGAACTCTTTGTCAATTAAATTGGACTTTTCTCTCAGTTGGATTGAATGACAAAATTTTGGAAGTCCACTCACCAATAACTGAGGCACAATACCAATAACTGATACTACTTTCTACCTTGCCAGTATCTTGAACCATATGTATTAACTGAGAAAAGAATTATTTCTTTGACATCTTATGACCTATTGTGGATGTATAATGAGGCCTTAGTTTGGGTCAATGCTTCGTTTGATTTTTGTAAAAGAACCTAAAACAATTTTATTGTCTAAAATGTCTAAAAGCTTCTATTTCCTGATTAAAGAAAATATTTAAAGGAATAATTTTATTACAAGTTTTACACTTTGTATTTTAAATGCCAAGACCCTCCTCTGAGGAGCTGTCTATGAAAACCCAGTTTCTGTAAATGGGAAATACTAGCAAGAGTTCTCTCTAGCAATGACATTCTTTGCAGGATCCTTAAGAGTATATGCATTCAAAATATATGTCCTAAATACCACCCAGACTGTCCCACTAGCATTTCTCAGACATAAAGCAACTATGATGAGGTTTTTCTTCCCTATGTCTCCTTGTTGTTCAGACCAAGTACCTTTCAAGAGTATAATATTGCATGAAAATATACCCAAAAACAAAGATTATAGAAAGGCTGGTATTACCTAGTAGATATAGTGTGGAATGCAAGGTCCTGCGAAGGGCCCTCTGCCTCTATGCATCAGTCACATGAAACTGCTGCAGTACTTGCAATTCCCACCGACAGTATATACTAGCTTGGGTTACGTTACCTTTGCAAGCTCATGCCAAATGTCAAAATGTTTGTAAACTAGACATTATTTGTCTCCATATTAACAACTTGCTAATTGACAAACGCTTTTCTAGACACACAATGAAGATACAGGATAGGAGACAAAAGCAGTATAAAACAAGAAAAAGGAAGCATGGTGGAAGAGAAGGCTGAGTCCTCTGTAAATCAAAGGTTAGATACACAGAAAAAGGCAAGAAGAGTGAAAAATAAAAGTCAAGTCTAAAGAAGACACAAACGTGTACTAGAGTTGCCTGTATGCCAAATATGTTTTCATTAACGTCATTTTCGTCACCTTCATAAGAACCCTATGGGGTCACTATTATTTATCTCTTCCCTTTTTGGCAGAGGACAGCTCACTGAGATTAACACAGCTGATGAGGTCAGAGTCCAAGGCTTCAAGTCAAGTAATCTTGCTCTTTTCTTCTATTGTTTACCATCTTCAATTTAGACAAGTAACTTAGTCAGTACAGGGTTAAAAGAAATTTTACAATCATATTGGATTCTTTATTAATAACTATAGTTCATGGAGATTTAAATAAAACTAACTCAGACACAAAGTTAATATAAAGTTGAGACTCAAAATATATATATATATATATATATATATATATATATATATATATATATATATAGTTTCATTCATATATATATATGAATGAGAGAGATTTGGATTTAATTCAAGGATTTGACTTACATTGTTGTAGAGCCTGCTCATCTGATAGCTATAAAATGTTTTCATATATTGAAAACTCAGGAATCATTTGTAGAGGTTATGAGCAAAATTTTCTATTTCCTTTGATAAACTTTAATTTTGTTCTTAAGTCTATCAAATGGTTGATAAGAACCCACTCACATCATCTGGAAATCTCCATTACTTAATGCCAACTGGTTGAAGAACTTAACCTTATCAGCTAAAGATATGTATTTGGGGTCGAATAACTAAGTTGTGTAGCTTAGCCAAATTGAAACGTAACACTAACTACTATAAAAAACCTGGAGGAAATTTCAAGAACTCAGAACTCAGTAGCTCTTCATGGAAGTAATCAAAAACAGGCCTACAATTTATTTGAATTGCAACAAAGAAAAATGTACAGAAAATTTAGTAGAATAATATATCTAAGTTGAGAACAAAGTTAACATGTGCTGATTCCCAATTATATACTTGACCCATATGTCTTTGTCTTATTTATAGCAGTAGCTGTAAATATATCATATTGGATACCTTATTAATATTGTATAACTATATAGTTCATAGAGATGTAAAAACTAACCCAGACACAAAGTTAATATAATAAAAATGAGATTCAAACGCAAATGTGTTTAAAGTTAACACACTCTTTCCACACACAAAAAAGGTGATTTCCCTGTCTTCTTAACCTTTGTAAAAAGAAAATAGTCCCTAGATATTGGTACTTATTTGAATAACTTATTTGCCTTTTGTGACTTTATGTTTGTTGTTATTGTTTGTTTGTTTGTTTGTTTGTTTTCAATAAATAAGCACTCAGGTTTTACCTGAGTTACTCAGGTTTTACTCAGGCTTGGTGTTTGTACAAAGCAAGCACATTTGACCAAGAACATGAAGTGAAATCTATGTAAAAGTTGACGTAAAGGAAAGATTTCTTGACAAACAAACAGTATTAGAACAAACAAACAGTTTCCCCTGACACTTGTCTTAAATAACTTCTGTTATCATGAATTCAGCCTCTCTGTGTAAAGCATAAACTGTTTGGTTTTACTTTTTAATTCAAACCAAGATTATTTCCTAACTCAGTTATTAAAATTCTCCTTTTGGAATACGTCGTAATATGCCTGCTACTTCACTAAAAAAGCACAAATAAATATATGGTGCTAACCATCCTTTTTTATTATCCATTATCTTTGCCTGAAACTTTCTTCAAGAAGAGATGAATAGTAATACTTGATTAATTAAATCAATTTCCCTATCAGGCTTTTGACATTCAAGAAGAGTTTTACTGAAAGACCTTTTCTAATATGGGGAAATGCTTATATTGTTTTCATATGGACTTGTGTTGCTTTGAGTACTAAGGAGCATCATATTGTCTTTTATGCTATTTAAGATGTAATGATAATGATTTATCATTTTGTTACATTTTATTATATTTCATCTTTTTGAGTGCTTTCAAGTGCATTACCTCAAAGACATCATTATACTTAAAAAAAGAAGTGAGGTGGAGCCATCAGTGCAGAAAGAAATAAAAGCTGAGGCTTTTATTCTCCCATAAGATAATCTTGTCAGAGACCACTTCTGTAGAGGGACATATTTGGCTTACAGAAGAGATAGTCTTCTTTTGTCAGACACAACAGAGATAAGTATATAGTGAGTTACCAATTTTCTTACAATAGGAAGCCAAAATCAGAAATCTTAAATATGGAATTCAAACATAATCAGGGGCTCAAGATGGTAGTTAGATGCAGGAGGTTTATGCATGGTTTAGTTCAATTAAATTTCTCTGAACACTTTTCCTTTCCTGGTATATTTCAACCAAAGTTATCTTAGAAACACTGACTGACTTCTGACAGTGTATTTGTGGCCTTGAATAAGACATTTATCTTTTGGTTCCATAGATAGATAGATAGATAGATAGATAGATAGATAGATAGATTGATAGATTGATAGATTGATAGATGATAGATAGGTACATAGATAAGTAAGTAGAAAATATATGCTTGTATATATGTAAATATATATATATACATATATATATCTGCTTATAGAATTTTGGGGATGAATATGCATATTTAAAATATTGCAAAATATTAACGTGTCAAACAAGGAGAAACAGTAATGTCAAATTTGGTTTTAAAAAATATGCATACAATAATTTTGTTTAAGACAATATTAGAATTGATGTTTCAATCCTGATGAATACCAAACACTGATACAAAATTCCATACCAAAAGTCGACTGAATGATAAAAAAGAAATCACCTGTGAAATGAATACCAAGTGAGTGAAAATTTATCAAAAAGAAAACAAAAATGAATACAATTTTTCCAAATCAAGAAAGAATGCTATAATTAGCCTATTTTATTTTAAATATTAAATCTTATTTGAACTGCTCATATCATTCATAGTGCTTTTTTTCTCCCTGCCCCCTGGCTCCTTCTAATGCCTTCTCCTCTTCCTCCTTCTCCTTCTCTTTCTCCTATTTTTTTTCTTTTTAGCTTTGACCTTGTAGCCATTGGTGGTATCTCTGTAGTCTTAACCTTTGAGCGATCACCTTTCCTGACTGAAAAGAGAACACTCTGGTTGCCCTGGAATCAGTTTATTGTGGTGGAGAAAGTGATCATGCAGAGAATTGTAGCAGACACTCCATCCTGTGATATTTCCAACTTCATCAGCCCAAATCCTATTGTACTTCCTTCACCGCTTACATCATTTGGAGGCTCCTGTCCAGAAAGGGGAACTATTGTTCCTGAGCTGCAGGTGAGTATATTGGGCTTTGCGTGTGTGAAGTTAGAATCATTAAGATGTTTGACAGTGTATTATGGTTAATTCTTTTTCTATCATTACTGTTGCCCTTCTAACATGAGTCCCTTTGTTTTTCAAAAGACACATTTTAAATGAAGTCTTTCTAGCACATTATTGACTTAAAAAGATGTAAGGGCACCATCTGTGGCCATGAAATAGCAAGGGAAACTAGATCTCAAGAGAAATGTTCAACTTTGACAAAATTAACATGGTATCCTTAAAAATCATGGTGATCTGGCTTAATGGTGATAACACTCTAATCAATGAGCTTGGACTGTTTCTGTGCTGAAACAGAAGCTGCTTAAAACCTATTTTTCTTCTATTGTGTAGGATGTATCTACTGTCATTGTTCCTAGAAGTCTAAAAGTTCTTGTTTTGCTGTATTTAGTAAGGTAGTTTTTAAGCCTGGAAAGAGGGTGCTTTACATAATGTTGTTTCTTAGCATTTGAGCTTTGTAGCTAAGATCTTAATAGTTTAGCAACCCTTAAGAATTAATCTTTACTGGGTGTTCATTATTAAGCCACTCTGACAGCCATAGTACCATTCATACACAACATTATAGAAATGTTTTAATGATATTTAAAAGTAGATGACACAGAAATGCCTTACAGATCTAAAAATCAACAAGAATATACCTCAAAGAGCTTAATAAACATTCCAAGATTGAATCAACTTTACTGCTATCACAACAGCTCCCCAGACTCTCAGTCCTCCCACTGAGGAACAATGCACACCAAAGTAACCCTCGCTGGAAAAAGCCATTCAGATTGTCAGCTGTCTTGGCTATTCCAACACTTTTCCTTAGGAAATATGTACAAAAGCTGGAAAATAATGAATATATGTATAATTGGTGCATTAATTCTTCCACAGATGCCATTAGAAAGTATAAGTCTTTGTTTAACACAAAAGTTTTCAAACTTAGAAATATTTCCTTACAGAAATGTAATACTAAGGTAACAAATGTGTGACCATTGAGTACAGTTAGGATCTGAAAAAGTAGCTAGGGGACAATTTTAATATTAAATATATAGTGTAGAGGAGAAATTACTGGACAAAGAATATAGATGAGGGGCTGAAGTGACTCAGCAGTTAAGTACACTTGCTATTCTTCCTGAGGATACAAGTTTGATTCCTAAGACCCATATTTGATAACTTAAAATTGCATAGAAATGCAGCTTCATGGAATCAGATTCCCTCTTCTGGCCTCCATGGGCATCTACACTCATGTGTGCATACTCACACACAGACATGCACAGACACATAACACTAGAAATAAAACAAATCTCTTTTTAAGGGGTATACAAAAGACATTAGGTTCTTGGAAGTGGCAAAAATACCCCAAATCTGGAAAAGTATGTGATGCGTTGCATTTAACTACCAGTTCTTTGGTCCCCTTTGCATGCAAGTGTGAAGAAGCTGAAGGAGAAAGGAGTCGTAATAAACCAGGACATGAAAATATTTACACACTCTATGTCATGTTAAGTATCCTGAATAAAATGGCCTCTTCATCTATTTTATTTTGAAAAATAAAAATCATGGAATACAAAATCAGTTTTAGTTACCAGTTTTTGACATTTAGCTCCATCTGTAGTAATAAACAAATAAGTAATACCAATTAATTAACAAAGCCAAATGGCATTTTCACTCTGAAACCAATGTTTACTACAAGATTAACAGAGGAATTAGTGGGAATTATTTTCATTTTGGTCATTGGAGCCAAATTGGAGAAAGTGAAACCCAGCCATTTGTACATTCAATCAAAAAAAAATGTGAGAAAATCGTGATTAAAATTTTGACCTCCAGATCATTCCAAGCTCCAAAGTAAACAAACTTGCTGACTTCAGTAAAGATTAACTCCAGAATCTTTTGTCATTAAATATCACTTTCTGCTTTCTGCTTGGAAATATCAATACCTGCTTCTGCAATCCTTCCTCTTAGAAAGCCCAGCCTAAATAAGCAGCGGAATTGAGACATGTGACAATAGCACCAAGCAAGCATTTGTGTATGTATTTATAAGGAAGAAGACCCCTTAATAAAGTCTAGAGCACTACATTGCTTGACATTCGGCAATGTTACCTTTCCCAACTCTTGTTAAGCAATTTTTAGAACACTGTTGAAAGAATAAAATTGTCTTTACAGACATTCCTGGCAGCAGAAGATGAGAGCAATCTGTAGTGTTGGCTGTATTTCTTGTTCTCATTCATATTTTAATAAAAAATTCAAAACTTTTGGTCTCCCAGACTCATAAAAATCTAGGAACATGTGGCTTAACATCAGTAGATCCCAGTGTTCACTTTCCTTCGGCCTGTTTCTCAGACAACAAAGTATTTGTTAGCTTCCTCTACCTGTGACTACTGGAGGGCTAATTTTTGTTGTTGTTTGTGTGTGTGTGTTTGTGTTTCAATTTTAGGTTGTACAGGAGGAAATCCCCATTCCATCCAGCTTTGTGAGGCTGAGTTACCTGAGCAGTAGAACACCTGGGTATAAAACTTTGCTACGGATCCTTTTGACACATTCAACAATTCCTGTGGGCATGATTAAAGTACACCTCACAGTAGCTGTAGAAGGACGACTCACACAGAAGTGGTTTCCTGCTGCAATTAATCTGGTCTATACATTTGCTTGGAACAAGACCGACATCTACGGACAGAAGGTTTGGGGCCTGGCAGAAGCTTTGGGTATGTTGAAGTATTTCTATTTATTTCTATTTAAATGGCAGTATTATGCTTATAAAACAGAAAATACTAGATGTGTATCAATTTGAATTTGTAATAATTTATTGATCTTTCTTCAAGTTAAGGAATATAAGATTTTCTTTTTAAAGTAAACACATACTTTGAACTGATTAGAATTCTACTTTGGTATATTTTTGCTTAAATATATTTTGGTTTCATGATAGTAGAATACCAATGGAATCACACATCTAACTTGTAACTGTCTCCATGCTGGCTTTAGCTTTCCAATTGTAGACTTTGCTGTAGTATTCTGAAGGATTTTTTTTTTAATTTGACATTTAGACTGTCATTTTAACTTAAAAACTACCAAATTCTAACTTACAGGAATCTCTACTTGTTATCATTTATGTCTAGGATGGCTAGACTCCATTAACTTATTATTTTAGTATATTAAATAAAATAACATCGTTCAGATTTTCTTTTCCTTTTGATTTTCTATAACCTTGAGACAGAATATTACAATATTGTCCAGAAACCCAATGACAGATTAGACGCTGAATCTCTGGAGGAGCTGTTTTCACATCTTCCTTGGAAGGATTTACCATGCTATGACTTCACATAACTAAGCAATATTTCTTAGACTATGGTGTATTAAATTCCTCTCCTATTCCAGAGGAAAATGAAAAATCTAGTGTCTTTTCTCTGCTTAATTAAGATTCATATACTTGACTTCTGACATAATCTGTGCTGGACTTTATTAAAATACAAGGATCATGGGCAGGTTTAGATGACCTCAGTCCCTTCCTCAGCAAGATTTCACTGCTTCCCCAAATAGAGACTGAATTGTACTTATTAGTGAGCTTACCTTAGACTTCAATACTAACGACTTCCCCTTTCCAGTCTTCATCTACCAGTTTGCTGGTTTACTTTTCCTTATATTCAGATCCCTGTTCAAAGAATATTGTATTATATCAGCCAGTCAATACACAATATTGAAAAGCCCTATAAGTCAGAACTTGACCAGGAGACCAATTTAAACTAAGGTCACTGGCCAGCCAACACACTCAGTCTCTCTCTCTCTCTCTCTCTCTCTCTCTCTCTCTCTCTCTCTCTCT
>JANHMN010000005.1:24842455-24856576 GCA_030674055.1 Rhabdomys pumilio
CTCTCTCTCTCTCTCTCTCTCTCTCTCTCTCTCTCTCTCTCTCTCTCATTATTCATTCCATTTGTTTACATCTCAAATGATATCCCACTTCTCGGTTACCCCTCCCCCAACCCCCCATCTCACATCCACCCTCCACCCTCCCCTTTGCCTCTATGAAGGTTCTTCCTCAACCCACCCACCTTCTCCTGCCCAGCATTCCCCTATGCTGGGGTATAAAACCTATGGGACCAAGGGCCTCCTCTCCCATTGCTGTCAGACAAGGCCATCCTCTGCTACATATGTATCTGGAGCCATGGATTCCTCCAGGTACATTCCTTGGTTGTTGGTCTCTCTTGAGTGTAGCAGTTATGCTATAGTTATAGGGGCTCCTTCTGTAGATTCAAATTATCTTCCTGGTGGGTAGCCATCTGCATCTAAGCTCTCTCTGATCTCTGTTTTATCATTTTCTCCCTTGCTCCTACAAGATGAAAAGGCCTGCCAATGCTGCCTAGTGCTGCCCAGTGCTGCCCAGTGCTGCCCAGTGCTGCCCAGTGCTACCCAGTGCTGCCAGGTTGATAGTTAGCTTTTCCCATACTTTCATCCAAATTGTCTGCAATCATCACTACCTGAATCTTTCTGTGACCCTAACTGATATATACTCAAAGTCCTGTAATCTCTGACCCTAGATTCTAGCCTATAGTCCTTTATTTACTGGGCAGAATAAACTAAAATCTCTTACACTTCTCTATAGCTCTTTATTCTTTAGGTACCTTCTTGGACTTCTGCTGGACTTAAAGATTAGTTTAGTTGTTGGTGTTACAGTTGGTTATTATTTTCTTAAGCTGTAAACATGTACAGATTTATCAACATGAAGAGCTAGCTCCTATAATTTCTATTATTTCTTCACAAGATTTATGTGCATGAAGCTGAACCTGATTTTTAAAAAAATTTACAGCTTCGTTGGGATATAATTTGCATACCGTGAAACCTTACCTACAGGGAAGTGCCTGGATTGTTCAGTCAGTAGAGCATGAGACACTTAATATCAAGATCACGGGTTTGAGCCCAAATTTGAATGCATACTTATATTTTCATGCCCCTAGAGGCTTTGCAGGTGTGGCTACTATGTCACATGTATGTCACTGGGTGGCAAAGAAGAGAGAGGCCATGTCTATAGTCAGCGTTCTGATCTATGCACATCTGAATGATTAGTGGCCTAAAAGCCTCAGAGGATCATCAAGCATCACCAAGCAGGTCCAAATGGAGTCCCAGGAAGGAGAGCAAGTGAGAGACTAAAAGAACCCTGCCTGGACTCTAAGGAGTTAGACAGTAGAACTGATTCTGGATATGGGGGCTTTGGGCAAGCTGAAACCGTGGGCCTAGTCATGGGAGAGCTGGTTCTGCTTCTTGTCTGTTGTGCATCAGCAAGGGGGAGATACCTTCCCCTCCCTTTTCCCTCTCCACTGGCAGTAAGTGAGAGAGTTGGCCCCAAAGGGGTCATGAGAGCAGGAGAGCTGTTTCTGCCCATAAACTGCTACAGCATTTGGGAGAGCAGGCCCTGCATCTCACCTGGCCAGCACAGTAGAGCTGACCCTGAAAGACAAGAGTTCAGGTGAGCTGGCCTCCAGGGTATAAGCCTGGGAAAGCTGTCCCCACACCTTGCCTGGGCAGCACATTAGTGCTGGCCCTGAATGTGAGGTGAACTGGCCCCACCTGGAGGGTGTGAATGTGGGGAAAACAGATCTGCCTCTTATCTGCTGGGAGGCAGAGCAGTGAGAGAGAGAGAGAGAGAGAGAGAGAGAGAGAGAGAGAGAGAGACCCTCTTCTCTTCCCTCATGCCTCTCCATCTATGACAGGTGGGAGAGCTGGTCCCAGGTTCATGTGAGTAGGCAAACTGCCCATGTACCTCACCAGTTGCAACACTTGGGAGAGTGGACCTTGCACCTAGGATGGGCAGTGGGTAGAGCTGGCCCTGGTTGCAAGCAATGCTGGTGAGTGGGCCTCGAGGGTGTGACAGCTGGAAAGCTGCTGGGCTGACTAGCTCAGAAACATCTCAGGTCCAGATCTGGGGCTTTGAATTGGCCCACCCCACATCTATCCCATCAATGAACTGCTGGAGTACACAAAGGAAACAGTCCTACAGATATACGAAACTCCAGACCAAGAGGATTTCCAGTCCAGTGAGGTTTCAGATAGTGTAGCAGAAGCCAGAAGGCTCGTACCAGATCAATGAGTCATTGCAATGAACATTTGCAAGTGAAGAAGTGTGAACAAAAGGGTATACTGTGGGACACACTGTGACACAATACAGTTTCCACAATGAGATTTTGTTGTTGTTGTTGAGGTTCCAAGGGTGGGGATAAGGTACAAGGGGAGGAAGAGTGGGATTGGGGTACGTGATGGGAAATTTACAAAAAAATAATAAAAAGTTTTTTTTCAAAAGCCCTACATGTATAGTAAGCAATTAGGACAATGTAAAATATCAAGCAACCAGCCCCAATATCTAATTCCAGAAGACTTTTGTCATTAACCCACAGACTTCACACGTATTAGTAGTTTCTCTTCACACCTCTCCTCTGGTCCTGAAATCCATTAATCTCTTTTCTATCTTCCTATATTTCCTTTATTTGTATATTTCAAACCAATGGCACCATGCAGTAGGTGGTCCTTTGAGTCTGGGTTCTTTCACTTGGCATAAGATTGCAAGTATTCATTTCTGTAATCACATAAATCTGTACTCTCACTTTGTGACTGAACAATATTCTATTACATGTATATGTTATAAGTTTACCCCTTTACCAACTCAAAGACATTAGCATTGTTTTTGTTTCCTGTCTGTTTTGAGTAGTATGCCTATAAATATTTGTATACATGTCTTTATTTCAATACTTGATTTTAATTATTTTGCATACATACCTATATTTCTGGACAGCATGGTAACACCATGTTTAAATTACTGAGAAACACCAAACTGTTTTTCTCAGTTGACTGCATGCCTTGTTTGTATGTGTACATGTGTGTGATGGTATACATGTGCACAAATGCATATGGAGACCAGAGGTTAATGTGAATTGTCTTTTTTAATCATTCTGTCTATCTTTTTATTGAGATGGTATCTATAATGCAACCTAGGACTCATTGATCTGGCTAGTCTGGCTGTCCAGGAAGCCCCTGAGATACAGCACCAGGCTTTTTCTGTGGGGTTAAAGGATTGAACACAGGTCCTCAAGTGTACATAGTAAGCATTGCACTGACAGAAACATCGCTCTAGCCTCTGACTGTACCATTTTATCGACTTCATTTTACACATGAGTGGCATCTCCTCTTTATACATATCTCCATAACTGAATATTCTAAACTCATCCTCTTTGTTCTAGTTAATCATCCTCAATGAAGGAACCACTAATACATTTATCTATAATTATGGAAACATGTAAACCACATATATAAGCAAAAATTAATATGTGGATTCTAATATTGAATTATTTCAAATGTACACCGGTTTGTGTCATTATGACTATAAAATAACAGTAATTAAAATACCATATGGAAGGCTTTGGAAGGAGAAAAAAGAAGAGAGAAATAGTGTCAATATAATCTCAAAAAATTTTAAAAAAAAAAGAATGTCAAAAATGTTATATTTTATAAGGCTAGTGATAGTATTTAAAGCAAAACACAATGAAATAAAATCCCTTAGAAATATCCAAAGTGTAAAGCAAAACGATGATTTTTATACATTTAAAGGTAAATTTTAGAGTAGAGAAAAAATGGCAAAGCTCCAAAGTAAAAGGCCAAAATAATTGCACAAATAGTACCTAAGCTGAAATATAGATTATTTGCCTTGTAGGGAATGCCCTTGTTAGCCATGATTTAAGGGACTGGTGGATAAAGAGATGTTATTTACTACATATCCTTTATCTCTGTCTCCCTATTTTAGCTTGAAAAAGGAAACAGGTGATTGTTTACTTTTAGTGTTCACCACATTTTAACACATTTTAAAAGTATTTGATTCAAGAAAAGGTTAGTAAATAGGTAGAGAAAACCGTGTTTCTGTATTGAAGGAAAATCCTAGTTTGTTATTTTATAGATTTAATCTATAACACGTTAACATGTATGTATAGCTTAAATAGTTTCATGACTTATACTAGCCCATTATTTATGTTTTCTTTTCCTTACAATAAATTTAATATGTTTTAAATAATTAGATTACTTTTCCTCCTCTTTCTTCCCTCTAGTCTCTCCCAGCTACCTTCTCTCAAGCCTCTTCCGTGCCCCCAACTGTCACATTCATGACCTTGTTTTCTTTAATTATTGCTGTGCAATCAAACAATAAATACACATATATACGTGTGTATGTATGTACACACATAAATACAATTTGATAAGTCAATTTTTGTTGTTTGCATGTGTATGGTTTCAGGACTGATCACTCTGCGTTGGACAACCAGTGGGGGGTTCATACCTGGGAAAGATTAATTCTCCTCCCATTATAGAGACTAACATAATTTTCTAATAATGGTAAACAATCTGAAGAAGTGGTAAAATGAACATGGAAAATCAAATATTCTAAAGAAAGATTGTGAACCCCTGGAGAAGAAAAAAAGAAATTTTCAAGTAATAAATGTAGGGAAACACAGGTATTAAACATGTAATCACTGGGATAAAATGTTCACAACTGTTATATGCTCTGAACAAACATTTATTTGTGAACATGGTCATATTTTATAATTAGTGTACCAATACGAGTGCAAATAGGCAAATTATTCAATCAGGTAGTAACAGCAATGTTATACATGACATTGCTTAAATTGTGTTAAACTCAGAAATTTTAGCATAGATATTTGGCAACATAAAAATAACTAACTTTCTCTAAAATATTCACCTGTCACATCTGAGTATGTTGTGTTGCATTCTAAAAGAGAATTAAGATTATAGACAAATTTTAATTTGACAATTAGATTTGAAAACGTGAGTAAAGATTGCCCAACTTGGTCTAGGCCTCACATTATCAGAAAGGCCTCGAAAATGAAAGAAGGGGTCATATGGAGAGATAAGAGTTATAGGAAAGTATAACTGTGTGATGATGGCACAGAGAGACAGATATGTAGTGCTGGACTTGAAGAAAAAGTATGAGAACCACAAAACGAGAAATATGAGTGGCCACTGGAAGCTGCGGATGACAAATATGGGATCTACCCTTAAAGTCAGTGGATGTTAGCTCACTTCTACTAACACCTGGGATTTTCTTCATTGAAACCTATTTGAGACTCATGACTACTTCATCTGTAAGATGACAAATTTATTTTCTTTAAATCCTTTCAGTGTGTGGCACTTTTTTGCAGTAGCAATGGGAAACTGATATATGCCTTAGCTATCAGCTATCGTTCAGAATGTTCCACTTATAGCAAGGATTTTGATTAAGGCTACCGCCAAAACGGACTTAATTCTTGTTCCTTCTCATACCAATTAACTGTCAATCTCTGGCCCAGCTATTTCAGGATGATGGACTAAGAGGAGTCCAAATTTAAATAAGCTGAATTTGAAGTGATGGAGAATATCTAAGTTGAAATGTCACTTAGTTTGAAATGTGAAAATCTTGCTTCCCATGTAGCTCAGCTTTGGGAAAACGGTATTGTATCTAAGAACCAGAATGTCACAAAAGAAGAATCAAGTGTT
Organism: Rhabdomys pumilio; assembly: GCA_030674055.1. Classification (NCBI taxonomy): domain Eukaryota; kingdom Metazoa; phylum Chordata; class Mammalia; order Rodentia; family Muridae; genus Rhabdomys; species Rhabdomys pumilio. Next base: position 24,848,111 of record JANHMN010000005.1, read on the forward strand.
GAAAGACAACTAAAATGGAAAGGGGAGTGTTTAACATCCTAGGCTATCCCGTCATTTACTGAGATGAAACAGACCTTCGCAAGTGGGATGATACAAGAATGAAGAAATTACCAATAGGGGTTATATGGGCTCCTTACAAAAAAAAAAAAGTACTAGAGAAAACTAATAAGATTGACTAATCCAATCACACTATTGATCAAGTGGAAGGAGAGTAAAACTCACCCTAATGTTCACTACAAAAGCCACAGTCACTAGTTCATCTGGCTTAAAGATTTTGTTGTCTGGTTCATAGACAATACTGCCCTGCTGAAAACTGCCCATGAGCATTTGAAAGGGTTTGGTCTTAGTGCTTCATTCCCTGGTTCTAAAGCAAGTATAATGTCTAGAAATCAATGTGTTTTATTTAGTTTCTTTCCCAACTCCATGGCTTACACAACAATATAAAAAAATCACTACTGTTAAGTTCAGAGTGCTGTTAAAATTCTAGAGATGGCATATTAAATTTTACAAACTAGCTTGTTCAGGGCCTCTGATCTGCATCTATTATGTGAATTTTGTCAAAATAATTCCCTATGTCTGCCTCTGTCTCTGTATATTATCAATGTATAATAATGCATTCTGCCTGGTCTTCATTTTAATTAAATTATATTGCTGCAGTATAAAGTCCTGGAAGTTTAGAAAATCAGCCATCCGCCTTTAGTAGCATTGCCATAAACAATCGTATTTTTCTTCAAGGTTATTAGCAACAATGATTGCATAATTATTTAGTACAGTATTTGGCAAGAAAGAGTGGTGTTTCTGTGAGAACTAGACTTCCTAAAGGTTCACAATACATAAGAGTCTGTCTAAATTGTGTTAGAGAGAAACAGGGGAACATTAATAGTAATAGGTGCTAAGCTATGGCTGCTTTGTGCACACAAAACATTCCTGAGAATGATGCTTTAGTGTTCATAAATTTTCCTTCAGTAAAACCTAAGCTCACTGGGCAGCCATGAGAACAGGACCCACTGAATATTTTACAAATAAATGGGAAGTGCTTTACAATTTGCATGGTACTCTCACATACATTATTTCATTTTAATCCATATAGCATTCCTGCTTGGTAGGCATAGCACAATTAATTAGATCTCCAATATCCAGAGGAAGAGATTGAGGTTCAGAAAGAGCCTAAAAGTCTATCCTGAGCAGAAATTCCAACTCGGATGGACCCTGCGTGTCTTTTTCTGCTGTCACTCTTGACCCACCTTAACAAGTACCCAATTTCCATGCCCCAGTGGCTTTCTGTCAGGAAAGCTAGCAGAGATAATAATCTTTCATTTCTTTCCACTCATGAATTCATAATTGTTAACTGAGAACAGAACTGTGTTAGACGGTCAACTTTATAGGCACAGTGCCTAGGGTATAAGTTTTTAAAAGAACAATTACATGCTTGCAATCTCCAAGCAAAGCATGAAAAGAAAACCAGAAAAATCACCACTAATAAATGTTACGTGAGTATCTGCAAAACCAAGCATTATGCCAGCTTCTCAGGTGCTATTTGTGTCTTCAAACTTAAAGATAAAATGTTTAATGCAGAATATAAATTGTTCACATTTTAATATGAAATATAATCTCTAAAATAAGAGAACTAAGGCCTTCCCAAGGCTTTTAAATGGCACAATACTCTGGTAAGCAAGTATTATTGTTCATTTCAGTCTGGACAAACTCATTGGTAGATTGTAAAACTTATTTCATGAGTCAAACAGCATTTTTGAAATAATAAAATATAATTTAATGGAGAGTAATGGAACAAAAGTGATCAGAATAGAAAGTAACAAAATATGCTAGAAGAAAATAAATATTTCGTAGGGATAGTGTATTCACTGTGTGTGTTACTATATATATGATGAGTCACAATTAACAAACTCTTGTGGCATTCAGAAATAAAAATTGAAAAATCATTTGTAAGACAGGGTCTAGAGACAAAAACGTCATGATTTATCAAAGAATACAAGAAACAAATCAGTCAAGACAACATTTGTAACTATTATTGCCTTCCACTCCCTTGTATAAACTCATCTCAAGATACTACAGTCCTTCAAGATGTGGTGAGAAAATACTTTATCCTTCAAAGCTAGATGTTTTAGAGAGTAAAAGAATATTTCTTTTCTTTACAATATTGCTTCTCTTTTAATAAAGTGTGGTTTTAAAAGCCCATTTCTAAGATAAGTCCTGCTCTTAAACAGCCTACCCAAACAAAACTGTCTAAACAACATGAAAGGATAACAATCTTTTGTTTTACCTCTTACGAGGTGAGGTTGAAAATGATTGTGGTTCTTTATTTATTTTTGATATACTGGAGAGAAAGCAACTACAGCCAAATCGACCTTATTTAAATTTCTTAAAATTGCCTAGTATCAAAGTATTCAACACATGCTATTCTTTTGCCTAAAATGTTTTTATGCACACAATTCATAAGAGGGCAACTTTCAATTTCATGTTGGTGCAGTGGCATCAAAACAATGTGCATTCATTAAGAGCCATACTTTGAATTTTGATCTTTTCCCTGGCTAGTACCACATTCTCTGGTATTACTGGGAAGCAGCTGAAAGCTGTATTTCCCAGTCAATCACTCCATTACAAGAGTAAATAACTGGTATTATACAATGTTGCTAAACTCTAATGTACCAAAGGTTAAGTATATTAGATGCATTTTTTTTTTACTCCAAATATTTTCAGCGCGCAAACACAAGACCATTGTTAGTCAAGGTGATTCTATACAGGAGTCCCTCTGGTCTCATCTGTGGTTTCACTTTTCTTGGTTTCAGTTGCCCAGTGAACTGAAGTCTGAAAATATTAAATGAAAATTTCTAGAAATAAATACTCCACGCAGTTTTAGCCTGCATGACATTCTGAGCAGCATAATGATATCTCTCCCCATTTCATCTTGCCGAGACAAGAATAATTTCAGGCTAGTGAGATGGCTCAGCTAGTAAACTGCTTTACATGCAAGTCTGATAACCTTACCTGAGTTCCATCCTTAGAACCCAGGCACAGGTAAAACGAGAGAGCTGATTCCACAAGGTTGTCCTCTGACCTCCATGGGTTCAATATGGCACATACATACATACACACAAACAAGTGCTTACATAACAATGATAATTTTCAAAAACAAGAAAAGAATCATCTTCTTGTCCAGCATATCCATACTGTAATACTAATGGGCTATTAGTGTCACATAGAAGAGTCTGTTATCAAATCAACGGCCATGCTATTGGAGTGCTTGTGTTCAATTAATGCTTAATTTACTTAATGACTCCAAAGCACAAGAACAGTGGTGTGAAACAGACGCTACAGCATGAAACATGGAAGGATAGATTAATTCTGACTACTTGTGTGACAATGCTGCAGGGCACATAGACCAAAATACCAGCATAAAGGTTTGCTACTGTCCTCAGATCAGGCTATCCACAGATTCTGTAAGAGGTCTTAGGACACGTTCCCCAAAAGTGAGAGAGTAGTATTATAATTTACTAGGTAAACTTCTTCTCTTTGTCTCCTCCATCCAACATAAATTCCCTTGTTAGAATCACTCCTAATATTACAGATTTTCCTCTTGTAACACCTACCAAAGCATATGTAAGTTTGTGTGTGCTATTTATTTTTCTTTCATATTTTTTTTCTTTCACTAGAATATAAGCTATGCCAGGAGGAATTCTGTTTTATTCTGTTTTATTCATTCTCATATCCCCGGTGTCCCATACTGTGCCTGTCAACAGGAGGTACTCAATAAATATTGCATATTTGTTGAATGATTGAACAAACAAATGAATAAAGTGAAAAGTGACCCCTTAGTCTTGCCTGTGTAGTGGAGTATTGTGACTCCACAGTAAGAGGCAGACACAGGCACACAAAGGAACTCCCAAATATGTATATGATCTCAGAACATCTCTCTAGTCTTTATGCAACTAGACTTGAACAAGTCATCCAGAAAACAATTTTACAACATTGGGTTTCAGTATGCAAGACCTATTAGGAAACAGTTGAATAGCTCCTAGATGTCTTTTATTTTCTTCTATCTATCTAATTATATATATCCTAACATTACCATCTTGCATAACCCTTTTTTTATGGATGGATAAGATATATATCCTCAAATAGTAATACCACCCAAATCAAATCTACTGACTGGCTAAAAGAATAATGTATCATTATCAGGTTGAATTTAGGACCACAGTGATGGTTCAACATTGGGGAATCTATTCCTATAACTCACTATCTTAGAAGACTAAAGTAGGCTCTACCTAACAGACAACCCAGACAGATAGATACCCACAGCCAAACAGTGAATGAACCTTGTGGACTGTGATGAAAGAATAGAAGGATTACTGGCCCCCAAAAGGATAGGAATTCCACAGGAAGACCAACAGAGTCAACTAACCTGGACCCTTGGGGCTCTCATAGTCTGAACCACCAACCAAAGAACATACACAGGCTGAACCTCGGCCTCTCACACATATGTAGCAGATGTGCAGCTTAGTCTTCATGTAGGTCCCAAAACAACTGAAAAGGGAGTTATCCCAAAAGCTATTGCCTGTATGTAGGATATGTTCTTTTTCTTGGACTGCCTTGTTTGACCTCAGTGGGAGAGGAAGTGTCTAGAGTTGCAGAGACTTAATGTGCCAGGGTAGAAGGATACTCAGGAGGGCCTACCCTTTCAGTGGAGAAGGGGAGGGGGTTAGTAAAGGATTGTGGGAGAGGGTGACTGGGAGGAAGGCAGTGAACTGGATGCAAAGTGAATAAATTTAAAAAGTTAGATTTAATTTAAAAAAAAAAAAGAGAAACGCTATGACTATTTTCTCAAACCCTGAAAAGGAACTCAATATAAACTCACCACCTGATAGAGAGTCTTAATAAATTAGGAGTTATATAGAAACAAAGCATTTCAGTCCATCAGGCAGTGTGTCAAATCAAGGAATCTCTGTTATAATAAATTACTAGAGAAAAGGAAAAGATACAACTCTGAGAACAAGTACTTGTTTATAACAGATAACATTTTATCGACATAGTTTTGGTCTGTTCTTATGGCCTTCCTTTGGTTCTTTGGGCATTTTGTGTCATTTTCTGCTTTTGCATTATTATAGTTTTAATGAAATATTTATTGTTCCATTAAATTACTTCTCTTGAAGAAAAAGTTTTTCATTTTCTTAGTTATTTTTTAAATGTCTCCAAATTATTTCTAGATGTATCTTGAGTTCATGAAGGTAACATAAATTTTTTCCAGTGGCTATCAGACTACTTTTAATTATATATTACTTTCATAAATGCAAGAATTATGAATTCTGAAGCCTTAGCCTGAAGCTATTAAAAACCATCTGCTTAATCTTCTCATATTTCACATATCAGCTCTGTCGTGCTGTATCTTTACCTTGGCTGTTTACTGTCAACCCCTTATTCTAGCCACTATAGATGAACGGTACAGTCATTACACTGGATGCCAGAAACAGTGTTGCCCCTTAGTCTTCCTTTTTTATTTATTTTCATTCATTTGTATTTTATGTTCATTAACGTTTTGCCAGCCTATACGTTTGTGCAAGAGTGTCACATCTTCTGGTACTGGATTTACAAACTATTGTGAGCTGCCATGTGTGTGCTGAGACTAGAACCCTGGTCCTCTGGAAGATAAGTCAGTGTTATTAACCAGTGAGCCATCCCTGTACCCTCCCCCATTCTTTGGCCTTCTAAGAGTCCACATGTGGTTAAAAAAATGATGCAGCCCATATAAATAGACTGAACATTAAGGTTTGTTTGGTTTTTTTGTTTGTTTGTTTGTTAGTCTCAAATGCCTCAGAGAGAGCAAGCTAGTCTTATTCAATCTTCTTTATAAACCAGTGTAACATTTGCAAGAAGACTAACAATGAAATCAGAGATGTACCCATGTGACCAGAAGATACAATAACGTATATCATGACAACCAATGACAAATATTCACTTGTTGTCTCTGCAGAATATGAGGCAAAGAATGCAGAAAGTCAGAATTCTAGATGGAATTAAAGGTGTCACAAAGGAGGGTGTCACATGGCTCAAGAATGTACTCTTCCATCTTGATTGTTTCAACTGCCTTTTAAGTATATTCACACCAACATGAGGCCCTGTGCCAATCCCTGTGTCTAAACCATTTCTACAGTCCTTCTGAAATACTGTTGAATCATTGTTTTCTTTCTTATTATACTAGTTTTTCTAGTCCCACTTCAGAGTGCCAGAGGCTGAATCTGTGACTTATACAGTACTGTGTTAATGATCAAATGCTATAGGTAACAGGCCAGAAACTGGTCATGGTCCACTCTGTTTACTTAGCGTGGCAGCTGTCATGGTATTGAGCAGAATGTTGTCTCAAAGCTTAGCATTTTTAACACTGGATCCAATATAAATCCCCTTTCCCTATATTTAATTATACAAAAGACTAGGGCTTTAGTGCATGGCAGTGTGCTTCCAGGAGAAGTTGAAGAATGCTGTTGTACTTGCCATATTTATATTTGTTGCATTTTGAGAGCAGTTCAGCATCATAGAGTAAAACTTTTCCTTCTCAGAAGCCAATTGTAAGTTCCAGGATTATGCTAAAGTGGGCTGCTGTCAAAAAGAAACCGTGCCTTGTTACTATGAGCAAGGAGTTGCACACAAAATACACCAACACACAGCCATTCTCATTAAAGTCAGTTGGAATTTTGGACAAGTCTTGAGTATAAATTATAACTTTATTAGCTCATAGCGCTTTCTCGGGAGAAAGTAAATCTAATAAAAATTAGAAGGAACTTATTAAGTGGCTGCCTTGTTGCTATTTGCTGTGACTGGGGAGGAAAAAAAAAGTAATATAATTGTGGGGTTTGCAGCCAATGCACTTTTTTGTTGTGGACTAGAGAGCAATTCAGAGAGCAGATAGGAGGAGGTAAAAAGAGTATGCGTGTCTCATTACCATTGCATTGAGAACTGTTTAATTGATGCTTTATGTAAGCGTTTCCTGCTGCCGAGTTAGGATGATCTTTAACTGTTACTGAGAGAGGAAAAGCAGGCTCCACACCATCATCAGAGGTCACCAAGGCACACTGCTTATTTGCAAAACTGCACAATCACCTTCCGGAGAAGGGATTCTAGGGGAGCTTACCAGACTTACATTGTACAGAAGGCAGATCCCATAATTGCCAGGCATACTGTGGGGAATGAGATGATGGCTTTAAAGGAACTTGCAATTATTGTTGTTGTGATTATTTATTAATCAAGACTTTTAAACATTGGCAAGAGAAGCAGAGACTATGTCATTCTATGCAACAACATTCTCTAACCACCTGATTTTTCCAACATAAGATGCATTGTAATATTTGGCTTGTTAGTTTGATCCTAACGTTGAACGTGCCAACTACTATGTAAAAGGAGTGAAAATTTGAATCATACAGTGCTAATTCTAAATGGGGAATGAAAAGAATTATCTATTACCTGTATCTTTATCTTTAATCCACAAGTATTACTTGGATGTTAAGACAACTAATCATCTAAATTGGTACATTTGTGTATATTTGCAGTTTTCCAGGAAGACTATACATAATACTGTTCACAAGTTCACAAGTAAAAACATCATAACCCATAATATCATAAGAAGGACCAATTTTAATGTCCCTCTCCCACTTGTTTACCAATGAAAAGCCCAACTCCCAGGGATGAAGAAGAACTTGCCTGAGACCACAAAGCTACTTAACAGGAGATCTGAAAGTCGATGTTTTTCTTTTCTTAGTCTAAATTCAGCTGTTTGGGGTTGTTTTAGCCAGTAGAAGAGCTATGATGAGGTATCAGGAAGATTGCAGACAGCATTGATTAACAAAACAAGTGCAACCAGAGATTACCTTTGAGATTCCTTTTAGCTGAGGGATCTTATTAACACCTAGCTTCATAAAGAACAGCATTATACAGATACCCTTGGAATGATTTACATTTAGACATTATCTTCATTTTATGATTAGTAATTGCCCTTGCCTACTGATTACTCTTAATAGTGTTGCTTGGTTGAGACTAAAATTAAAAAAAAATAATTTGCAGAAATGTGGAGGTGGCTCAGTAGATAAACTGCATCTTGTTCAAATCATAAGCCACATCCAGTGAAAAGTATTGCGCTTTATTGGATTGAGAGATCCAAAGAAATGTAACCTGCAACTTCAGATTGGCCATGCATTTATAAAATTAGAGATTAGTATTCTCAAAATCTTAAGGATGGTTTGATATATATATATATATACTTTATTAGTGTCATATATATTCAACTCTTGCATAAGTGGTTCTGTACTCCAAAGTCCATTTCCTGAATGCATTTTGCAATGTACAGGAGTGAAAAATCAGCCTTCTCCTGTACCTTTATAAAAGTACTAAGGAATTATGCCCTGTGCATTGAATTCACACACACACACACACACACACACACACACACACACACACACACAC
>JANHMN010000005.1:24856586-24870156 GCA_030674055.1 Rhabdomys pumilio
ACACACACACACACACACACACACACACACACACACACACACACACAAGCAAACCAATTTGTTTTCCTGACTACATAATAATAGTGATTTGCATTTATTTTTTCTTTAGGATCTGTTATTCTGCCATTGTGTTAAACCCTTGTTTGTTTGTTTGTTTGTTTGTTTTTACCAATTTTTATAATTAAACAGCAGAGGAGAAACTGAGCTCTTCAAAGTTATCTAAAGATCTAGTAGAGGCTAGTACTAGAAAGTAGTATCAGATGACAGACTAACTGGGTCTATTTTAAGGCAAAAGCACCGTTGGGATGTGCAGAGTAATGAGCCAGTATTCTCAGGCTTAGAACATTTAGGTGCTAGAAAGCATTTTGAAATTCAGAAGGCAGAAATCTGGGGTTCCAACAGGTAAGCAGGTTCACCAACTGAGAAAATGGCTACAACTTGGTATGGTTGAGCTATACATATTTCAGTAGGGCAAAGACATCTAAGATACAGCATTCTGTACTTCCCATTTTAGAGGCATACTAGAGTTCCACATTTAATGCACAACATCTGTGCTTCATAGGAGTTGAAGCCAAATGCTTGGGTGATATCCCATTGGTACTCTATATGCAGAAGTGAAAGCATAATCCACACAAAGTAGGATTTACAGTTGCAGCACTCCAAGCAAACTCAGGCCTCTCAGTAAAGTAAAGGCTGTTAGTACAGAAAATATATGAATGGACTAAATCAATTTTATTAGTGTCATATGTATTCAAGTCTTGCATAAGTGGTTCAGTACTCCAAAGTCCATTTCCTGAATGCATTTTGCAATGTACAGAAGTGAAAAACAAGCCTTCACCTGTACCTTTGTAAAAGTACTAAGGAATTATGCCTTATACATGAAATTCTCAGAGAGCCAATGCCATTCTAAGCACAGTTCGATACTATGCCAGGGGAATGGTATTGCTATTAATTTCACTCCAAATCAGAAATCATTAGCTGATACAACAATCACAGAATTATCAACCAATGTGAACATGAACCAAATATTTTACAATTTTCTAATACGCTATTAACTCTTCTTTTGCAGTGTCTGTGGGATATGAATATGAGATGTGCCCTGAATTTATTCTCTGGGAACAAAGGACAGTCGTTTTGCAGGGCTTTGAGATGGATGCATCTAACCTAGGAGGCTGGTCCTTGAACAAGCATCATATTTTTAATCCTCAAAGCGGTGAGATAATTTTAAAACTTGTGTTAATACTAGTCTCCTAATCCTGTTTAGTACTCATTTGTTGTTAAAAATTGGGTCAAGTGTAAGAGAAAAATCACCTATGATGATGCCACTTAGCGATGTCCAAATTAATACATTTGCTTGTGGGCGCTATACATTAATGTTAAGTTTGTTTTAGTGCTTCAGGATCAGAACACTCTCATCTGTTATCCCATTTCCTTAGTTTGTGATTGAAGCCTTGAGTAAATAAGGAAATCAATCATGAGAAAGGATCACATGTTATCCAAGTTCACACTGACTTTTCTGCTCTGGTCATGACAGCTCCACTCAAGCTCCTCGGCTTGCTCTCCCACTCCACTTGGAAACTAGTCCTTAGGATTTCTGTCCAGATTTCCTACAAACACCTCCTACTTGTAACTTCACCACAAAAAAAAAATGAAAAATTACACTGCTCTCTCTTTAAACAAGCAGTTTCTACAGGAATCTGTACTAGTACATATACTTCAGAAGGCAAAAATAATATGTCTTCAGTTCAGCCACCCTTCTATTCTCCCTGCATTTATGGGATACATATGAGTTATTTTGAGAGGCCAAGAGCTGCATTTTGTGATTGTGCCCATGATCTTATTTCATTTGTACATGTAGTGAAAAACAGCTACACAGAAATTTTGATGAGCAAAGGTAACCAGATTTGTTCCACCAATAGAATGGCAAGTCCTATCCTAGTCCCTGTGTGAGACCCAGGTAAACAAATCCTTTACTATATGTCACCAGTATACCTCCCCCTTCCCCTTGAAGAAAGATGCTAAGTTCCATTTCAAAAAAAATTACAGCAAAGCTTCAAGTACAGACATAAAATGTCAACATTTTTTCCAGTTGTCAAAAGGAAAGCACAGTTTTCAGAGTACAAAAACGAAAGGGCAGATGCCACTTGTTAAATTATTAGGGTATTTTTTTGTTTTGATTTGAAAGAGTTTGACATTTTAAGCAGCCATTTCTTTTCCACTCACTTTTATTGGCGTATATGGATTGTCTCTTTCAAACACCTGTCATTGACATTAAACACAAAGTGGAAAATGACCTCAGTGGAACCATCCCCCAGCTGCATGCTCCCAGTTTTGTATCTTCTTATCATTTGTTTCACATTGATGTTGAAACAGAGGGGAGCCATTCAGAAAGCTGGCTTTGGGAACCACACATTGCTTACATTCCTAATTCACCTATAATTACTTCTTAGGTAATTAAATATGAAGTCACTTCTGAGAATTTTGAACTGCTTTATTGAAGTATAATTTATACATCATAAAACTTACCCGTTTTAAGTGCACACTTAAATGATTCTTAGTCAATTTCTACTTGTGCTGTGATCACCAAAACTGACATACGGAATATTTTATCACAACAAAAATATCTTTTGCATTACCAGCAGGCTCACTAAATCTGCTTTCTGTTTCTACCTCTGATCATTTTTAATGAGAAGGAACCCTTACTATTTTGGATAATTTCTCCTCTCTCCTCCAAAGGACATTTATACACTGACCATCTCTTTTGTGGAAGCATTGTGTTTCTCACCAAGAACTGGTCCCACTTGTCAGGAAATAGAACTGAAGCCAGCTCTGTCAATGCCTTTCAGCTTGACCTTACATACAAATGCCTGTCTTAGGGTGTTTCTGAAGTCAAAATCCCACCCACAAGGCAGCTTTAGAGGCAAGATAAATGTAAGAGATCGAGGTTCAGAACATGGAACACCAATTTAGAAAGCAACGCTCTTCCCCCTTAGGTCAGATGATCTTTTCTGACTGATTAAAGCAGGAACAATGTCTTTCCAAATTCTGCCACTCTGCTTCTCTCACGCAAAAGCCTAACTATTTAGGAACCCAGACTTTTTTTTATCTGAGACAGATAGTAGATTAGAAACAAGAATCTATCTTCCTCCAATTTCCTCTTGCTGGTTAAAAAGACACCTATAATTAGATTGGATGTCTGCTGCCATTCTATTCTCAGTTTTTCTCTGGCTCCCCAATCATTATGCGGTGGGTAGTTTCCAATAGGCACTGTACTTAGACCATTTGTCATTTCAGGGACCACAATTATATCACTTGACAATTAACCACTGCTTGTGCAGAAATGGTTGAGAACATTCAGCCTGATGCACATAGACAGTTTCTGCTTTTATCATGACAACACCACTAGAAATCCATGGCTTTCAACAAGGCTATCCACAAATGCACCCCTTGATGATTGTATAGAATACATATTCATTCTTTTTAATTCTTTAAAATTATTATTCATTTCAGAGATTAACCATAGTTTTTAACATACTCTAGTGTTTCCTAGGAGTTAACTGTCAAAAATATTAGAATAATACACAATACTAATTGTACATTATTATCTATCAGAAATAACAAATTTCTTTAGCCTCCCAGATAGTCCAGTAATTTGTCAACAATTGGTTTTACTGGGAAAAAGTAAAGTGCCATTGATCACACTGGCATATCTCCCACTTTGTGTTATACTCTCTCAGTCAAGTAGTTAGAAAAATACGTATTATGTCCCTTGTTGGTCATAAGTCTGAAAAATGGTTTCTCCTTTGAAATCAGCATAAAGCATCACCCACTAGCTTCCAATGGAAATTTTATTTTTAAACTTTTTTATAAGCTTCAGGAGAACTTTTGAGCAAGGTAGCAGAAAGGTAGGAGTAGAATGTTTTTTAAATCTGCTTACTTTATTATAGTGCAAACTTGGCTCTTTCTGTAGCAAAGAAAGGGAAAACTTGGGGGAGAAATGGTATCACATTCAGTGATATTTCATTGTCGACTAAGACATCCAATCCCAAAGAAGTTGGCCTTCATATAAATAACTTGTGTTGTCCCATTTCAAAACAAGCATGCGTTGCAGAATAAACTAGAAAAGAAGCAGCAGTAATTGATCAAAATTTCCAGAAACATAAACAAAATATTTTCACAGCAACCTTTTGCAGAAGAATTGGTGTTAAATCATTGTTGCTAGATGGTGTAGCCTCGTTCTGTGTAATGGAAGGTTAAACAGATTCTTGAAACAACAAAAACACCCTTCAAAATGATCTATTTTTCCAGGGCAATACAAAAGGGGTTTGCCCATTTTTGTTTTGATTGCTTCAGCCTTAAACAGAAATGGTAATTTCAGTCCATGGGCACTTTAGTACCTTGCGTGAAAGCAAGACATCAATTGTAGAGATGTAATCAGAAAGGACATTGCCTTATGTTTTATTTCCTTTAATCATTCTTCTTTTTTGATGGAGTACTGGGCTTTCTAATAGAAAAGGGGAGTTGTGGAATTGCAGGCTTAGAGGAATGGGTTAGAATAGCCATCTTTAGTTTTTAAATTGCCAGGAGCCTGGTAATAACATGTCATTTTGAGGGCAGTTGTTAACTATACCATTATATTGATATAAAAAATGGAGATCTACCTGTGAAAATAGATGTTAATAGCAAATCACATACTTCCAAGCCAATAATTGGAAAGATTTTTGAATAGTACACCCTATCGTGAATTGCTGAAGTACTGACATACTAAACAGTGGTTTCCTCAATTACTAACAAATGTATCATACTCTCTCATTGGTCAAATATTCAGCTAATAATCATCAGGTGATTTCTTTTCAATGATGTTATGCAACTGCCATTACAGTTTTATTAAAATTGAAATATTGATCACACTACACTTAAATGGTTTGGGGGGTCCTATTAATCATATTGAATTAATTATTCTAAATCATCAGAAATGTCCTTACTGACTAATAAAGTTATTAGCAGTTTAATAAGTAGGTAGTGACCATAAAGTTATCCCACAGTTTTGTACTAAAAGATCAGTTTATTGGAATGGAAACTTATAGCTACTCTTGTAAATCATAGGCTGAAAAGCTAGCTGGAGTCACCCTGGGAGGGAATAGAAACATATTTAAATTTGAAATCCAAAGGCCATATGATGGATGGAATTTCTAGTTCCTGGAAGTCCCTTTATAGGAATATATTGGTGCCTTGACATGCATATTTTATGTTCTTATTTATTTTTACCAGCAATGTTCCTATCTCAGAATGATCAATAGTTTCTTATGCAGAGCTGAAAGTTGGAAGAAAACTGAAGAAGACATTTCAGGAAGCATTTAGGGAGAATAACAGATAGTGTGGGGATGTAGATAGGAAGGAACAAGAGAGGAAAAAAATAAGGGCATACAGTATAACTGTATCCATTCATTTGTTGCCAGTTACTTCGTTCTGACACATTGCATGCTTTCTCAAAACATGGATGTTTCACCTGCCCTGGCTCATTCTGGACTGACTTGTGATATTTAGCACAGCAGTATACGTTGCTTGGATTTTCTGCCCAGGCACAGCAGGTTTGCAAAAATGATTGAGATTTGAAAAAGGAAACTACAAGAGACTCAAAGCCTATTTTCAGCATTTACTGAATACTTATAAAACTTGGCCATGGGGATTGGAAGTAAAAATATTGAAAAGAAGTAAGACAGACAGTGTGCCTTCAAGGAGTTCATTCATATTACAATGGGGAACATAGAGAAGTGGGGGAAATGTATCATACAGTGTGATGAGTATTACAATAGCGCTATGGAAAGAAAAGTACGGTCACACACAGAGGAGAGTGACCAATTCTGCCTGGGTGGAGTATTAGGGAAGACATAAACTGAGTTTTGAAGGTTAAAATGAACAAAGAATTCAGGGTATGGGACAATAATGCATACAAAAATCATAGCAGAAGGAAAGAGTATGAAAGCAACTATACATTTTTTGTCATGATCAGATATGGGGATACAAATGAAAGTGTAATGAAAGAGAAAAATATCTCACAAAATATAGGAAGGCCAACCAACACATAATTTGTATCCCTTATCAATAATGAATGAACTCTTTATTCCATGGTGGATAGTACGTATTGTAAGGTTTGAATAATCTCTGTGCCAGGAGTCTGGACAATTATTTGCATATGGGTATGACTAGAGATCAGAATAACTGAACTAAGGCAGTAATAGTAGAAACAGGGGAAAATGTTGAATACATTTAAGGAGGTACTCTCAATGGGAATTACTGATTAGTTAGGCTTAGAGAAAGAAATGAAATGAACAGTCATCAAGATGACCAGATTTCCAAATTAAGTAACCATGTACTAGTGACAATAACATAGGATGTTTTTTTTTAAAGAGAGAGGAAGGGAGGAGTTTGGTAGGAGATATGAAAAATGTAATGATCTCAGTGCCAACCTCTTTTCAGTTTGAGGTAACTGTAGCGCTTCCAAGGCAAGAGGTCTAATAAGAAAGTGTGTGCTAGATAAAGACTCCAGACAGAAGAAAGTTTCAGTTAACTTTGATGGGAGTCAAAGGCATGGGTAATTACCTAAACCGAATGACTGAGAAACATTTTCATAAGTTGGTATCTCTAGTATTGGCAATGATGTAGTGAGATCTGATCCAAGCCTCTTTAGTACAGCTTTGAAGTACAGGGCAGCAGTAGGATTTCTCTTCTCAAAAAAGCACATTGCCATCCTGATGGTGTTTTACTAAGGTTAATATTAAATTGAATGGAGAGTCAACTTTTTCAGAACAAATTGCATACTGAGGATAATTTGGAGTCAGGCAAATGAGTGTAAGGCATCAAAAGAGCCAACCAGAAATGTCACAGAGAATCCACAGAGCTGAGTAAATGGGAGACCATTAAAAGTTAATTATCAAATACTTTATTATAGACTTTGGAATCAATATTAAAGAGAGTCTTTGCATTTCCCCACTTCACAGAAAGACAAACTGAGGCAAAGTGTTATACTACTCTTTGTTATAGTTATACATTTAAATAAAATTAATAGTAATGTGATTCACTCTCAGATTCTCCCATAAGGCCAAAGTTCCTTCATGTTTTGAATTCTGAAAGAGAACTTAACTTTTGGCAAGATATTTGTTTGGCAAATACTTTTCTAATTTTTTTGTTTCTCTTTTTAACTGTGTCTAGGAATCATTCATAAAGGAAATGGGGAAAATATGTTCATTTCCCAGCAGCCCCCAGTCATAGCTACCATAATGGGCAATGGACACCAAAGGAGTGTAGCCTGCACTAACTGCAACGGTCCAGCCCACAACAACAAACTCTTTGCTCCTGTTGCCTTAGCTTCTGGCCCTGATGGTAGTGTGTATGTTGGTGACTTCAATTTTGTAAGGCGAATATTTCCTTCAGGAAATTCTGTTAGCATTTTGGAATTAAGGTAAGTTTCTTCTAATCTCGGTATTTCCTTAACATATATATATTTTAAAAGCCAGAATAATATCATGCAAAGAGACAAGTTATAGTCAACAAAAGCACTTAGTTGTTTTGGAGTAATTTCTCTCCTATTTGTTGTCCACCAAGAAGTAGTTAGCTCTGAATCCGTATATACACAAATAACAAAAGTGGATGCAGAAAATTGTATTTGTATATATGTGTGCATGTACGTGCATACATTTATATGCATATACATGTAACAATAATAACAAAAAAAGAGGTTATCAGCTTAAGAATGGAAGGAAATATAAGAATGATTCCAGCGCAGGATGCAAGGAAGGACTGGAGGGGAGAAAGAATAGAGGAAAAGTGATGCAATTCTATTCCAATTACAAACCCCAAATATATTTAAATTCAAAGACTGATTTAAATAATAAATCTATAGTTTAAAACATATTTTTCAAAACATAGAGGAAGAAGAGTAATGGTCATAGGCCCACTTCACCTACTTGAAAGAACATTTCATTGGTGATTTGAAGAGCCAGAAAAAATTGTCATCCCTGAATGTGAGGCCTCCCTGTCTGCATGGTCTCCCCTGTTTTATGGATTTTCATACTTCTAAGCACTGGCATAAGTTGCTTAGTGCTGGCCACAGTCAAGCTAATAAAAGTTACCTGTTCCATTGTTGCTAGCAGCAGTCTCGCCAGATTTAAAAGGGCTTTTCAGCCTTTTGAAGTCACTTAATAAAGAAGAACATTGAAGTCTGTTTTCTCATGGCATCACAGGGAAGGAAGGAGACACCTTCTACCTTTGAAAGCACAACTCAATGATGATTAAAGCGTCCATCTTTAGGTTTCCTTCCTCTGTTCTAAGTATGTTCTTGAAAGTACAAAGAATGTTAATACCTTTTGTAAAGAATTTATACCTTTTTGCTCTGCTATATGCTGAAATTGCATAAAAAATTACAACTAAATCAATCAAGGCTTAATCAGCTTACTTCTTCCCTTTCTGTGGCTATATGACAAACTATATGTCCTTTAGAGTTCACAAAATAGAAAGCATCCATTCCTATTCCATTACAGCTTCACTCCTGAGGAAATTAGCAGAGCTTTCCTTCTAATCTGTTATGGCAGATTTATCCAAACACATGACTCTGGAAATTAATGCTAAAATTTCTCTATATTCCAAAGGATTTTGATATCACTTTTTGAATTATTCCATACAACAAGTTTTGCTTCGGGCATCACTTCAGTGGTGTCAAAAACAGTGACTGATGGAGACAACAAAGTATAAAAAAAATATAGGTACCCAAGACTATTCAGATGCTTCACATCCTTTTCACTTACCACTATGTTCACTGTGATGAAAGTTTGAATTTGTTTGGATATTACTCGAAAGTTTTTACATTTCAATTCTTGCCTTGGAATTTGCCTCCCTTTTCTCAAACTGAGTTATTATTTCACACCTAGTATGGGAAATGTAGTCCCAAGCCACCATCCATTTTCCACATTAATTCACTGGAGTTTTAATACATTTCTTAATTATAATTGCAAATGCTGTCATATGGAAGAAAGCTGCGAAATCCCTCGGCTAATAAAAAATAGACCGTGAAGTTAAGACTATGTAAAGACAAAGAACATCCAGAAAGTCTATAGGAGTACTAATTCATATCATAGCACCTTACCCTAATCAAGTATTCATGGGCCTCAAAATGTCACACCTCAGAGAGATTTGTCATTTCTAGGAGTATATATCTCTTTGGGCATCAGTAGAAAGTCAACAAGAAATCTAAGATAGCTGCATATCTGGATTTGAAAACTGTTTATGGAACATCCTACATGGTTTTTATAATCCGAGGGGTGTTTTATTAACATGATGCCAAACATGGATAGAAACACTGAGCAATTCATTCAACATTTAGGCTGTCAGATAGTAAAAGTTCTAATCTTACTGAGCTGGTCCAGTTAATCCTATAAAACACCTACACTACAGAATAACTACATATCTTCTTCATTAAAGGAAAATTATCAAAATATGTAAAAACAAAACAAAAATTATATTAATAGAAGGAAGTCCAAGCTGAATTTATTCCTTTCCTTTGAAATTTAAGTGTAAATTTACCTAAGGTGGAACAATTCACTCTCGTTGATGAAATCCACAGTTAACAATTCTCAACAATTCACAAATTTGCATTTTAGTACAAAGTACCCTGTAGCCTTCAACACAAATTCATTTAAAGGCTAAAATAAAGTAATGACATCTAGGTACAAAGTGATTTCTATCGGTATAAAAAATTTCATTTCTGTTCCTTTGAAGTATTGTTCAAAACCTGTATCATTCTTTATTCCTGTATTCACTCAACAACACGTTGTCACACATCTGTCTTCAAGTGTAGAGGCATGAACATATGTGAAATCACACTCCCTGCTTTTCTTACTTAACCTATCACTCTAGTTGGCTTTTCTTAGATATGATCCTTCAAAATTTCTTAACAGTTTTTGTCTGACTCAGGTTTCTCTGAGAATCTATTTCAAGCTAAGTACTCTCTCCATAGCAAGAATATACCACCCAAAATTGTTCCCATATCTTAACATGTCATTATTTTCCTTCCTTTAACCTCCATGTTCCCACCAGCCTGCCAGCAACCATTTCTGTAATGAAGCCATATCATAGAATCATGGTTAAGAGGGCCTTTTAAATAAGACACAGATTTTTGTGTCTTTCTCAAGTCTAAAACTCCTCTGATTGGCCATCATAAAAATAGGATAGCTAAATATACAATGTCAAATAATAAGTCCCTATTTGATTATAGCCAAAACCATAGAACCAGTTCATGTCGGCACACATTAACCATCATGTTTACATAGAAACTAATGTAGTTCTTATAACAACCACCTTTTTTATTGAAAATAGATTCTTCTCTCATACAATACATTCCAACCACATTTTTGCCTCCCCCCACTAATCCTACCCGCAATCTACCTTCTCCTCCAGATCCACTGCCCCTCCATTTTCTCTTCAGAAAAGAGCAGGCTTCAAAGAGATGACAGCCAAACAGAACAAAACAAGATACAATAAGACAAGGTAAATGCCCTCTAATTGAGGTTGGTCAAGGTAACCCAGTAGGAGGAACAGAGTCCCAAGAGCAGGCAAAAGAGTCAGAGATACATATACTCCCACTGTTAAGGACCTCACAAAACACCACGTTTTAGAATCTATACTGATTTGCAGCCTATGTGTATAAATTAAATAATTTGCATATCATTGGTGACTTTATATATTTGTTATTACTGTCCTAGATGTAGATTTTTCTGGGAAGAAATAAGCTGATTTTAATAAGGCCTATCTAACTTTAGAATCAGAATGTTTATTAAATTCTACTATGTTTAAGTAGAAACTTAATTTTGTGCCAGTTTTGGTTGTGGTGTTCAAGTCACTTAATTCAATTTATCCTACTTGAAGCACATTAGTTATTTTGTCTCACTGAATATTTTTTTCTTGGAAATACAGACTGATATAGTCATTATGTTTGCTATATTCAAAATTGTGAATGGAGGAACAATGTCATGATCACATTATTTTAGAAAGGGCAGAGAACTCTCCTATATCTTGACTCTTTCAGATCATACATTATACAATTTACCCTGTCCTCTACCACCTAATATGTAAAATTGAATCCCACTTTACACTTCAAACATCTGCTTTCATGTCTCATACAGAGATCCATATATGGATCATTTTGACTCAATGTTTGATGACTTTGGGGAAGGACATAAAATTTGTCCCAAATGGAAACCTCCTATAGTCCCCACTTTTCCAACACTTTTATTCCATATTTGACCATATTTAATAATTCCAGATTCCATTTTGCATTTCAAAAATTGGAAGACTATATAGTCTTCTAACCTTACCCCAATCAATCCAAAACATCCTCCTCTGAGCTTTCTTTTCTCTGATTTCAATAATCACTTCATTTCATTGGTTGCCAGTCATCTTCCATGTCTGCCATGGTCGTTCCTCATGAGCTGAACAGGACCAGAAAGAAATGTTCAAAGATATTTTTTGTTTATTTATTTTTGTTTTTTTTTGTTTTGTTTTGTATTTTTGTTGGGTTTTTTTTTTTTTTTTGAGACAGGGTTTCTCTGTGTAGCCCCGGCTGTCATGGAACTCACTCTGTAGACCAGGCTGGCCTTGAACTCAGAAATCTGCCTGCCTCTGCCTTCCAAGTGCTGGGATTAAAGGTGTGCACCACCACTGCCCGGCAAAGATATTTTTATTGTTAAAATTTTGCCAAGTGAAACATTACTTCTTATTACTTAAGTCTACAGTAGTTCATTACTGATTTCCTGTAGTATTGGTCTACAAATATGATTCTTAATGCTTTCTTCTAGCGAGAATCTCAAGTAAGATAATAAAGAAGTGAAGCTTACAAGGTCATTTAACTCAAGTGTTTCAAAAATCACATTTTCAGAAGACCTTTGAGGAGATAAAGCTTAAGATATAAAGTTTAAGTCCTGATTTCCCTGTGGATTTGCTGCTTGTCTTAAAATGTATCCATATATATATATATGCACAAATACATATATGCATACTTTATTAGTATAAAATTGATATCACAGATTTGAGAATTTAATGTCTATTAGAAGAATCCATGAATATATCATGTCTAATACATACTTGACATGTTGTCATTTATAATTTGCCTGATCATTTTCAATTGCCAGAAAGTTAAATACCTCTTCATCTTTAAATATATTTATGAAAGACAGAGAGAGGAGAGAGAATAAAAAGAAAAAAAAAGAAAACAATAGAAAAAAGAATTTTTCTTTAGGATCAACTTAAATCATGAAATATCTTCTTATTAGTAAATTCTAGAATCTGAAGAATTATAGAAGTAACTTCCTTCTTCTATTGAAAAGATTTTCACAAGTATAAAATTAACTGTCTGAGATTTCTGAGCTTTCTCTTCTTCACATACAATGTGCTCAAGTTCAACTATATCTCATCAATTATGACTGCTACTTTTCTCCTTTGATCATGGTTAGCCTCAGGGTCGTCTTTTGCCTTTATAAAACTAATAAGGATAATTATATAAGTAAAAATAGGAAACACCCTGCCAAGTATTTTGTATGAATTCAAATATGCACTATGCCCTAGCTCACATCTCATCTTCTAATTTTACAATGCTATTAGAAAAACCATTAGGCATGACTGGAAGTGATTTGTTCTTTATAGAAACCTCATACTTCTAATTTTTTTCAAAATTCAGTTATTCTCAAGATATTTATTTTGTTGTTCCATTAAAATTGAAAGAGAAAAGAAAATAAGAGGATAGAAAATATATCTTGATACCTTGAGCAATTTGGACTCGACAAATGTCAACATGACATGAAATTTTCTCTAGAGATTTTACTATTTCTTTTCCAGTAACTAGTTAATATTTCTTAAATGACTTAGAGGACTTGACTCCTGTCATTGATTGGAAATGGAGGACACTTGGAAGAGCACCCACTTAGAAGCAGTTAAACCTGCCGAAGGGTGTTGAAACTTATAGAAACTCTTCTAAAGGATCAAACAGAATCTTAGCTTTGAAGAATTCTATGAATAGCTGAGATATTGCCACAAACCACCATTTTGTTCTCAGAACTAGAACTACAAATACCAGAAGCACTGCCTGTAGATAAAATAGATGGCTATCTCCTACCTGAGTTTAATCTCATATACTGGCAGTGGCTTTAAAACATAAGACAAATAAGTTCGAATAATAATCAGGAACAGAGCCACAGCAATAAAGAAGTTAGTTTGAGATGACATTTGTTGGAACTAGAAACTCTAAAAACTCAGTTATAGACAAGTGTGGATTCAAAACCATAAACAAAAGAAAGACACAGAAAGATAGGAATGAAGTCTATTATTTCTGGTCAGGTATAAGGAAAGAAGCTGAGATGAGAATAAACAATGCATGAAGGGTTACAGCCATCTCCAAGCAAGACACTCATATACCCCTGACACTAAGTCTGTACACCTAATGTAAGGTAGGCCTGGTCCCTATTTTCTGTCTTTCTACACACACACACACACACACACACACACACACACACACACACACACA
>JANHMN010000005.1:24889413-24954400 GCA_030674055.1 Rhabdomys pumilio
CACACACACACACACACACACACACACACACACACACACACACACACGCAGCATGCTATCTTATAGCCTGATCTCTGGAGGCACAGATCCTTGTTTTCATGGATGACAGCTCTTCAAAAAGAAATATCACACTATAAAAAATTGACAACGTGTTATTCTCATCTGAGCATTTGCAAAGACACCTGATGAAGGTGTCATATGATAAGTCAAGAAAGAAATGTAAATAAAAGGCAGTTCAGTCCAAAGAACCCGATAGTAAAAATATTTTAATTACATATATTTTAGAGTATTACAATAAAAAAACAAAACTTTTCAGTAATCCAAATTTTCAACAACAGTGGTGTGTAGCACCTGGGCCACCAGAGTGGAAAGAGGACAGGTTCCCAAGCTCTGGCCGAGGAACTGGCAAAAGTATATCATGTCCAGTTTTTAAGTGTCAGAAAATAGGGCTAGCCCAGGCAAACTTCTGGACTTTTAAGGCCTTCTCTTCCCTCTTCATGTCCAGGATTAGTGTTGTCCATTCACCTGAGGCTGGATCAGGTCTGCCTTTGATTCCTCTAAATTTCTTCTCCGAGACTTACGAAAGTGTTGGTAGGCAACAGCCTCATTCTGTCAGCAAGTCACAGCTCCACACAGCCCGTGAAGTTTCCTTAACCTTTTAGAGACCTACACTCAGGTAAAACTGGATCCTTGACTTAGGTGTGGGAAAGAATTTCAGGATAAAGTGGGAGTTTATTAAAGATAGAACCACACACAAAAGAAAAGAAAAGAAAAGCTCTCAAAACAAAACATTGTAAAACTGATAATAAAACAAATTACCCTAAAAGAAGAAGAAGAAGAAGAAGAAGAAGAAGAAGAAGAAGAAGAAGAAGAAGAAGAAGAGGAAGAGGAAGAGGAAGAGGAAGAGGAAGAGGAAGAGGAAGAGGAAGAGGAAGAGGAAGAGGAAAGCATACCTGACCTGTGGTCTCAATTAAGTCTTAATGCCTCTTAA
The DNA here is from genome assembly GCA_030674055.1 of Rhabdomys pumilio. Taxonomy (NCBI): domain Eukaryota; kingdom Metazoa; phylum Chordata; class Mammalia; order Rodentia; family Muridae; genus Rhabdomys; species Rhabdomys pumilio. The sequence continues at coordinate 24,890,405 of JANHMN010000005.1, forward strand.
AAAAAATTCATCACCCATCTAGCTAAGCATAATGGTCTTGAAAAATATTAATCTAATAATCTCTACTGCTTGAAAATTGGAACTGTAGAGAAAGATACAAAGAGAAACGTTCAGCTTCTTTCTCATAAACCCAACCCTCTAATGGTAAGCCCTTTTAGCAAATTTTGTGAGTCCATCTGTACCTGTACCATTCTTTTCTTACACAAAAAAGTTATTATTCCCTATGTAATGTATGCAATTGACATATAAAACATAATATTTACCATTTTAACTCTTTTACATGTATATTTCTCAAGCAATAAATACAATCACATTTTTGTGCAAGCAGCACATACTTATTTTATATGTATAAATTTTGTGGTGTTGCCTATCAAAACTAAGGTCTCAGACATGCCAAACACAAACCTACTATGGAGTCCAATGACATAAAAATAAATCTTTCTTATGATGATTTCATACATGCATATAAAGCATTTTGATCAAATTGGTTCCCCTATTTCTCCACCTACATAAATTGGGAATGCACAAAACTAGTACTAGGTGTCATTTGAAGATGAATGCAGTGTATCTAAAATGTCTAAGAATGATACACACTAACTTCAGCAGTGGTGCCTCTAAGGAAGTAAGGAGAGAGAGTGGAAGACTGAAGCAGTGTTGATTCAGCTCTATCTATGATATTTTCTGCTTTGAAAAGCAGGAACAATTTACTTTAATATTTATGTATTATGTGTTTATGTGTTATATATTTATGTGTTAACATATTATGTGTGAAATTTTAATGTTAGTAGTATTGAGTTCTGAGTTGTCTACCATTTGAAATATTGAGTAGTTTTGAAACATTTTGAATCAGAAAGGGATTTAGGAAACAACTTGAAATTTTACACCTAACAATTACATTTCAAAAACAATTTAGTTTGTTTTATTTAAAAAAAAATTCTCTCAAAATACTTCACAACATATGAGGCACCTGGAACAATACATGAGAACACTTACAGGCATTGGCTTCAAAACAGGGTCTTTTTTTTCTTTCTTTTCTTTTTCTTTTATTGAATATTATATTTACATTTCAGATTTTAACCCCTTACTCCATCCCCCCCACCATTCAGGAACCTCCTATCCCATCCGCCCTCCTACTGCTTCTATGAGGATGTGCCCCCACCTACCCCCCACCCCCACCTCCCCACCCTCGAATTCCCCCCCACACTCAGTGTTCAGCCTTCATGGGAGCAAGGATCTCCTCTCCCACCTATGCCCGACAAGGCCATTCTCCCCTACATATACAGATGGAGTCATGGGTCCCTCCCTATGTGCTCCCAGGCTGGTGGTTTAGACCCTGGGAGCTCTGGTTGGTTGGTATTGTTGCTCTCCTCATGGAGCAGTAAACCCTTTCAGCTCCTTCAGTCTTCTCTCTAACTTCTTCATTGGGAATCCCTTGATCAGATCGGTGGTTAGCTGTGAGCATCTGCCTCTGACTATGTCAGACTCTGGCAGACCTCTAAGGAAACAGCTATATCAGGCTCTTGTCAGCATGCACTTCCTGACATCCACATCAGTGTCTACCTTTGGTGACTGCACATGGGATGGATGCCCAGATGAAATGGTCTCCAGACGGCCCCTCCTTCAGTTTCTGTCTGAAAACAGGGTCTTTAGAGCTCTATCTAGTTACTAGTATTCATCTCTTATTTCATGAACTTAGTGGATTTAAGCCTCTCCTATTACTTGCAGGCTTACCAGCACTTTTAGTACATGCCCATATTCAGAATTCTCTGAATGGCTGACTGTGAACTTCCCGAAAAAAGCATCAATGTAATGAGTCAACTTTATCATTACCCAAAGTCACTGTTTCCTTGGGAGTGAGTTCTGGCCCATTTAAAGTTTCTCCCTGAGGAATCACAGGATTAACCACTCAAATGTGAGGTTATCTTCAAGCCTCAAATATCAGAGCCTAGCGAGGAAGGCCCAATGTTATTTGCTCTATTTTTCTTCCAGTTTCATTTACTAGCTATTTCATTTGGTTTTGCAAAATCTTGTTAAAGTGTGTAATGGATTTGGGGGGAAGGAAGGTAGGTAGGTGGCCCAATTTTACCAGTATTTACTCAGGAAAAGAAGCTGATTATAACAGTAATTTCCCTGAGTGGCCAGGAACCATTTCTCATTTTGGAAAGCATCTCTAACCCAAGAAAATTAAAGCCATACTAACAGATTGACATGTCTGTGTTGTCCCTCTCCAAGCTGAAATCTATCAGAATGGATTTTGCCAACACTTTTACCACTGCACTCTATAGTCATTTCTCTATCATCTTGAACAAAGTAAAGTCAGAACTGCCATGGTACTATCTTAATACTTAGTCTTGCAATGTACCTTCTTGCCTTTTCCAAAGTAGTAAAATGGGGGTGGGGAGCATGTCTAGGGAGAATGAACTGAACAGGGGCTATGTTCGATGACATAAAACCTATAGCTCATAAAGCAAGAAAATGTTTGTGAAACCACAGGTAAACATGTAAAACCCTCTTTTATTTTTAATGCTGGCAGTATAGCTGGTCCAACTTTGACATTAAGACTTTATTCAAATAATTGGTTTAAATATTTACAAAATACTATCCAGATATCACAGAAAGCCCAAACTACCAGTTTGTGAGCTGACTATACATAATCTGATCTTCTCTTGCTCCTAAAAACATTAGAGATGTTTGGACAATTGGATTATGAAACCACTGCAGCCTCAAAATATCTTATCTGACAGTATTTTATTATGCTTCTGTTTGCGTTTGTTATTTATAAGGCTCAGTCTTATTATTTTCTAATTGCTTAGAGTGTTCTATTTCTAATAAAGACCTGAGTCATTTGTCCTATACCCATATAAAGTCCTCTTTTATGCAGGAACTATGATAATGCCAGTTACACAAAAGCTTCCTGGTTATCAGACAGAAATCCAGAGATGCCATCATTTTAATTAAGACTTTCAATATATTTAACTGACGTCAATGAGACACTGGCACCAGTAACTCCTCATTGTGATTCATATGGCTCCCACTGATATTACCTACTTTGCCAAATCCACAACATCATCCCTGTTTATCTTACGAGGAAAAGAAGAATGTTATCTGAGTTCCACTATTTGGTTAAACTTTTCAAATTGCAAATTCAAAACTCATCAAGAAAGAAAAGAAATATGGCCCAGCCCTTAAGTAGACTATTTGAGAAGACAAGAGATGAATCATTAGATTATATGATATCAACCTTAAACATTGCAAAGGTTCAAGGAATAATTACTATCTTGAAATTGATAGAAAGGAGGGAAAGGGAAAAGTGATCTAAAAAGGGAAATAGACACAAGGATAAAATAAAACTGAGAACTAGAGTCTAACCTTTATCCATAATAGGTTAAGCCTACTTTAGAAGGAAAAGGAAGTCAAAGAGTAAAGCAAAGGGGTGGGGTACGTAGAGTAGTAGAGAATTAAAATGAGAGATGAGACTTGGATTTTTAGTTCTTGTTGTAAGGAAATGAATTTATCCTAATAAGTAAACATGTAAAATGTATTGCTTCTTCATTTATTGGAATTGGAGTTTTGGGTAACCTAGGCTAGCCTTGATTCTGTTATGTAAGTGATGCTGGCCTTGTACACCTGATCCCCTTGCCTCTGCATCCAAATGCTGGGAATTACAGGCATGCGCTACTAGGCTTAGCGCATAATGTGTTCTTGAATGTAGCCAGAAACCTATCATACTCTTAATAACAATGTAGGCTTTAGATTAGCAACTTCATGTCATGTTATACCTCACCCTTACCCACTTGGAATTGCATTCCACAGCTCTTTGAAAGTGGTGCAAGCAAAATGATGGGGATTGAAAACTGATGTAGTCTCTGTAGCACACAGACTGCTTTGACTAGAAAAAAAAAAAAAAAAAAAAAACACAGGATGCTCTCCAGACTGATCATCACTGTCAGCATGGAGCAGATGCTGACAGAATTACACATGAGGCTTCTGCCATCTAAGTCAAGCTATGTTGAAGTAGGTAATCATGTACTAGACAAACCACAGCATGATGCCAGAAAACTAACTGTTAATCAAAACCATAAATAAGTATTAGCATCATCAGTGTTCACCTTTCAGAAAGATCTTGCAGACAGGACAGCTGTTATTTCATTTGGCCTTTATAGTAATCTGCTGACATGGGCAGCTCAGCTATTATTCCCACCATTAGACAAAGATGAAAGGCTGAGCACTGGGAGTTTAAGTACACAAGTTCAAGCTACAGCCACCCAGACTGAATTTCTTCTCGCCTCATATCACTCATGGACATATCCATGTAGTTCAGTTTATAGATGGAAAGGTATAGAAGTGACATGGAGGTGCCCAGTCATGATGAGTCATGGGAAATGACAAGCATCTAGCCCTTTTCATTCTTTTCTGCATAACTTTCTTATGCCCACAGATTAGCAAACTTCTAGATCAACTTGCTAAGGGGGCAGGGAGATGTGCTGAGAGATTTTACTCCATGAAACTGACTGAATATCTTGAATATCTTACTTTAATTCAACTGTCATGTTTTTGTTTAAATTCCTTTCTCTCTCTCTCTCTCTCTCTCTCTCTCTCTCTCTCTCTCTCTCTCTCTCTCTCTCTCTCTGTGTGTGTGTGTGTGTGTGTGTGTGTGTGTGTGTGTGTGTTTACACACAAGCATGCCACAGAACATAAGCAGATTTCAGAGAACACAGCAACTTACTGGAGTCAGGATTTTTCTTTCCACTTTGGTTCCAGTCCAGGCCACCATAGCTGGCAGCAAGCATCTTCAGCAAAGGAGCCATCTTGCTGGCCCTCAGCTGTCATGTGTGTTGGCACATGTGTGTGAGGAAGAGAGCGAACATGTACATGATTTTGTTGTAGTTGCACATTATTGATTGAGCCCAAGCTGATCTTTCTTAATGACTCCTGAACTTCATTTAAAGGCTGAAAATTGTATATTGTATACACACAGTGTTCATTATCTTGTCTTACCATTTACAAATGTCTGTCTACTGCTCCAGACATAAGTAACTTCTCTTCTGGCATGAGATCCATTTGTCATGATGTATGGATGGTGGAGAAATCTTAAATGGGCTTTCTGGGTTGTTTTGAGTGAGTACTAACATGCAAATAATTATCCTAAAAAAAAATCTCTGTTCTTTTTTAGCTAGCCTACTTTTCTAAGTAGTAAGCACTGTTGGCTTACTGCTTCATATCCTGCTTTTACTGATCATTTGGGCCAATGTATTCTACTTAGTTTGCTTTTTTTTTTATTAGAACATCTTGGTCATTCACATACCTTGAGACTTATTTTCCCTAGAGTGAAACAAATGCAATTATCTTTTTGCTGGTCCATTGGCAATAAATGAACTTTCCTACCTATTGCTAATTGTTCATGCAAGGACTTTGGGAGGTGCTTGTTTTTTTAGGATTGAAGAAGCATTTCTTTAAACTGTATCTAAGTCATGTCCTATATCTTAGCCTGTATAGACCAAGTTCCCCTTAAATCACACCCTAGTCACATCTTTGGGGCAAGAATTCCACCATAAAAATAAAGCAAGAAATACACAATTTGAGCTAGAATCATCTACGTATCCAATTTTTCGTAACAAAACGTTGTTATACCAGTACCACCCTTGCCCCGGAATCCCCAATTAATTGCACAGCATGGAGCTGCACTTATTTGATTATCTGTATGAAAATTTTAACCAGCTTATAAAATTGTGAAGGCTTTTACCTCAATAGTATATTAGTGCAAATTTCTTCCAAGTTAACAAAACTGATTTCAACCCTTACCTTGCCTCTGTGGTGAGTCTAACATAGGGCACTGTGCTAACAAAGGTTACATAAGATTTTCAACACTTATATCTTCTACTATTTTCAGTTTCCTATATAAGGATATAAGGAACTAAAATGCTAAATTATTGCCTATATGGAAACCATTGTCTATGATTCTAAGTTTGGAAAAGTCATTTTCACAAAGAATAATAGCAATGATTGTGTAATTACGATGCCACTTAGCAGTCCCATTTTATTTTATCCTCTTCATAATCCTTTCATTTCCATGGTGCTTGTGATCTTCAGAACATTATTACTTTGTGTAGGAGAGAATGTACGGGCAAGGAAACCGAGATAGAAAATGGTAAAAAGCCTTACACAAACTCCTATGAGAAATATAAACTAGACACACTCTAAAAAGCCCATCCCTAACCTCACCTTGGATCCAATGTTCTCTCTGCTCTCTCACACGCAATGATGCAAATTAGTGAGAAATCTTGAGCCATCTGTGTTTCTTTGTATCTCTTGACACAGTGAGTTAGAACAAGATTACAGGACCTGAACACAAAACTGTATGGACAGAGAACAGTGGATTTGTTGTGGGTGAGCATGGAGCTACTCAAGACTACAATCTCCATAGATCAAATTCATTTGCAGTTCATTTGATCTATGGTCTTTATCTTCCTGTTCTTGATTGTCAAACCCCCTTTTTCTATACTCAAATCATCAGTAATTGATAAGACTATCTTCCTCTTAATGCTCTTTGGAAAAAGGGATTGTTATTGCAGCCTCCCAACACTCATTTTAGAGGCCTCCACGTGTAGCTTTTGACCTCCTAGCATGCTTTGTTTTATTCAAGTTTAGATGTGCACAGATATGAAAAAGTGGAAATTTAGTCTATAAATCTGCAGGATTTCTTGATCACTTCTGTTCAGGTATCCTGGATTTGTTAAACTATCAAAATAAACCTGAAAATTATATTTTTATCCTCAAGAAGCTTATTACATAAGCAAATCGTGTTTGGAGAATTCACATTAAAAGCACATAAATAAAATGATAGCTTCTGCAGTTTAGGAGACAGAGAGCTTGCAGTGAATTAGAGTTTGCAGAGAAAGCTTCAGGAAAGAGAAGTGGCTTAATTTCTTCACCTAAACATGATATTAATACTTGCTACATGGGGTTATTATTACTACTAAATGAGAATATATGTGTAAAAAGTCCAGCACTGTACCTAGAAAAACATAATAATCTCACAAATTGAAGTGATCGTTGTATATTGAACATCATACATGTGTTTTCAGGGATGTTTACTGGATTTTATCCTAAATTCATATATATATATATATATATATATATATATATATATATATATATATACAGATTCCAGGTTATACCTACTCTAATAAGATACCACTGATGAGCTTAAGTTCTTCACTCCTGTGACATCCTGAATTTGCCCCAAGTTATATCATAGTATAGTATAATATACTATAGTATAGTGTACTATTGTATAGTTTAGAAGAGTATAGAATAGTGTAGTATAGTACTGTATTTGCTTGGGTTTTTTTTCCTTCATAACTCCTATTCATTTCTGAGCTCCATGTGGGAGATGTCATGTCTGTTCTTACTGTACATACTTCCAGTGCAGAGCACAATGCCTAACAGACAATAGGTGTAAAGTAAATGGTGAACAAATGGCAAAACAGACTCTTCAAAAAAATTTTTACCAAAATACTGGTTGATGGAGAGGGGGAGGGAGCTGTCCTTTACATTGCTGTGCAACATTTCAGAGGGTAGAGCCTTACAAGCTGAAGAGAAAACAAAATGCTCCAAACTGAACTGGTCTGTCTTTCTCCAACTCAAGACTCTTGGTTAAGTTGTTTACCAACTTACTGTTCTTGTGATACCTCTGAAGTGCTTCAAACTTGCTATAACTTTTATAAAGCAGAATGTCTAATTAAGGACCTCACACCATTTACTAGTCACACAGTACTGGAATGGGTTTAATAGGTGACTCCTATTGGAGAAATTCTGATTACATTGTTTACTACACAAAGAAATCATCCCCAGCTGTTCATTAAAGTCTGTAGTGACACACGGGTACTGAAAAATCCTCCAAGTTCTAGAAGCTTCATTAATAGCTACCTAACAAGAGAAACTAATGGGTTCATTGTGCAGATGTGTAGAAGCGCAGAATCTTGTTTGGCCCTTTCTGATCCCAGTAGGTAATTAAGAGGACAACAGCTAGATCAGCTGAAGAAAAAAAAATGTTCCTGCCTAAGGTGTGAGCACCTTTATGTGATAGCAATTTTAAGAGAATTTAGATAAACATGAACAAAGCAAAATAAATTACCACTCTTTGACTTAAAAAAAAAAAAGCTTTACAATCAACTGGTCAATGTTGGTTACACAATTCAGCTCTTACTCCTGGAGACTAAGCTGGCACCACATTATGTTGAAAGTTTACCTAGACTTTGTTTTAATCACTTAAGTCTCTCACACACAAAAAGAGCATATTGAAGGAAGAAAAAATACAATATTTCAGTTTTCTAGTTGATGGAGCTACAGATGGGGAGGATTTTATTACTATTTTTCAAAGCTTATATTCTGAAAAGAAACTTTCTTTCACATAGAAATAATTTTTTAAAATGCAGATAGCCTCAACAGCTGGAATTTTAAAATGATAAACAGAGATATCTTCTGCCAACATTTGAAATTGTCATTGGACACAATCAAAACTTCTGAGTTTTCTGTTATCTAATATGAGGTTTTAGCTCCTGTTTTCAGGCTGTCTGGCTCCACATCAGGACTCCCAGTGATCACGTTAGCGTGCCCCCTTTCCTTCAATATTGATCAGGAGCATCCTGTCCCCCAACAGGTGATAAATTTGTTAGTAACTATACAGGATGTGTCAGCTTCAGGCAGTTGCCTTTCTAAGAGTTATCGTATTTATTCATTGGAGGATAATAAGACAAGAGAAGTCAAATAATTTCACCTGTAATTTGCAGCTATTTCATACAGAGTGATGTTTCACAGAGAAAAGAGCCTGCGGTTCAGATATTATATAATGTCCCCTACTTTGCCTAAGACATTGTGAATAATGTCTTACAGGATGCACTGTATTTATGAGCAGGTCCCTTCATGGAAGCCGCTTGTTGGAGCTTAATGCTGATGAATGGAGACAGGTTATGGTCTGTCAGTGTTTTCATTATGTGCACTAATTTTCAGGGATTTATTTATTTTCTCACAAAACTAAAGATGTGCTCCAAGTTTAACATGCTGTACAGGCATCTGAACCCAGTGTTTTCCTTAGTGGGTGTGTGTAAGTATGGGGACTTAAGCTGGTTGTGTGTGTGTGTGTGTGTGTGTGTGTGTGTGTGTGTGTGTGTGTGTGTCTGTGTGTGTGTATGTGTCTGTGTGTCTGTGTATGTGTCTGTGTGTGTGTGTGTCTCTCTCTCTGTGTGTGTGCGTGTATGTGTGTGTGTGTCTGTGTGTGTGTGTCTGTGTGTCTGTGTATGTGTCTGTGTGTGTGTGTCTCTGTGTGTGTGTGTGTGTGTGTGTGTGTGTGTGTGTGTGTGTGTGTGTCTGTGTGTGTGGTGTTCTTCCCACTTCTATCCCCACCCACTCAGCATCACTGTCTGAACTTTTGGTAAGTGCAGAGATCCATATTTCCTCATTTGGTTTAAGAATGAACACTGGTTTGCATTTTTAAATCCTGGAAGTAATTTTCTGAATGCAGCTTAAATCTTTTCTTATCCAAGACTGTGGAGTATTGTATTATAAGTGATAATAAAAAACACTGTTGGTTAGCACATCAAAGGATGTGATTGTTAAATTATGCCTACAACATTGGACTCCAAGGTTTGGAAAGCAGAGTACAACCATGTAAATATATTAAACTAAATTGAATCTGCAGATCCTGCTAGCCCCATATGGCTCTATGTGATCTGAAATCACTCACTTTCACATCTCTGAAGAATAAAGCTTAAAATATTCTTGGTATGTGTCACATCCTCCCACTAAGTCTAACAAGCACTAATGCATCATACGGCAGCATTGCTACCACAAGTCTCATTATGGGATGGAACACCTCCCCCAAATAATGAACAAAAATAATTCTCTTTGTTCTGCATGAAATTTCTAATTTGAATTTTACTTCCAGTTAAAACTGAATATATCTTAATTCTCACAGGGGAAGAATTGGTGAATCTGTGGTTTGGGAAATTGTTTTTTTGTGATTGTTGTTTGGTTGGATGGTTGACTGATAAGCAAAAGAAAATATGTCTAGGTGCTTTCACAAAACACCTATCCAGGCAGGTCCCTCAAAGACCATTCTGCTATTTCTTTATCAATGCCAGGCTTAAATGTGACCCATTCAAAGTTAATTAAAGAGCCCCAAGGGGAGCGAAGGAGTACATTTGGAACTTGTGCCTTGATAAAAAGAAGTTGATTTACAAATATATAAAAAGAGAATATTCTACAAACTGTCAGAAAAATATACCCTGAAGGCAATAGAGGAGTGAGTATTTCAAAGTGCACTCATGTGTGGAAGTCAGCTGATGTGAACAGAGAGAAAAAGACAAATTCACAGTGGTTAGAACTTCACCAAACAGTACACATGCAAAGGGAATGTAAAAGCAAGGTTAAGCCCTGGATTAGGTCAAATCCTCAACCCTGATAGAGTTCACCAGTCTAGTAGTTCAGAGACAAAATTGCCCTTCATTGTTATCAGCATGAAGGTGCAAAGATTTGCTGCCATTTAGAATCCGAAATGGACTCCCAAAGACCCAAGTATTAAAGGCTTAGTGTACAACGTGGCACTACTGGGATGTGGAAGAAACTTTAAGGCCTCTTATCATTGCTGGTGTTATCTTGAAGGGAATAATAGGGCATTGCCTTTTCTACATGTATCAATGAAATAAGGTCCTTTACCACCGTGGATCCCATCACGAACTGACACCTGAAGCCCCAAGTCAGTGTTGGGATTGGGAGCAACCAACCATGATTATAATTTTAAAGGTTAGGAATTAAAGTTTTTCTCTTTTCAAGTTGATTGCTTATAAATACTTTTTTTTACAGTAATGAAAAACTGACTGAAAACACCTCCCCTATGACATTAGTTAGGGAAGAATTACTTTTTTTTTTTGCATCTATGGGGAACCTACTCTCATTTTCAGAAGATCCGATTCTGACTCCTACCTCTTAAAGCAACGCTTCAGTTTATTGTTTCTCTTAATCCCCACTTCAATATACAAAGAATCATTGTCCTTTGGTCCTCAAAGAGTCTAACAGGCTGCCATTCAGTACCTACATGGTATGTGACTCATGAGTTCACACAGTTCGAGCACACCTCTTAGAAGTACTCTCTCCAGGCTTAAGCCTTTCCCTCCTTTGTCTCCAGGCTTCAGTCTTGATCATTTATTCAACCCTCTCATGACAGTGAAATCCTAAATTTTATATTCAGTGATGTTTAATATAGAGACCTTAGAAGGACGTCTTAAATCAGAGGCCTACCGCAAGCCAGATTAAATTTTTGGCAGATAAGAAAATGATTATGCCAAAACACATAGAGAAACAAAAAGCATCATTCCCCCTTGGATGATCATCAACCAGAATGCTCTTGGATAGGGGGGATAAGTATTCCTATGCCAACATCATTTGACCTGTGCCAATATTAAGAGTCCATTTATTGACTTCATTAAAGGTACATACAGTTCTAAACATAGATGAAGGGTTTTGTTGACATAAGAATCTCTTATATAGTGTTATCCTTGGAGGACTGACAAAACATATAAAAGGTTTTAAGAGGTTTTAGGGAAATTAAAATTAATTTTATAACTTTTATAAATATTAAGAATAAAAGGAACATAGTGATCAATTATATCCCTGAGCCAAGTCTGAATATTAACCTCATACCAATGCATTAGCTCATCTAAGAGCAGATTATTGGGCTATATTTTTTGCAGTTTAAAACTCTCTAGCACTGAGATAAAATCTCCAGTCATTTTTCCTGTGTTTGAATGTATGTGTTAGTGTATATGTATATGTCCATTATATAGTGGATGCATTTACTCATTTGGGCATATGTGCAGCCAAAGGTTGACATTCAAACGTCTTTCTCAATAATTTCTTCATCTTATATTTTGACACAGAGTTTCTTCCCTGAATTTGGAGAAGTTCAATTTGACTAAGAGTGACTAAACAGTGAGCTCTTCCCCTGTCCGTGGTCTGCCCTGTTTCCACACCCACAAGACTGGGGTTACAACCATACACAGAAAGCTCTTTAGGTTCCTGGGGTCTGAACTCAGATCCTCATGTGCTGCAACTTATAAAGCTTTAGGACCTGACTTCCCCTGGGGTGATGGGAAATTAAGACACTACAAACACATATACAGAAAAACTTAAATTGTGTAGCTCATGTATTCTTATAGAAGCACAGCCAGAGAATCAGCACATTTATTATACACAGATCAAATGAGGAGGCAGATTAGCTAAATCTCTCTAGTGGGAGAGTATCAGGTTGGAGTTGTCCCAAAGGATAATAGTTTCTGCATAAAATGTCAACATTTAAACTTGTAACAGCAAAAGCCTTTGCCATTCCTCTGAGCCTGATCTGGGGATGACTTTGCCATTTCCATGGACCTGAGGCATTAGAGTTCTTGACATGGCAGTGCTCATGTCAGTAATGTACATTCACTCAGGACTCCATCTACTCCCAACACTCATGCTGACATAGCAAGCATTTTACCCACAGAGCCAGCTTTCATTTTGTTCATTTAAAAAATAGGGTCTTGCTAAGTTGTCCAGGATGGTCTTGAAGTTGTGATCATCCCACCTCAGCCTCTTGAATAGTTAAGAATATCATCAGCTTGTGACACCAAGCCAAGCCCATCTTACATTATATTTACAAATTGTCTCAAGATAAAGTATCTTAGTTAAGTCTATTGTTGTTGTGGACCAAAAAAAATACCATGAATGAAAGCACTTTTATAAAGAACAAATTCATTTTGGAGTAAAGTTCTAGAGGTATACATCCCATTATGGTAGAAAATACATGGAAGCAAGCAGAGGAGAAATAGGGGCTGGACCATGAGAGTGGCTGGTCACATTGCATCTCCACTCAGGAATAAGAAGTGAATCCCCATTATTAAACCACAAGGCTGCCCAATAAAATTTTAGCTCCTAAACATTTCACAACTTTCGCAAATATTGTCACAGAGACCAGGTGTCATATAAACCTATGGGAGACATTTTGCATTCAAATCACAACAGTGACTTTACATTTTGCCAAGCAAGTGTGTGTGTGTGTGTGTGTGTGTGTGTGTGTGTGTGTGTGTATTCATGCTTGAACAGGTGTTGCACTATATTAAAATGTTGTGTTTATTATTATAGAATTTATCTAACTTTCACATATGCCTGGTAGATTTCATTGTGTCTGAATAAAAGGGAAATGGGGAAAGAATAGTGTGTGAGTAATTTCAAAAGCAAAGTAGTTATCTCCTTGTGTGAAATTTCAGTTTGCACAAATTTAGTTATATGTGGAAAATATTAATAATAAGTATCAAATTATATACTTTTCTGAGTGCCATGCTAAAATCTCACAACATATTTCCTTACCCTTCTGCAATATGAAACACTCAGAGTATCAAGAACATATTTACTACCTGCCCATTAATTACTTAACCATCTCAGTTTTCAGATCAACCGTTGTAGTATCACAGTGTTTGAGTTCAAATTACTTGTATATTGTAGCCTAATGCATATGTCGCTCATCTTACTCAATCCCAATATATAGGAATTTTATCATCTCATAGGTTCACAAGAATAAAGAGGCTTATGAGCTGGGGAGAAGATTTGGCTGGTAAAGTGCTTGCCTTCAAATACAAGAACTTGAATTTGATACTCAGAAGCCATGTTTTCTTTTTTTTTAAAGAATTATTTATTTGATGTATATGCATATACTGTAGCTGTCTTCAGACACACCAGAAGAGAGCATCAGATCCCATTACAGATGGTTGTGAGCCACCATGAGGTTGCTGGGAATTGAACCTAGGACCTCTGGAAAAGCACTCAGTTTTCTTAACCACTGACCCATCTTTCCAGCCCCAGAATCCATATTTTCAAAGACATGCATTTTATGATTTAGAAACAGCCTCCACTCCAGAGCTGAGGATACCCAGGGGGCCCCAGCCTCTTAGATGAGAAAAAGAGGGCGTGGGAGAAGGACTCTGTGAGAGAGTGACCAGGAAGGGGGCAGCGTTTGGGATATAAATAAGCATATAAATATTAATTAAAACAAAAAGGGCACATGTGATGGCCTACACGTGTATCCCTAGCGCTGGGGAAGCAGAGACTGCTTAATCTGTAATCTTGCTTGTCACTCAGCCTCGCCTATTTGGCAAGCTCAAGCAGTGAGCATCCTTGTCTAAATAAAAAAAAAAAAAAACACGTGAAGGAGGTAGTGTCTGAAGAATAACACTCAAAATTGTCCACTGGCTTCCACACAGAAACACAAACACATGCAAACAGGTATGTACATTTGAACGTATATAAACATACACATACATAAAACTAAGAATAAGTCTGAATATAGTATAAGATATTCTATGGAACATCATGTATGTGTAACTTATTTAGTATAATATTGTGAATATTATTTTTGTTTTCTTATTAGGTTATGGTAGGTAATATTTTACTGTGACTAATTTCTAAATTAAACTTCATCATCTTATCACAGGCATATATTCAAATGTCGATTTACATCCAAAACACATAGTATATATGTGGTTCATTATTATACATCATTTCAAGCATCCAGCACTGAATGTCCTCACAGGTATTTCAAGAACATTCTGAAAAATGTCAAAGGAGAGGTGAATGATATGCATGCTCCTTGTGTAGGTTTGATGACTTTTCCCATCTACTATTTCATATTATTCTTAAAATAGTACCCTAGGCATATAATTGCCTATGCTGCCCAGTTTATGAAAGATGGGGTTTTAAGCTGACCTCTCCTCCAGTACTCAGGAAAAAAATACAGTTAGTGATCATAGATAAGGCATACCACTTTTTCAAATTTTGCCAAAGAAAGATAAAGTTAAAACATGAAATTTTGGGGACAAATACTTCAATCAAAGTGAAATGTCAGTTATAATACATATATTCATTACTAGATGGAATGGTTTCTAAGTACTCTTTTAATATACATTTCAATAAGCCAGACTAGAATTAACAGTATGCAAAATCTACACTGAAGTTTGACTGTCCCTCACATACTTGAGACAGTAAGTGGACTCAGTGGTTTAAACAAAAAGGTCCATAAGGTTGAGAAGGAACATGGTGGGAGAACATAGGACTTAGAGGGAGGGAGTGGAGATATTTGGTCAAAATATGTTATATGCATGCATGGCATTTTAAAATAATAAATAAAAAAGAAGAAAAATCAGAAAAAAATAGATTTTTCTAGAACCTTAGCTTTTCTCTGCACAGCGCTATAGCTTCCCCTCCCACCTTTTGAATAGGAAATACAGAGGAAAGTCTTCAGTTTAATTCTTCAGAAGTATTACAAATTCCCTTTGAACTAAATATAGGTTCTTGAAAATAATGCTAATCCTTTCCAAGTCAATTATTTCCTAATGCAACCATGGAAATAAGCAGTGGCCCAAGTATCAACATGCTAAAAGAAATGTGACAGACACTGCCTCCTCTGATTTTCCTTTCTGTCTGCATGTAGGGGTAAGCAAATAGCAAAGGAGCACAGGTATGAAGATGAAGAAAACAAAACTATTAGACCCACCTTTATCTTTGTATGTAACTTGTCATTTCTTTTCAAACCACGACAAAAATGAGTGTGTTTCAACCACCATTCCCCATTTCTGCCCTGTCTGTGCTGAGCAAAACTAAATCTGCTTGTCTTTACAATGTCTGTCCACTGCAATGACTGTTTTCAAGATACTGAACCTAGTGTAAATGTGGCCTACTAGATTATTAATGCTAATTTGTTTTTCCCCAACAGGCATCACAGTAGATAGGAATGGATTCATTTACTTTGTGGATGGGACTATGATCCGAAGAATTGATGAGAACTCTGTGATCACAACTGTAATTGGCTCAAATGGTCTGACTTCCACACAGCCACTGAGCTGTGACTCTGGAATGGACATCACTCAGGTAGGCACTGCTGCTTGTCAAGCAATATCATCATTTGGCATCGTGGAAATGGATAACAATTTTCTCGTGGAGAAATTACATAGAAAGGAAGCCTGGTGCATCTGCTATAATGTCAGATAGCAGAATCTTCTCTTTATGTATGTTACTTTTTCCCTTCTCAGAAAACTTTGAAAATAGGGAGCTAGATTGGGAGTAATGTTAAAAAATATATATGGACGTAGCAAAGCCTCCCAAATTTGAATCAATTAAAATTATATTGCACTATTTCCTGAATTATACAATATTACTATTTTTATTTTTACTTTATTTATTTACATATTGGAGGAGTAAAGAGGTGGGGTGTATGTGGAAGTCAAAGGACAACTTGCAGAAATGGGTTCTTTCTACCATGTGAGTATCAGCAATCAAATTTAGGTCACCAAGCACAGTGGCAAGTCCCTTATCTCACTGATCTATTTTGCCGGCCCAATTTTATTATTGTTGTGTACACTAGCAAATGAACTTTAGCGAAGTAGTGATGATCAAAGTCTTTAGAAATCTGTTTAATAAATACTTGAGTGTGGCATGTTATTCATGTGTATGTAAACAGCTATTTCTGGGATGTTTTAAGTTTTCTTGAATAAAAGCAACACCTTTCTCAGATTCATTTTATACATATTTAGCAAAACTCTGATGCTGCCCCTGTCCTCAGGAGTACTTAGACAAACCCTATGGCTTTTAGTGGTTTGTTTTTTTTGTTTTTGGGTTTTTTTTTTTTTTTTTTGTAAAGAGAATATGGATGGGTGGGAAGGAGGGAGGATCTGGGAGGAATGAGAAAAATATGATAGAAATGTGCTATACTACTTTCTCAAAGAATAAATAAAGTATGCTTTTAAATACTTTCCACCAGAGAATAAAAAGGTAAAAATCAGGGTAGCATTTATATGACCCAAAATTCTTATTCAATGAGTAAATGACATGTAGAGAGATTATAGAACATACAACATTATTTCATCATTGTTTGGATACTTTTTCTTATTCTGTAACACAAATAGTTGATGGGTATAATAAGGTAAAGAGGTTAGACAATCCTTGAAGGGGCTATGCTCTAACATTTTACAGACCTGTAACTCTAATGATGGTTTCAAAGTAATTAGAGTAATATTGAGAATTTCAACATTGATTAATGCATCAGGGAGGGTAGTTTCTGCTAAAAATAACCCAACATTGTCTAAAAGTATTTTCTACAATAATGCTTAATCATCTCATGTAGTGAAATGTCCAAAAATTAAACAAAGATGCCATTAGACTTCTTTCTTCAGTCACATTGTCCAGAAATAAGTAGTATATTTGGATATATAGTATATTTACTCACTCACAAAGGAGAGATGAAATTTTCTGAATGAATTGAGACTCCCTAGAAACAAGTTATTTTCTTTGAGCATACTGCTTCCTAATCCTTAAATGGAAATGGAGTCCCATTAGGAATAAATGTAGGGTACTGTTACATAAGCAACTGGTGCCATCAATTTCTAGTAAGATATCCTAGTAGCTTCTTTTTCCATAGAATATAAATCTGACAATAACAGGGAAAATTAAAATAACACATTATCCAGTCTTTCTTTAGTCATTACTTCTAATACCGTTCCCCACCTCCATTTGTGCTCTTTAAAATGCTAAAGATGCACCTACTCGAGTTCTCTCTTTTCTGTCTCTGCCTCACTCCAGAAACTGAAATCATCTGAGTCAAGTTAAAAAATAAAATGAGGAGTGGGAAGGCCTCGAAAAATGGATAAAATTAACAAACTTCTTATTAGATATTTGAGTAGATCAGATGTTCAAGTTCTTAGAACACTTTAACTTTCTATGATTCAAGATCTTACAGAAGCCAAAGAAAAGGAGCATTATTTATGGAAATGTGGAAGGGTGTGAATGTATTTATATAGGGGAGTGGAGAGAGAAAAGATGCATATATGTGATTCATTTATGGGTTATTTTTAACTTAAAATAGAACACTTAGTACTGTGATCAATCAACTCTAAACAACTGATGTGATTCTGTGGAAAAGTTATTCAAAAAAGAGAATTCTCTATCTCAATAGAGGGAAAGTATGACAATTTTCAACCACAATTGATACTATAATAGCTCTCACCCCTTTTTGTTTGGGACTTACAGTAGATAGTATGAGCTGTGCTCACTCAGCAGATACAGTTATGGTGAAAAAAAATGATCCAAAGGCCTGGGTAGAGCTGAAGCAGAGACATAACTAGGGGTGAAATGGTGAGGGAGCTTATAAGCATAATGGAGTTTTTATTTCATCCGGGAGAAAATGGAAAGCAAGTACCAGTAATAAGAGAGGAAATGCACCATGTGTGGTGGCAATATGCCTTTAATTTCAGTGCTGGTGATTCAAAGGCAGACAGATCTCTGTAAGTTCAAGGCAAGCCCTGTTCTACACAGTGTGTTCCAGTCAGGGTTACATACTTAATCTCGAAAATAAAAAGGAAAAGAAAATAAATCCAAATCTTAACAATTGTTGCTTAGTGATAAATTTATTGCCTCTCATGCAAGGTCCTAGACTTAATACCCAGCACTGCTTTCAAAATGTATTTCAGAAGTTTGTGATTAAAGAATAGACAATAGACTGGAGCGAAAACTGTTATAGGATAAGAGACTATTTAAAAGCTGTTGGAGTGATATAGGTATGACAAGAACAGAATATATCAATGTATCATTAATTAAACATTTTTTTTCAGAAGCTGATATACAAGCCAGGTATAATGGCACATGCCTTTAATTCCAGCACTTGAAAGGCAGAGGCATATAGATCTCTATGAAATCAATGCTACCCCTGGTCTACATAATAAGTTCTAGAACACCAAAGCTACATAGTGAGATAGTCTTGAGGAGAGAGAGGGAGAAAGAAAGCGGGGGAGGGAGGGAAAAGGAAGGGGAGGGGGAATAAAGTGCTATACAAAGTAAGCTGCTTTTTGATGTGTTTTCTTGGTTTCTGTTCTATTGAGGCAACGCCATGGCTACTACTTATAGAAGAAAGCATTTAATTAGGAGCCTCGTTAGTTTCAGAGGGTTAGACCATAATGGTCATGGTGGAGAGCATAGCAATAGGAGGACAAGCAGGTACAGTACTGTGGAGCAGCAGGTGAGAGCTTACATCCTGATCTGCAGACAGGAAGCAACAAGAGTAAGCCTAGGCTTGGCTTGGGGTTTTGAAACCTCAAAGCCCACCCCCAATGACACATCTCTTCCAACAAGACTTCTAATTCCTCCTAAACAAAGTCCACTGACTGGGGAACCAAACATTCAAATATATAACTCTATGGGACCATTCTCATTCAAACTAGCACAGATGTGCTGAGCTGCTAGTTCTTTGTACCACACCAGTATAATGAGCCTGGCCATGATGCTGCCCACTTTTATGAAGTTGCATAAGCAGACACTATTAGCAGCTGGATGTAAAGTATCAAAATATGAATTGAGAAAATAGATTTATCAATTCTTAGAACTCAAATTACAGGTGTGTCAATTGACTGAATTTCTAACTTAAGCAAGTACAAGGATGGCAAAAAGAAAGGGAAACAGATTTGAGCAACAATTGGATAATGGGTTCATTTTAGGGCATGCTTGAGTATGAGATGCCTATTCTAAGCAGAGGCTTTGAAGAAAATCATATACTAGTCTAAAGGTGAAGGTTTGAAATGAAGATTCTATTCATGATTATCTACTTACTTGTATCTACAGAAACGGCACATAGGTATCCAGTGAGAATTCTTGGGAAGCATACATAGCATGCAAAGAAAAGAAAGGGTTTAAAACCAAACTCTAGAAGACAGTAAATTACAAATAGCAAAAGAAAAAATGTGTGTACCACAAAAAACAAAGGATAAGAATAAAAGATCAAGTGAGATAAAACCCAAGAAGGTATAAGAAGAAAAAGAAATCCCAAGAAAACAAGAGCAGTATCTCTCATGTTGAGTAGATGACATGAAATAGAAGATGGGGTTTTTTAAGCCATTTGATTTTACAATGTTAGTGACTCTGATAAGTGAGATACTAATCGGCAAGAGCTGGAGTACTGTGGTAGAGTAGACAATGAGGGAAAATGAAAAAAATATTTTTTTCAGTATTTGACTGAATAGAAGAAGATGATAAGCTGTTTTAAACAAGGGTTGGCTAGGCAAGAGGCTTTGGTTTTAAAATATATCAGCTCTTAGGTATAAGTAAATTATCAAGTTAGAACAGAAGTACAATGAATGCATTCTAATTGATGAGTGGAGAAAATGATTCCAGCAAGGACAGTGGGTGGCACAGCTGCCTAGATCCTCGGTGATTATCCCATCTGTTCAGACAACTGTGACCCATGTTTCTCCTGGCCATCCTTAAGAACGTGGACAGTCGTCACTTAGAAAAAAACAAAGCTCAGTAGGGAGCTTCATAGCACTTTCCAAGAGCAAAAGCTCAGTTGTTTATAATAATACTTACAGTGGTCCAGCTGGGCTTACACACTGCTCAGCTTCATATTTCAGTAAGTCAAAATATACAGCTGTATAAAGACAGAGACAAACATCTCAACAAAGCTGCACAGTTTGTGCTGACAGAAATATACGAGATGCAGCTTAAGACGTGCATACTGTTTCTAAGACTATGAGATAGCATCATACGTGATCAAAGGATTTTATGGGGTTCCTCCCTGTTGAAACTTTTCAGGTAAATAAATGTTGAATAGAAATCATCCAGACTTTATGGTGTAAAAAAGATGAGCCAAGCATTAATGCATGTATCTCTACAAAAATATAACCATGTTGTCTTATCTTCCCTGCAATTCAAAACTATCATGTCTCCAACAATGCCAATGCTAACATAATATCTACACATTTTGAGAAATGATGCAAGAGAAGGCTTCTTTTTCTTCTTTTTTTTTTCATTGTACTTATGCTCTAACTTGATAATTTTTCTTGTAACTTAATCTTCTGTACTTTCTTAGAAAAACGGAGCCTAAGAAATCAAATCCTTAATAGCAGGTCATAATACCCTCTAGTGAAGTTCTAAAAATAACTGCCAACTTGTATTAAGAATTTTAAAGTGTTATTGTTAAATTTTCACTACAAATGATACTGGGGTACATAAAGATGTTTTTATGTAAGTATACATTGACAGTGTACATATCCCCTTCCATACTCTGTGCTTCTCTTTTTTCTTTCCTCTTTCTACTCATTAGTCCTCTTTATTCCTCAGCTTCACTACATGCCTATTATGTATATCTATTAAAAATCTAGAAAACATATATTTGTCTTTCTGAGATCAGCTAAATTTGATTCATATGCATATCTTCTGTTACAGCCACTTTCTTACAAATGACAGACCTTTGTTCTTTATGACTGAAAATTTCCAGTGAGTGAGTGTGTGTGTGTGTGTGTGTGTGTGTGTGTGTGTGTAGAAAGAGAGAGAGAGAGAGAGAGAGAGAGAGAGAGATGCATGTACATACAGTGTTACAGTGTTGTTGTTATACACTTTTCCGTTTTATCTCCACAACCCAGCCATACCTACTAAAAGGTTAGTTTTATTGTTCACATCAATGGATAAGAAAGTGGTTAGTGAGAAGGATGCATTGTATGCAGTGACCATTGAATTGTAGACTGATAAAAATTAGTCTCTGGACAGAAAGAAAGTTTCAGGCCACAGGTGTACATTCTTCTAACTTACACATTTTCAAAATTGGGGTTGATCAAATAGCCTTCTATTTAGCCAAGAGATGAATGCCACTTGGTTGAGGACTATGCTGTTTCATCACAGAACACGT
The DNA here is from genome assembly GCA_030674055.1 of Rhabdomys pumilio. Classification (NCBI taxonomy): domain Eukaryota; kingdom Metazoa; phylum Chordata; class Mammalia; order Rodentia; family Muridae; genus Rhabdomys; species Rhabdomys pumilio. The sequence goes on from JANHMN010000005.1 coordinate 24,912,156, forward strand.
CTTTACTGACAGGAAATAGTTTAATAAAACCTAATCATCTCAAGAAATGAAATTTGCTTTGGCAATAAAATTAGCCACTTACTCAAAATCAATATATTTTTAAGTAAAACATGGAGCTCAACAGCTCTCAGTACAAACTCTGAAGTCTGACTTCCCTTTCTAAGTAACCAGATTTTTTCACTTCAGGGAATGAATTGGTTCTGGAAAGAGTCAGATATTCATTTTCATTGCTTCATTTCAGTCTTCGTCCTCTGTCCTTGCCTCTCATGCTTACATACAATGGACCTGGAAGTCATACCAAGGGTAACTCTGAGAGCTGGATTTCCTAGTTTAAGAAAGCCTAACACTAGAACAAAATTCAACCCAAGAGCAGACATGCAAGTACAGATAATACTACTTTCCCTTTGCCTAAAAGGTACATACTTTGATTTGTTTTCTTTTTCTTTTTCTGGTTGTTTTCAGCATACAATATTTACTTTAAACAAAGTAAGCTTCCATTTATTAAAAAAAAAAAAATCTTAAGAGTCCCAGCAAATCTACCCCTACTCAATGATACCTCTTATAGTGACCACCAAGGCAGTTTGGGCATATGTTTATGAGCAAAAAGCATACATTAGGAAACCACAGCTAAGTTGGACTGATGTTTTTCACAATGATGTTACACTTTAAAGATTTATTTTATGTGCATGTATATAAGTCTGCGTGAGTCTATGTGTCCTGTGTGTGTGAGTGCCCACAGAGGCAGAAGAAAGTTTTAAATCCCCTGGAGTTGGAGTTACAGGTAGTTTTATCTGCCCAGTATGGGTGCTAGAATCCAAACCCAGGTCCTTTGCAAGGGCAATAAGAGCAGGAGCCATCCCTTCAGCATCTAATGTCATACTTTTGCCACATGATGAGACAGCAGAGTTCTAAATGGCCCTGCCTCTTAGCTCTATCTCCTCACTCGTATTACACAATTCTTCATTTTAACCATACTACATTGCTGCATTGGTTTGCATCTATACCTTGTTGTTTGGTTCACTGCCCTTTTTTTGTCTTTTGTATTTTTCTGCTAAAATCTAATATCTTCACTATCTTTCTCAGCCTTGCACAACTACAGGTTTTATAACTGTCTTTCATGTCTTCAACTGTAATAAGGATCCAAGATGTAAGTGTAGAATATCTAGTCTAGTTATTAGGTAGATTACGGGCTACCCATTTGATCTATCATTTATGGGCTGTGATTCATACCAGAAAATAAAATCAGTACAATGACCTATGATAAATCTTTTTCCCAAAGTGCTACTCAAAGAAAAATGTAGACTGTATAATGTATAGTAAGAATAAGTATTATTTCAAGAAAATAATATTTCAAGAGGCTAATGGTATAAAAATAGTTCTGTGAGTAGGTCATATGCAAATAGGTATGAAATTCACTTATTTCACCATATTTTTCTCAATTTATCCACAAAGGAATTGTGTAACTCAAATGTTCCATAAAGTATTAGGAATTGTTTAAAGGAAACAAGAATTGCTTTACAAAATCTGTTTGCACTCACAGGATCCACAAACACTACCTTCTGATGATAGAATAAGTAGACAACTTTTTAAAAATATTTTGGAGTGGTTTGGTTTGGTTTGGTTTGGTTTGGTTTGGTTTGGTTTGGTTTGGTTTGGTTTGGTTTGGTTTGGTTTGGTCTGATTTTTTTTCTGAATCAAGTACCTTCCATGAACTTTATAGGACACAATCTGATTCTTCTTGGAGTTTGATCCATGTTTAACCCTCTCTAATAATCAATCACCCACTAATTTTCAATGAACTAAAAAAAAAAAAAAGAAAGAAAAAGAAAAAGAAAAAATTGGCCCCCAAAGCCATTTACAATTTATTTGTAAGAGATAATTCTTTCTGTACAAATAGCCAAAAAACTTGAACTCAGTAGTTACGTTTTCTTTTAAGACCTCTTCACCCATCTTGAGTTTTAGTAACTTTGAATCAATATTTTTTTGTGGCCATTTTCCTTAACAGAAAAAAAAAAAAACCTTCCCTTCTCTCTCATCCATCAGCATTATACCACCTGCCCCAAGCAACAGACCTCTGGCTTCCCTGGCTGTCTTCCACTCTCTGCATAACTGAAAAAGCCATTTTCTATTGTCCTTAGACTTTTTTTTTGCAAGCTTCAATCAAATAAACTACAACTGTATAGAAGGAGAAATATAAAGCATCCTTTTCAAAATCTACATGCCAATTCTTTCATAGAGTAGATTCAGCATTTTCTGTTGTTTTTAAAAATGCATATATAATAACACTCAAGCATGAAAAGTTGCAGCAATCTGGGATGAAAAACAAAATAAAAAGAAACAGCAATTTAAGAGAGAAAAGATACCTTTATTTTCCTTTCTTCAACTCTCATCTAATGTCTCTCATTGTCTCTCTCTCCCCTGCAAACCCTTTCACAGTTATAGAATGTCTTCCATCACCCTGAGTGACGCAGATGATATCGAAACTTAAGTTTTTCAGGCGTTACTTGCCTTTCTTTGTGCACTTCCATCACTCTCCCATGTGCACACTGAATGAGAACAGAATTAGATCTTTCCAATGAAGGCCATTATAAGTGAAATTCCCTGCAGGGACTGACTTCTGAGTTTGTGAAGCTCTGTAGGGAATCAAGAAAATCTGAATTATAATAAGTTTGCTTGAATAAAGGGATCTCCGGGGTGGGGAACAGGGGGGGGGGAAGAAAGTTTATTTTAAAAGTTCCTGTCACTAGAGATGGAAATCTCACCATCTCAATTCCCACCGCACCCTCTCAATGCTTAGGTAAGTGTGAAGCCCATCTCACTGTCAATGCAAAGAAATCATCTGTGGTAAACCTGGATAATTCAAAGCAAGGTATATGTGTTAGACAGTGAAGGTAGATAGCAGGTTAACAGCAAGATACAGAAGATAAAAACCAACATATCTGAAACATATAGAAATATATGCCTTGGGAGCTAACAATACCAGTGGGCAACAGGCACAGGAAGAAATGATGACAAAACAATAGGAGATACTTGAGGTGGAAAGAAGATATAATAACAGATTTAAAAGGCCCAGAAAGTGAAAAAAAAGTTGTTTTATAGTCCTGGTGTCAATTGATTATACCCTCTCAATTAGGCATGGTTACTTTAACCAAGTGAAAAAAACATGTACAGATTCATCATCAAGTAATGGATTAGATGACATCAAAAGACCTACCAGCCAACGCTCCAGTGGAATGATGTGTCTTCATTCACATTTGCCATTGCTGGACCACCAACAGAACAACAGCAATGTAGTTGCTCAGCAACTGGTTTATTCAGGACTTCAAATGTGCTCTCAATCAAATGTCCAGCTAAACAGACATATAAAAAGAAAGGGACACCAACTTCAAGGCACATAGCGATCAGATTTTGCTGCCACAGAATATAGTGGTCACCAGAGTCATTTAAATGTCTTATTTTGCTGCCATACTAAAATTATTTTTAATCATTTCCTTAGGAGTTCCTAATGACTTCCCATGTTGATCACTTGTCAATAGAAGATATGCTCAAAATAAAGGCTACAAATTGTAGTGAAGAAATTAAAAGTGAAGAATAGCCATTACTTTTAGTGGCCCTTTTAGTCATTAAAAATATATCTTTCTGAATCATTCGTTCCTCTGAAATAGTAATATAGAAAAATTCATTTTGTCTAATTCTTGACCCCCAAAAAAGGTGCTCTACAATTTCACTTTCAGCACTACACTTCTTTAAAAAAACAGACACTGGAATCCTAGAGCTTGTTAATTATTCCTCTTTATGAAGGCTAATTTAATAAATTACCCAATTGTTGATTAAGTGGCCTCTCTTTTTTAATGGGAAAGCACTTGCAAACGTATGGAGTGCTTTACAAATATAGAGGGTGATGTAAGATGCTAATTGGCATCTTCAGGAACCGGTTTCTGCCGATTCATCATATGCTTGCTAAAATGGGAGGACACAAGAACAAAATAAGTTTGCAAGGCGGTTATTCTGATTTTGTAATATCCTTTGTTGTCAGTGTCTAATTTAAATATATTCCTGGATAATGTTATTTATTGCTTATGCAGCCAAAACTCAGTCTCCTGGCTCTGTCACATGCAAGAAAAAAAATAAAAATAAAAATAAAAATACCATTTGGAACTGGGAAGGCCAGACAGACATTTCTTTAAGCCTTTATAGAGGATTTAAGAGACAAATTCAGGTCTTTTGGATAGCTTCTCCTTCACAATAACACCAATGTGCAGTCAATAAAACACAGTGGTTAAGAAAAGGGACTGCTTAATTTCAAATCCTTGATCTATACCTGATGGATGCCCTTGGAAAAAAATTGTTTATCTATAAATGGGAATGATAATGCACCTGCCTCATAGTGAGGTTGTAAAGATTCTGTGAGGTCAATATGTATAAATCATTTAACCGAGTATTTGCCTTACAAGTGCTTAATAAAATACTACACTAGTAATAGGAATAATAGTAGCCGTATTTGACCTTGCTATCCCAATATAGAGAACTGACCTGATACCTAACAGGATTGGAGTAAAATGAACTAGCAGAAGCTTGGAGTTGATAAAGAAATTATGTAAAACTTCTGACCATTTTATGGAAGGGTAGGTACCTTTTGCAGACAGGCAAATATCGGTAGGTGTGTTTGATGAGCTGTGGCAAACACATGTTCCAGAAACTGATCTTAGTCTGCTTTGACCTTCACAGAGGGTCTTCTGCTTAATGCTGATGTGAAGTTCCATCTAGATAACTTAGTGAATGATCATGATAGTCATTGAATGGTACCCCAAATCCTTCATTTTCTTTTTCCTTTGAAGAACAGATATGCAGATTGTGGAGCTAGGGCTGGCATGCAAAGGAATTGCACATATCCATGTAGATCAGATTTTTTTTTTTTGATCATCTCCCATCTCTTTAAACTTTAGAGGTAAAGGCATTTATTGGGTAAGTAGCCTGCAGTCACTCTAGATGGGCCAATTTTGCCAAAAATAAATAAATAATAAATAAATAAATATTAGAAATGATAACAAAGAAGAGTTTATCTAGGCCAATATGAAGAATGCTGTCATTCTCAAACGAAAACAAAATGAAACACAAAGGCTCCCAGCTATAAAAAGTATAAAGTATAAAATCAAAAGAAGTCTTGAAGCTGGAGCTTCCTTAATAAAAAGCAACACCCTTGATTTTTTTTCTTTTGAATCAAATTTAGTCTGTGATCCCCTTCACCTACCTAATGACACTGGTTTATTGGTGGTGGTTTTGTTTTACTTTGTTTTGTTGTTGTTATTTTGTTTTTAAAAAATATTCAGGTTCTAAGTATGTCTATCAGGATTCTTTTTTAATCGAATATAAAAGATTTACCAAAATAGTAAACTGAGACAAATGTTGCAATAAGACTATGTACAAAGTTCCTTTATAGTATTGTTCTCCAAATTCACTTAAGTTGTTTTAACTGCACTTTGGGCTCTGCATCTCTCAAGTAAACAAATAATCAGTAAACTCTAACACAATAGCCTGTTATTACAGATATTTGCACTGATGCCTCCAAGTACACAGCCCAAACCACTTGTATAAGAAGCAAAGAACAGCATATCCATAGCTTCAACTTCAGCATATCCAAATTCTGCTGAAATGTCTGCATAGACGCAAATAGGCTGAGTTTTCAGACGCCTTAAAATAAAAGTCAAGTACCGTGTTCAATGCTATATCGAAAACGTAATTTACCACATAAATAAAACTCCCTCAACAGTGTCCTCTCTCCACACAAAGGACAATGGCATGTTAGCTCTTATTAAAACTATTAAGCACCAGAAGGAAAGCATCTTCAAAGTTTAGGGAGAGTCACAAAATGCAAAGCTTGCAAACTACTTTGGAACTGTTTGTTCTTCTACATGTTTACTTTGTCATGATCCATGACCTGAGGTTAACCTGAAGCTGTCAATGATACAAAAATACTTGGTTGATAAATTCAGTAGTTTGTGTCTGGATGTTTTAGGATAATATCCCAGCACAGGCCAGTTGTTCTCATTTTATCTCTTAAGTATAGTCCCAAGTCCTCCTTAAGTACAGAAAAGGAAGTAGACACATCAACACAAACCCTTCTTTATCAAATGGAAACACCATTCAAAGATGTTGTTCTACATAAGAGGGCCATCTAGTCATTTAAAAGTCAGAATATTTAGAAATTATTAGTTAATTAAAAACAAAAACCTTCCAGTCTGTGCCTGTGCCTGGAGTAGTCATTAGGCGTCAGCTCTGTACCCAATCCCCCAAAACTGAGAGGAGGCTGTACTCCCAGGAGCTCTAACATGCCCAGGATTGTAGAATGCTGAAGGAGCATGTTGGCTACCAGAACAACTGGTGAGACATGCAGATGTCAGGACAGAGAATGATGCTGACCTGTGATTTTGCTGAGTGTCCTGACAATGGGGAATGGGAAACTGTATTGGACATATATTCCTGACCCACCTTTGCTTGACTATATCCCAGATGGGACAAGCTGCCTTGCCTCAAGTTTGTAGACCTTGTGGAAGAGAGAATCAAAAAGAGAAGTTATAATGACCCTTGTATTTTTCGTAAATGTGACCAGTTATTTGAACTCAATCATGTACTTGTCTAGAAATTAGTCCAATATTGGAAATAACAGTCTTCACCTGGAAGTCTGGTTCTGGACATTTTCAGAGACATATTTAGAAGGTAGTTGCAGTTCCCAATAATGTTATGTTAGCAAGAGATAATGTTGGGGTAGGATCTCAATTTCAAACAGGTGTTAGTACATGTGTTAAGGCTCTTTTAATTGTCAAGTTAAAATTAATTTTGTTTCTTCTACAGTATTTAATGTAAGTTGCATTGATTATACACTTTTTAATTGTGTTAGTGTGTTGAAATCCAGCATGTAAGTTATGGAGGTCTATCAACCCACTTTTGTTTTATTGCCCTGAGTATCACAGAACATTGGTCTTCTGAAAAAAGCTTGCAATTACTGGAAGAAGTGAGTCAGGCTTTAAGAAGAAGCAAGAGGGTGGTGGGCTTAATTATTGCTGGTATAACAACTTTAATTACATTAATTGCTAGCACCACTGCTTCTGCAATTGCTTTGACACAAGAAGTTAAGACAGCTACTTTTGTTAATCATTTAGCAAAAATGTTACTAATGTGATAAATATACATCTTTCATAGATAGGCGTTTGGAAGAACGGATTGATGCTCTTTATCCTATTCAAATTATTGGAAGAGGTTCAGAGGTTAAGAGTAAGGAGCCATCTCAAGTGTCATGCCAAATGCCATCAGATTCATATTAGTCCTAAAATTTACAGTGGCAGTCATTATAATTAGGAAAAAGTTTAAAGACACTTGCAGTGTATTTGGCATAATTCTAACAACTCTTTGGGTGTTTTAACTTTGCATAGTGAGCTTATGAAATTAAAGAATGCTGCTCTGCTGAGCATTGATGAGGCAGATACTTCTGAAAACAATTACCCATGGCCTGAGGTCAGTATTTCTATTTTGGTCAAGCTTCAAGAATGGCATATATAGCTTGATCATGCTAGCCCTTTTTGTCCTGAGAATAATTTTATTCCTGCTCATCATGTTAAAGCTTGTCTTTAACAACATCAACATGTTGACAGTGAAGGCACATGGCATGAACCTGAAAATGGATCCCCAGACAGATTTATTAAATTAACAGGCTGGCAAGCCAAGGACAAGTAAGATTCTGCACAGAGCCTTACCAACCTAAGACAGAAGTGCATTGCTTTTGATAATGCATATTCCATAATGGATAAGGAAGATATTTTTGGCAGAATGACCTAAGACAGGCTTGGGCTTGTTTATAAATTAAAAAGGGGGGAGAGATAGAGAGCTTTTGGGGTTGCATGGCAAGACTCTGACACGGACCAAGGACAAGAAAATAGGCTGCTTGGCAAGAATATGACATTGACCAAGGACAAGGAAGTGGTCTTTAGGTAGGAATCTGACATTATACTAGAACAAAGAAGTAATCTCAGGCAGAAACTTAGATATTAAGCTAGAACAAAGAAGTAATTTCAGGCAGGAATCTAAATTTTAGGATAGAACAAGGAAGTAGGCATCACACATGAAAATGACTTTGAGCTAGGACAGGGAAATTGGCTCAGATATTTTGGTTATCTTGATAAGCCCTTAGAAACAGTGATCACAGGAGTGTTCACAGAATTTTGTTTATTGCCTTGCTTGTTCTTTGACTATTTGTGTTTATTGTCTTGCTTCTTCCTTGACTATTTGTATGTAATGTATTGCTAGTTCCTCAACCTAGAACTGAACCTAATACCTGCATGTCATTAAAATGGTATAAATGCAAAAAAGAGGAGGGGAGATGGGATAGAGGGTTCTAGGGAAGAGGAAATGGGGAAAGGGGATGGCATCTGAAAAGTAAATAAATAAAATATCCAATAAAAAAAGAAAAAGTAAATAAATAAATAAATAAAATATATAATATATAAGAATCATAAAGAAATGAATATGAGGTAGAAGAAATGTGAACAAAGAAACATGCAAAGCACTCACCAACAGACTCTGTTTGTTGAGAGGACTTATCCTAAGACACATTTTTTCTTGGCATAGAATTCATTTAATAAATGAATAATATAAATTCAAAACATTTGATATACAAGTGTGTCATATGGTTCATTCCAGTAAATGTTCTAAGATTCCAATTTTTAAGGACAATACTTAAGTCAATCCAAGAAAATGCAGCTTACTCTTGATATCCACCACATTCATGTAAAAATAAACCAATGTACAGTCTTATGTCCATTTGAGTCACCTCTCACTACAAGTCCATGGAAAGACAATTCTGAAGAAATGATCCCAGTATCTAACAAGTGGAATAATAATAATTCAGTGGGAATATAAAAAAATGTAGTTATAGATATTCAACAAATTACTGCTTACAATTCAACAAATTACTGCTTACAAATACAATTCTGGACACAGAAAATGTTGTATGTCAACTTCATAAACATGAAGTACAGAGCTATAACTCCAAATGCATGTGGGAAAATCATGTAACCTACTATGTAATTAGCCTCAAATATCACAAGAATGAGTTGGCAGTACAGAATAGTAGCATTTCAAGGGGGCCAGAAAAGCCTTCATAACACAAATTCCTTCACATTCACAACAAAATTCCTAACATAAATTTATTTTATGTGTTGTTGTTATTATTGTTGTTGTTTTACTTTTATGGCAGTTTTAGCATCTATTACTTAGGCTTGGCCTAGGCCATCTAATGTATAAAAATCATTGACCAATTAGTGACAAGATGGCCCTTGATAATTTTTGTTTACCTTTACTATTCCACAGTTGTCAGCATCTTACTTTCCTTTTTGTTGCAACGATAAAATACTCTAATGTAAACAATTTAAAGAATAAATATATTTCTTTTGGTTCATGGTTCATGGTTCAAAAAATTGGCATAGATGTCAAAGATCTGCTTTGACATCCACAGGTGCCAGGGTAGGTAAACCAAGGCAGGCAGTGAGGTGTGACATAGGCAGGAGTCAGTGCTGAGAGCAACTGACAGAGGTCAGCACTAAGAGGGGCTGATGGGAGTCAATTTTAGATGGTGTCCAATAGGGGATAATTAAAGAAGATAATTACTCAGCAGACTTTTCTCTGAGGGAACCGGGACTGGAACTCCCTGTGGCCAGTGGAAAAATTCTGAACTCTTTTAACTCTTAGGGGCCAGCAAGAAGGAAAGGGGAGAAAATTCTCTCTCTCTCTCTCTCTCTCTCTCTCTCTCTCTCTCTCTCTCTCTCTCTCTCACACACACACACACACACACACACACACACACAGGCACACTGAGGGGATGAAGCAAAATGCAGATTCCAATAACTTTATACATATGCATACATACATACATGCAGACAGACAGATAGAAGGACAGACAGACATATACATATTCACACATTGATGTTCCTGCCTTGATGATAATGAACTGAATCCCTAAACCTTTAAGCCAGTCCCAATAAAATGTTGTCCTTAATAAGACTTGCCTTAGTCATGGTATCTATTTGCAGCACTAAAATCCTAAGACACCCAATACCTTTACAAGAAATAACATTATGTAGTACAAGTAAAGAAAACAAGTTATTCCCAAGAATCCACATACATTTGTAACTAAGCAACTTGTTAGAGATTAACAAAGTAAGCAAACAAGGTAGTTTTCTCAGCCAGGTTCTCTTACTGGCAGGCAGCACTTTGTGGTATTTAATTATTTATCTTTAAAAGTAATCTTATAGGAATCTGAAAATAATCACAAATCTGAACTTTCATATATAAAATTGTGTCATATCTACTTTAAATTCTCAGAATGCATATCTACTCATCAGCAATTCTTATTAAATGGTATCAGGAAGCTGAGGGCAAAAATGGGTATAAGAAATCAATTATAACCAAGCCAGCCTCAGTGAGAGTCACATCAGCCAGTGCTACCATTGTTCTTGTTCCCTGACCTTTTATAAGGTCCCGAGCTTAACTGACAAGAGTATGCATTTCTGAACCTCAGATTGTTCCCTAAGATTTTCTACATCAGAGCCAATAGCAAAAACATCTCAACCTAGCTTTACTAACAATTTTATTTTTCCAAATATTTTCTAAGGGTGGTAGTCATTGCTGACAATGTACATTTCTAAGATCTTCCCTAGGGTGGTGATAGAATCATTAATCTGCTCCAGCAACAATGTCTAAAATCGATCAAGCATTATTATTGGGAGTGCCAGAAATACTGTCCAGTAAGGGGCTGGAAGCCCCCTTAGTCATACAATTCTTAGATTAAGAGGGATGTGAGGGCAACAAGCAAAACAAAACTCCTAGCATCATAACGTCCTCAGGACACATGGTCCTCGGGATTGGGCCACACCTAGGGGCACTCATCAAGGCTGTGCTAATCAGTGAGCCACATTCCATGAGTTCTAAAGCTGTTTGTCATTCCTCCTGCATGGCCCTTAGCAGAGTACATCATGGCATGGAAGTCAAGACAACAGGATTATTAATCAGTTAGTTAGTTTCCTTATCCCCACAGGCAGAAGAATGCAACAAATGTATACATGCTAGACCCCAGTTAACTTTCTCTTTGCTATCGCTCTTGGACCCCCAAGTCCAGGGAATAGTTCTAACTGCCAGTGGGACAGGTCTTACTACTTAACATAATGAAGGCAACCCCACAAAGACATTCTTAGGGACCCTTCTCCCGGGATAATTCTAGATTGTGTGAAGTAAACAATTGATACTATTAGCTACATTATGGTTACCACTGGCCTGCAGTAATGTATTACTCTTTCTTTATCCCTGTATTTGGAGTCATGCTATAAATATTAGTCAAGACCCAGTGAGAAAATAAAAAGTACTTAAATATTATAACACTATTTAATAGCGGGATGAGTTGCACAGGTGTTAAATGGATTAAGAAAGTTAAGGACATCTTCAGGAAATGGCTGCCACCTCTAGATCTGGGAAACAAGAAGAAGAGTTTGAGATTGTTAGATCCTACAAAGGTGGGAATTTTGTTCTGAGGAGGTAGGACATAGGCTGTTGAGAGGAGGATACTGACAGTCTCACAGTAAGAATGTACTTATAACAAATTAGGCTCTGGTACATGTAAAAGGGCAAGATGAGACTGAGTCTGAGATACGCAAATGAGCTGGAAATTGCAGCCAGATATTGATGACAGAATGAAGGACTACTATTAAGGCACTATTGACAGGAATAGAAACCTGGAAGACGGAACCAGTCCCTTCTCACTCGTCGTGCCTCCCAGCATCCCTTTATTCTCCATATTGTCAGAATCTATCAGATATCCAGCTGGAAAAATAAAACTGTAGATAGCATCATCTAAACCCCAGCATCACAAAGCAATGCCTTTAAAGGGGTGAGTTTGGAGCTGTGAGACAGTAACTTAATAACTAGCGTACTGTGCAATGAGGTGTTAGATTTTCATGTCATTGTTGCTGCCGGAGTCACTCAGATATGCTTACGGTTTGGATGAAACATTAATTAGAGCAGACTGTTTGCCACAGAGGATTTCATCATTACTGGATCTGTAAGAAGCTGTTATTAAAAGACTTCAGCCAGAGCTGCTCAATGTGTTGGGAGGGTGATTTTTTTGACTCCCTTCTCATTAAAACTCAGGTATTCAATATTCATCAGCTATATTTTTGTTTTGTTTTGTTCACCCTCAAGTTTATAATCTGCATGCTTTCTTAAATGACTCTTTGTGTTGTGTGTGGTAAGTGGTCAGGCGGTCAATCTCCAGAGTTCTGGAGACACAGTCTTGAGCTGGGCCATCTGTTGAGTGTGTGTGATTTTGCCTTTCACACAGGGAAGTAGTGGGCAAAACCAGGAAGCACACTGGAGCTCTACTGAAAATACAGCCATTTAAATTCTCCTTCTAAATATTCATTAGGCCATCTGCTGTTATTAGTGTCCTTATCATTTGGAAGCATTACAGAGTTAAGATGAGAGAGACAATCTGTGGAATTCTAGTCTCACTTGAAATGAACTTCAGAGGAGAGCAGTGATGAGTTGTGATGTTTCCTCTTCCTGTTCAGCGCCCTGCCCACTTATATCTTCACATCTCTATGGTGAAATGCTTTAATAGTTTCTTCCTGAAACCATCAGCAAGAAGGGAGAGCAGTAGCTACAGAAACGAAAACATAATCTCAGAGTGGCTGATCAATGAAATCAGGCCATTTCATAAAAGCCATGCACTCATACGTCTGGCCTGTAAATTGCTCTAGGTGCCAAAGGGAATTGGAAGCTTGGCCTATCTTTTTGGGCCAATACTATAATATTCACAACCTACAACAGACAAGTTTCTGCAACTTCTCAGCAGGAAGAAACTGAAGAATGATTTCAGGGAGTTCTTTTTAAGCCCCAGGCTTTTCTGTACAAGCAAAACATTGGCTCTCAGGAGGGCAAGAGTCCCATCTCCTGCACAAAGACACACAGTGATCTCCTCACTCTGAAGTATCACAGAACTCATGCTATCATCGCCTGGCCTCACATTGTTTTCCATTTTCCTAGACTGTTGTCTGCTTGACCTTCCTTCAGCTACCATATCCCCCACAGTGATGAATACACAAGAAGTATTTACTAAGTAGATGTAAAATTAAAATAGTCTTAAGAGAGAAAACAGTATTCCATATTTCTCTCCTCACTTCTCCAAGTGCTGAAAGGGTTACTTCTTTGACTGCAATGGTAAAGCCCAAGATACAACAGACACAAATAGTAAACTGCAAGTAGCATCATGTAAGTAGCACCATGTACAATATGTTCTTCTTACAATAACCATCGAATTTACAAACAAATTAGCCATGGAGTCTGAAGGACATTCTGTAGTTTTCACACTGGGCCTTCATCTCCTGCTGATAGATGACTTTGACTGTAAATTGAATACTGGAAGTCGTTAAACATTCTGTGTATTCTCAAGTGCCATTTTCAAAATTGAGGCTTCAGAAAAGAGATGCCAGAAAGGGTAGATGGAAACTCAGAGCAATTATGACTGTTATTAGGATGAGGTAGTAGCAATTACACAGCAGACTCATAGAAAGCATGTACATGCTGATTGTTCTTAGGGAGCCTGTATGAACAAACTTTTATAGCACCCATCAGATTTTGGGTCTCTAGAAGAAGTGAAGATTTTCAGGCTCTCTACCAGTATTATTTTGGACAGGGCTTATAGACCCAGGAGCCATCTTAGAAGAGACATGTGCTTATTTTCTTAATGAGCCTAAATGAAACCCCTATATCAAAAGAAGGACCTCTTTCACTGTTTCTTTCCTCTAGAATAATCATTCCCAAGATGCTTGGTATCAGGATCCCTTTGCAGTACTGAAAACTGTTGATATCTTCAAAGATAGGCCTTCTTAGTCTTAGATAACAGGAATTGTGTTGTAGATGTATCAGTTGAAACTGGGCTCCACAAGTCTGAATTTTGATTGGTTGTAGTTTTCTGTACTGGTCTTTACCTGTTGCAAAGATAAGTAATGTCTACTATAACACAGCCACACTAGATATGATTGAGAGTCACACAGAGCTAGAAAAACTTCTTAAAGTGCTCAGCAATGGAGCCCCATGTATTCAATAATTCTCGAAGTTTATCTTTTTCATTAAGTTGGATCAATTTCCCGTCCTATGCATGAAGGGCTGCCCTACATAATGGTTGCAAATGGAGCTTGTTAATGTTAATTGAAATAGGAGAAGCACAAAAAGACAGATACTGCATGGTCTTACGAATATAAACGTGTTGATGTCACAGAAGTTAAAAGGAGAGTGGAGTTTATCAAAGGCTGAGAACAGGGTAGGAGCTTATCCACAGACATTAAGGATATTGAAAAGGAGCAAACTACTCTGGTGTTAGTTACAGTTCAATGGCTCCAGGCAACAATTAAGCAACTTTACATTTCAAAAGCCTAGAAGATGGAATTTTGAAAGTTTTTACCATAGAGAAATAAAAAGATCTTGAGAAGATATATTTAATCTGATTTAAACATTATAGACTATATACCAAAACTTTACATTGTACTCCATTAATCTGGACAGCTTTTAAGGTTTTTATGTACGAGTTAAAATGAACAATTCTAAAAGACTGTCCTAGTTGTATTCCCACATTTACAAAAGTATTAATTTATTCCAATTTTGTTTACTGTAATTTTGTAAATACAGTTGATTTCTCCATAGAGGAAACACTAGAGGTTTGTTAAACCAACGTATCTATAATGGTATAATCAGTAGCTCCAATCAAAATGAAAACTGAAAAGCTAAAGCACTGTCTTCATTTTGATTATATTCCATTGAGAACAACTGAAAATTCCAAGATAACACAGGTGCAAACAAGATACCAGGCAGAGTAAAAGTATCATTCAGGATTGAGGTGGAAGATCCACACACATATTTACTCAGGATCCAAGCTCCTGAATTACTTCTACCTGATTACATAATATCTATTTCTAAGCAATGTCATGGTCCAAGATATTTGGCAAAACTTTCATCTTTCATATGTCCCAAAGATAGCCAAGACCATAGAAATTTTCTTCCAGGTCAGTTAGCTCTCTAGAGAACATTCTTTATAACATACCTGCAAACTGTGAATTATTTCATCATTCCTCTTACATCATACTGTCTGAAACTTTACAACATGGACACGGCTAACTGAAAATAATGTCTTGCTATAAATAGCAATATATATATACATAAGAATGGAGGTTAGACATTAAGTAGTAAAGATTGACTAGACCTAGAACTGGAAGTCTCTGAAACAAGAATATCAGGAGGCAAAGATTTGAGATTTCATGTTAACCCTCATCCTATCTGAGCATCTTCAAATTTACAAAAGGGAGAAATCTCACCAATATAAAATTTGGTTTTCCCATATTGCAAACAAATATGGCCCTTAAAAGAATAATGTTTCTAAATGACCATGCTTATAAAAGTATAAATCATTAGAAGATGAAATATGCCAAGACGACATGGATGTTCTTGTTCTATTTATGTGAGGTATAGGGGACACTTTGTTTTGCTTTGCTTTGTTTTGATTTCTTTCATTCATTTCAAAATTAATTTAGGAACGTTGGGCATATAGAGCATAGTCTATGAGATCTATAGTAGACTGATTCTGAATATCAGCCTAAGTATAAGTCATGATTAGGTTGACACTACCTATTCATTTTCAATGAATATGGCAACTTGAACTTAGATTTTTCTCATGGTTTCTCATCTGATACCATGGAGACAGACTATGTAGATGCTTATGAGCAAAGGTTAAGAGGTTCTTCAAAGCGTCCAGCCATTATGAAGAGCCACAGAGTGTGGCTCTGAGATAATAGGAAATAATTTACTTGTTGACAAGACCATGAAATCTTGATATATTTCACCTTCTAATGATTTCCACTCTTTAGAAACAAGATCAATGAGGAGCCATCACTCTCAAAGGTGTCATCATGATCTCCAAGTGGAATTTTTTTCTCCAGACAGCATTTTCCTTCTTTTATAAATTTGAGGAAGCTTAGTATCAGTGTCAAGAAATGAGAATGCCATTTGAAAACTGACAAAAAGTGATTCTAACAACCTGAGGTTGTCAGCTTTTAGAAGCACGGGGACATCTAATGTGGTGCTAGCAGAACACCTGGTACAGGGCGTTCGGTGCCATCACATCATTGTCCCCGGGGCTGGCATACCTCAAAGGAGATAATCATCCACTTCCTGAAAAGTCCTACTGAAGAAGCCTTAGAGCTCAAAGTCAAGCAGAGTCACTTGTTAAATGAGCCACAAAGCTCTGAGTGAACTAAAGGAAAGAGATCCCATGTCTGGGATAGAACCTTCTGCAAAACAGCTAATTTTCTCCAACCCAGTGGAACTTTGGGGAAAGAACTTAGCAATTGATGGCGATTGTAGAATACTGTAATAATCACAGTTTATTTTTGAGGCATTTTCACCATAGTTATTTTCACAAAGTGACCAAAGTGGGAAAGAAGTGATTGTTCTGTGCTACCAGCAACCCCCCTGTACTTACAGAAAAAATAAAGCAAATAGAGTCAGCAAAAGACTATAATCTCCATGAAGGGAAGAGTCCACTTTCTTCATTAAAACTGGTATCTTGTTATGTGGCATAGTGTGGAAAATAGAACAAAACTACTTATTTTTGACAGAAAAAGAAAATTAATGTAACATGTTCTGTGCTTGATACTGGGCCATGAGTAAAAATAACAAGGTGGCCCAAATAAATAAACTAAACTATTAGTTGGGGAATTGGCTGACAAATGTGAGATAATATGTCCCAATATAAGCCAAAAAATCTTGGAGGTTTTATTTGTTAAAAAGATCCCTAAGGAATAGAGCAAATAGTCCTAATATCCAGTCCATCATTTTGTTGACTAACTATTAGGACTATCTTGCACTTCACTGGTACAAATTGGTATAATTATGCTCTAATTGTGTTTTGAGAGAAAAGTTTTATTTTAACAGGAAGGGTGATAGAAGGGTGATATGTAGGAGGAGCTAAGATGAGAGGAAGACAAGGAGTAAGGAGAGGAGGAGAAGAAGGATAGGAGAAGCTAGGTGATGAGAGAGAGAAAGAGAGAGAAAGGGGGGGACATGGAGGCAGATGTTCACATGTCTCCACCAGTCAAAGATATTTGATATATCTAGATTGAGTATTGGGTTACACTTCTGATTGAGCATTACCAAACTTATAAAGCCTTTGATTAACATTTTAAAAAATTACATAAAGGCAAAAAGGAAAAGGGGGCATGGGATAGGGGTTTTCTAGGGAGGGGAATTTGGGAAAGGGGATGGTATCTGAAATGTAAATAAAATATCCAATAAAAAAAACAAATAGAGCTAATAATCTAGTACTTGGTGATATAGAATTGCTGCAAGTCTTTAAAGAGTATGACCATGTTATTAAACTTAAGAGTTCACAGGATGTCCAACAAAGAGAGCATTGCAATAGTTGGAAAAAGATAAGAGGGATCCCAGGCAGGGATGTGTTTCTGTAACTGCTGAACAGCTTGTCCTTAGATCCAGATTAACTGTTCTTTTCAGACCTCTTTTTATGTACTAGCCACTCTGGTGGTTTACATTGTTTGTTTTCATTGAGTTCTTACAATTTTTCAGAAGATATTATTTGACATAATTTCTATGTGAGGAGACTGAATGCCTATATAATTGATTCTCTGAAGCTACCTTGATAGTAAATCCTATCATTTAAATTTTTAAGCCATGAAGCTCCTTATCACATTATTCTAGTAAGTCTGAGCATTTCTTCTATGTAGAGAGTACATAACTTTTGTCAAACTCTCACACATTTTTCTGAATCTAAATGAGAAGCAGTACTCCAGACTCCAAGTGCCAGGAAGATATATAGCAGATGGCTGGATGGAAGAACACGTTAATGGATAGATTCAATGATGAATGACTGGACTCTGGAAAAGTAGCTCCTCTACTTTCCCTCCAACAAGTCTCCCAATTTCACCCTAAGCAATGTTTCTGAAATATTAATCTGACCTTATAAGCTACCCTCCATTGTCTCTTCATCATGTTATTGTTCCTTAGGAAACATACATTTGTTGTGATTGTTAGTTGTTTAGTAACAGAGGTAAAGACACTACGGATTTCTATAGAACAATGGGGCTAAGCATCCTACCAATGCATGATGCTGACCCCAACTAAAAAAAAAAAAAAGTCTCTCTCAAAAAAAAAACCTGGACTTAACCCTTATATTATTAACAAACAAATTTGAATGCCATTTGCCAGCAATAACTACCCTGTATCATAACTGAGAAAACCTGGCTCATAATCTAGACATTACCATATGATTTCATGCTTCTTTGCGTTTATTCATTTTCCTTTACTGAGATCATTCTTCTTCCTTGGTTCCTTTGTTCCTTCTTTCAAGTTAAGTCTAATCTTCATTTCTATGGATCTTGATTGAACTCCCACTTCTACGTACCCATATCACTCAAAGCATGCATGTGCCTTGACATTTACCTGTGCTACACTGGATGGCATATTTTTATACCTGCCTTCTATCACTTAACTAAGAACTAAGGAAGAGCAGAAATATGGGAAATTGGGACTAGAAACCATTGTTCTCAGATGAATGCTTTCTGAAATATATAAAATACTAATCCACAGAAAATGCTTGATACCTATGAAGGACTCAATACCTAGTAGTCCTATTAATGACCCAAATTAGTGTTTCTCCAATTTTGTAAATGCTATACTAGAGATCAAGACCACCTCAAAAAATGGACAGTGCATATTCATAAAAATAGGTCAATTTAAAGAAAAATATTAAGCCAACTCCAGTGTAGTTGACACAGGGGTGAAACAAAATTCACGAAAAATCTTATACAGAAAAATGAAGTTTAGGGAAGAGTTGAAAGGCAACTGCATTGACTGGACTGGGTTCCTCTAGCAAAAACCACCCATGACCATGAAACTGCTACTAAGACCACTTAACACCCCTCAGCATGTGCCTGACACTTGAATGAATGGCATGCATCACCACATATCATTTAATCGACATGAAAATAATTTTCATGTCTATGTACATGCCCCCACACAGTCATTAACCTATTTTCCTTGCTAGAGATGAGAAAATCAGAACTACATAAAAGATAACCTACTTTGCCTACTTTTACACAGAATGAAGGGCAAGAACCCTGAGTCAAACTGTTAGAGAGAAGCCAAGTATATGACTGGTGCTCTAGTTCTTCACTGTGAAGCTAGTTCTGTAACTGGGGGCATCTTCAATTTTGTATATTCAAAAGGCTCATATTTAGAATTTGCTTTTACACACAGGTTTTTTCCCCCTATAGAATCCTGCTGTCTTCTACAGTGATACTGAGGTCAAAATTAGCTAGAACTCTAAGACAACCATGGGACTGGTTGACCTGAGAGTCAACTCCCTTCAAGGCAAGTTTTCAATTAGCAGAGGAAGACAGTGCTATCAAGTGCTGACATCCCAACCAAGAGCTCCTTTCTGCTCAGGGTTATTTCTCAGGGAAGGTCGTTGAGGGATGGGCACATTCCACCAGCTGGAGGCTATGCCACTGACCTTTCATGCTAGTTTAGCTTAAACACATTTTGACAGTTTGAACAAATGAGTATATTTTTACAAGGTGGGGCAAGCACCACAAATTAGACCTAAAGGTTTGCCTGTAGGCTGGGTCTGTAAGCAGAGTTTACAAGATCCTTCACTACTGCTCTCCGCTCTCTTTCTTCTCCCACTCCAAAAGAAAATGCTCCATTTTACCACCACATACTACCCCCATTTAAAATGAAAAAAGAAAAAAAGAAGAAGAGAAAAAAGAAAAACGGTTGTACAAATGGCAGTAGCTTCTTCAAGTTAACCTTAGAACCATCTCAATGGCATAGTGTTCTGGGATCTCTCCACAGCTAATAGTTCCATCAGCCAGAATCAGCTCAAAAGCATCACTCCATATGTTGTAGGGGAAGGGTAGAAATGCCTTAATAGTAAATGCTATGTTTCTATTGTGTGGGTGTATAGCTCCTTGATGACTTACCTGGAAAGGGATGTATTTAACATGAGAACAACAAAAAAGGACCTGACAGCCTAAAAGCAGTGAAAAGGTCCGTCCTCTAAAACACTGGCCCCTTGACTACTAAGTAGGCTCACAGCGTTCATCTGAGCAGATCTCATAGACAAGCTGCTCTGCTGAAGCAAATGGGAATTAAAGGGATTCTGTGGAGTTGGCATAGAAAGTGTCTCAAAAGCACAAAGGCCACTTTAGTCACAGGAAACTGCCAGAGGGTAGCTCATTTGACAGGAAAGAAAACAAACAGACACAATGGCTCGTGTATTTTTTGAAGCAAGATTAAATCTAATAAACACGACACCAATAGTATCGGCTTAAATTGGCTTGAGAGACTTGGAGGATTTTACAGTGTGTTTTTGCACCACCAGCCTTTATCTCAGAGGCAGACTTGAGAGCTGAGAGCAGAGTCTAAAATTTGTTCCTTCCCTAGCTTCTGCCAGGTGTGTGCCATTCCTCGGCCTCTGGCCTGACTTTGACTCCCAGGGTGGGGATAATTAGAACGTCATTTCAGTCAGCTTTGTTTTTCTGGGTCACCAGCTTCAGACTCCATCCAAAGAGGAGTGTTGTACTGAAATAAATTCATTTCCTCTTCCTTAGCCAGCCCTGACTTATTTCCTGAGGGACCGTGTTCCATAGGACTAGAGCACACAGACAGCTTCTGTGCACATTTGATAGTGTCTATAGAGGTCCAAGGTGTGGGCACAGGGTAAAGAAGAGTCAAGCCGCTCCCACAGCAGCAGCAGCAATAGCACTGGCAGCAGGCTCTCTGTCTCTCTCCAGCAGCACATTGACATGCAAAGGCCTCAGACAGACACGCTGAGGAACACACCACCACAAACTGTTCTGGGAGCTGTTTGTGCTGGTGCTTAATGTTTATCCAATGGCCTCCATCCGAAAGGCTCTGTAGAACACGCATAATACAAGCAGAGCTTTTTACCCCATTAGCACTCAGACTCCTAGCTGCCCAGAGGCATATGGTACTGACCATAGAAGGCCAGCATTTGTAGAGGTGGAGGTAGAGTGCAGCACACAGACTTGTGGGGACACAATGAGAGACATTCAGCTGTTGGGGTAAATGGCCCCGTGTGGTATAATAAGGTGAAGCAAAAGGCAACCTTTATTCTCCTCACAGCTCCAATTTCCCACCCTTATCAGGCACAAGTAAAAAAAAAAAGTTTTCATCTCAGATATCAGATGGGGCCTTTTTCTACTTCGTTAATCTCTAACCATAGGGCCTCATCCAGCTGAGGAAGTAGAGGGCCTTAAAAAGCAGTGACAGCCCACATCTGCTTCCCAAATGTTCAGATTCCATGAAGAAAAAAAAAAAGACTTCCTCCGGCTTTCACTCAAAGCTAAAAAGAATAGTTACATTACTGTCACCATTTTAGTCCTGAATAGGACACTTTTTCTGCCTTTGTCTAGCCTGAAAGGAGAGAAATGGACAGTAATGGCTGGTGACGTAGGGAGTGCAACATGAAGCACAGTGCTCTGAAAAAAATGGTTAAAGATAGGTAGTCACTGCCGGGAAATGTCAGGGCAGGCAGTGAGCCAACTCATGTCCAGAAAGGAACTACAGCAGACTCATGTTTAGTTTGTGTATTCATAGCATCTAAAACAGCACTTGGACAGGACATACTACACATATGCAAATACACACACACACACACACACACACACACACACACACACACAAATACATACACACACAGATACACACACGCACCATGCATGCGAACACAAACATTGTTTTGTTCCTCCCTAACATATCTCAAATCCTTGTATTCTCAATACCCTACATTGCCATCCTAGTTTATATATGAAAATTCCTCACCTAGTCTACTGCAGAAGCCTCCTCTGGGTACCTTATCTCACCTCTGCCTCCTACATTGTCACAACACCATCCAGTAAGATCCATCTTAAACCCAAATATGATTATGCCGTAGTCCTACTTAAAGCCCATCAGTGGCTACCCCCAGTCACAAGGACAAAACTTTGACTGAGGGCTTCCTTTCATCAGCTGGTATATTTCTTTGTCAGAGATGTCATAACAAAATATTAAAGAGTAATTGTCTTCAAAAACAAAAATTTATTTTCTCATATCTTTGGATACTGGAAAACTAAAACACAGGTGTTTGTTTTGCCTGAGAAAACTCTTTGGCATTCAAATGGCCATCTTTTTGCTATGTTCACATATAAACATCTCCATTGTCATAATCACACTTATGATTTACATTTGAGACCCAGCCTTCCAATGTACTCTTTAAATGCCTTATCTCCAAACAAAGTCACATTGAAGGTCAGGACCACAGGATATAAATTTTAAAAGGACCAGATTGACTCTGAAACATCTAGTAATTCCTACCTCCTGGTTGGCATCACTAATTATTTCCACACACTGAAACTATATTAACTTTACTGAAATATTTATTGTACCCAAGAAGAGTCATGCTCTGGTGTTTAAGCTATTACCCATGACATTTGCTCTACCCCAATTGCCCTCAGACACATGACCCTCTTCTCCCACTGGATATGTCATCCTTGGCTTACATACCATCTCTTCTGTTAATATTCAGATCCATGTCTATGTGAAGGGTTTTCATACCATTTTTATTGATTCCTTTTCACAACATGGAGAATAATTGCTAATAGTGTTTCCAAGGGCTCCATCAGACCAAAAAGTTATTTGAAGGCATAGGTTTATGTCATGGAAACATTTGTTTTAATCCCTAAAGCCTAGCTAGCACAAAGCTTAATCCAAAGAATGTTCACAAAGAAAACATTCAGGGAAGTAACAAACCAACCTGTTTCTTTGCCAAGGTAGAGGACTAAAGGAGTGAACAAGATCCAGCTAAGTGAGAAATACGTGCCAGCTTAGGACTCTGAATCAATAGCTAGAGGACCATGCCTGCATAATATACAAGATGGACATTAGGCACATGTTAATGGCAGGATCTGTCCCCAAAAGCTATTGATTAAAATCTGGGTTCCCCAGCACTCTCTATTACCCCCAAATTTAGGACTTTGCTTTTCTAAGCATATACAAGACAATAACAGATTGTGGTGTGTGGAGGGGAGGGTGTTTGTAGTGATCCAGAAGCCCTATATCAATAGCCTTCAGAATCATCTAGACGGTTTGTAAAAACACAGATACACAGATGGTTGGATCCCCATTCTTAGAGACTACGATACAAGGATGGATACCAGGATTATGATACTAGGATGGAGCCTCAGAATTTGCATTTCTAGAGACCACACTGTGAAAACCACTACTCTAGAAGATACTTCCGAGATCGTGGGAAACAATTTATACTGTATTTGAAATAGCGGAGATGATAAATATGTTCAGCAGGCTGTGTGATTACCTACCCATCCCTCACTGCCAGACAGCATCAATGTTGCTGAAATCAGTAATAATACAGAAACACGAAGCTATTTACTACTTTTAAGGTGAAAATGTTTCTGGAAAGATGTGGTAACATGATGGCGTGTGCTCTGTTCTTTTTGTAGGTGCGATTAGAGTGGCCAACAGACCTTGCAGTCAATCCCATGGACAATTCGTTGTATGTCCTGGATAACAACATTGTGCTGCAAATTTCTGAGAACAGGCGTGTGCGGATCATTGCAGGGCGTCCCATTCACTGCCAGGTGCCCGGCATCGATCATTTCTTGGTCAGCAAAGTAGCAATTCACTCCACTCTGGAGTCAGCTAGGGCCATCAGCGTCTCCCACAGCGGGCTGCTCTTCATCGCTGAAACAGACGAGAGGAAAGTGAACCGCATTCAGCAAGTGACCACCAATGGGGAGATCTCCATCATTGCTGGTGCTCCCACTGACTGCGACTGTAAAATTGATCCCAACTGTGACTGTTTTTCAGGTATGACCTTTTTAGCAATTCAGCAGCTCCCCTTCTCTCTTTTCAAAAGCAAAACCTGCATCAGAAAAGCCTAAAGGAAAACAAAAGGAATTCATATAAACTAGTGTGTGAGCTAGTGGAGAAAGCAATGTATTGAGAGTCAACTCTGACAGCTGACTTACTGACCCAGAAAAGCCATAAAACCTGTTCACAATTCATCTGCCTTACTTGTTACAGAGATAAGTGTGTTTCTCCATCGTGTCACCTTGCTGTTCTTAAGATAAACAGATGTAATAACTTTTCAGATTCTCAAAAAGTTAACATCATACAAATTTAAGATCATGCCATTATTTTTGCATTAGATACAGGAAAATAGGTATAAAGATATATTTACTGATTTTTACTGTGGGAAAAAAAAACTTACCCTAAGTGACTACTTTCACATTAAAAACATGTACTATTAGACATTAGAACCCAAGTAGACTGCTTTGAGAATGTACAAGAAAATTTAAATTCCACAATGGTAAGTTCTTACTTACATCAGTCTCTTACATTACTTGATTTTAAAAGCTCTGAAATTCCATAAACAACAGTGCCCTTTACTTTTTGCTAAAATAGGAGAGGAAAAGAAAAGCCTTTTCCCCAAACATGGAAGAGTTATTCCGGATATCAAACAGACCTCTAAATGTCAACAGTTCTCCTATTCGTCTGCCAAATGGAAATCCCTCCATGCTACATGCAGACCTATTAAGCTATTCACCCAGGACTGAATGGCCCTCATAAATTTTGTATTTCATTGGGCCATAGGAATCCAGATCCACCAAGTTGGTCAATAGAACTATGTTCAATATTTTCAGTATTTTTCTGAACAATGAAACATAAATATTTTAGTAATGTATATCTTTCATTCAAGACAAATCTAATGTTACCAACTTTGATATTTGGAGTCATTGTTACACTTATAAACAGTATATTTTGACATTGAGACAAAGGGAATTAACAAAGGAAATGACCTCTAAGCATAGTAGGACTGGAAGATCTTAAAACAAATCCTACAAGCAACAACAGGAATAAGACCCGCGGAATTGCGGGCAAATTTTGTGCAGCTATCATTATTTGCTGTTCTTGTATCTTGCAGTACAATAGATTCTGAACAGCGGGATTTAGGAATTCACAAAATTGGTGTAACTGAGATAATTACATCTTACTGTTTATCTTTAGTGATACTGACTTGAGAATTACGATCTTTTGAATAAAGGGTTTCAAAATAATCAGAGGGGGAAATTTGCAAAGAAAGATGGTTTGCTGATTGTTTTTTTAAAATGATGTTTTTAATGTTTTTTTAATGTGTGTTGCTTTACATCTAGGGTATGTCCCTCAAGTTTCTTTGATGCCAATTATTAATATCAAGGTCTTTCCCCATAGGTGATGGTGGCTATGCCAAAGATGCAAAGATGAAAGCCCCTTCTTCCTTAGCAGTGTCACCTGATGGTACCCTCTATGTAGCAGACCTTGGCAATGTTCGAATTCGTACCATCAGCAAGAATCAAGCCCACCTGAATGACATGAACCTATACGAGATTGCCTCTCCTGCTGACCAAGAACTCTACCAGTTCACCATCAATGGAACTCACCTACATACCATGAACTTAATAACAAGGGACTATGTTTATAACTTCACCTACAATGCTGAAGGTGATTTGGGAGCAATCACTAGCAGCAATGGCAATTCAGTGCATATACGCAGGGATGCAGGTGGGATGCCCCTGTGGCTTGTGGTGCCTGGCGGACAAGTCTACTGGCTTACCATAAGTAGCAATGGAGTCCTGAAAAGAGTGTCAGCCCAAGGCTACAATTTGGCCTTGATGACCTACCCAGGAAACACAGGACTTCTGGCAACAAAAAGTAATGAAAATGGATGGACAACTGTTTATGAGTAAGTTTCTAATTTCCAACTAAGCCTTTGTTAGGTTTTTTTTTTTTTTTTTTGAAGTAGAATTACAGTAAGAACATGGTTTAGTAATTGATGGCTTGTTGCATGCTATTTTCTCCTAACAATCACAGTTAAAAAATAAAAAGTAAGTAGTCAAGGAGAAAATTTTACTCAGCTCCTAGGGTGGGCTCCATTTTGCCTAAGCAGTTTGTAGAGCATAATGCTTAAAGTATAGTGTGACACTGCAGGGGACAGGAATAAGGTAGAAGTCCATGCACTCAAAAAAAAAAAAAAATTACAGCATCCCTGGGAAGACAAGGTAAAATTGTATCTAAATAACAAAACGAAAGGATGCTGCTGAAGCAGTAAAGAAGCAGTGTGATTTAACAAGTATTTACAGATCCCTGTGGGGTTCAATGGATGAATAAATAAGTCTCTGCCTAACCCAACTCAGTATTCATTGCTGTGAGAGATAAGGATGAAGTTAGAATGGAAGTAGACGCTGAAAGTAGAATGTAAAAATCTGTGGAGCGAATGCTGACCAGCAGCTCTGAGCCCTTGATCACCTCTGTGAGATGGGGAGCCAAGTGCAAGCTCAGGCTTCCCTGGTGTCCCTGCCCCAGTGGAACCTAGCATGCATGGGCAACTACAGGCTAGTTCTGTAATAACTGCATTTAACTGGGAACTAACATGAAGTATGACAGACAGCAAGCTTCTAGGTGGTCCCATAGCATGGAACTAGGGACCATTGTCCTTACCTTGTTCCCAAGTCAATCCACTCAGCAAGCCAGATTGATCAGCCGCTGCCCCCCTCCCCCCACCCCCGGGAAATACTTTCCCCATGAAGGAAACTGCCAAGTTTCTAACAGTCTACCAAGTGAGGATAATCCCTAGAGTCAGAACTCAGAACCTGGGATGACAGTCAAGCCGATTTCTTTAAACATGAGGAAGTGGAGCTGGTAAATGTGAGGACTTTAAGGTGTGACTCTTCCTGTGTGGTTACAGAGAGTATGAAGAGAATATGTCCAGGGTACAAAAGCCTTCCGAGGAAAAGAGCAAAGCAATTGTCCTTCACATTTTGGAGCATTTCCCAAAGAAATGCCATTTATAAAAAAAGACCTGAGTAGCTCCTCTAGTTTCACTTGGAGAAATGTATTCAGTAGCTTCTGTTGCAGGACTTCTTTGTTTTATTTTTTTTTTAAGTTCTCTTACATCTTAATAAGAGTAACAAAAGCAACTGTTCTCCAAGGATTTAATTGCTGCTAGATATTGTGCTATGTAATTACTATATGTTGTTTTATTTGGTTCTTGTTGTTACAACATGGAATAGGGGCTCGTAGCATCCCCATTTTATAGATAAGTAACTAAGCCACAAATATAATTGATTGGTCCTGATTCACCCAATTGTCCATACTTTAAAACATTCTTTCTATAGGAAAATTAATTTCTAACGAGAAATTTTTAATGTCATTGAAAACAAGTCTCACCCCAGATCACAAAGCAGTTAAATTTACGCAATAAAAAGAAAACCACTGTTTTGAAACCTGACTATTAAATTTGATCATGCCAAGACAAATGGTTATGTTTACTAGTTTTCAAATCAACTAGGTAACCTGTTTTTCTTTTCATTCTTTTGACTAATGTTTTTTGAGTATTTGCTAAGTACGACAAAATGTTTCAGGCATATCTAACCTTTGACACCGAGGCACAATGATGTCATCTACTAAGTTCACGCACAAGAACTATGAAGTCAACTTACAAAAAAAGTCACAAACATTTCATAATCTTTTAAGTTAGTTAATGAGTTTGTATTGACCTTCATTCATAACTATCCTGAAGTATATGAAGCCTATAGGCCACAAGCTGGACGTGCCTATTATGTGTGGAGATATAACCATTAATAAAAAGAAAGTTCCATTTTTTCGTGGACCTTACATTTTACTGGAGAACAATAGGTATATAGCATTTCAAATAATGATGTCATACAAAGAATATACTCATACATATATATGGTATAAGATGCATTAATAATTTTGGGCTATTAAGGTGCCTCGGCAGGTAAATGCTTGCCTCCAAGTCTTGAGCTTGATTTCAAGAACCCATATGGTAGAAGGAATAAACTAACTCCGACAGATTGTTCTCTGACCTCCCACTTTCTGCCATGGCACACAAAAAATGAATAAATGGATGGATAGATGGAGAGAGAGAGAGAGAGAGAGAGAGAGAGAGAGAGAGAGTAGATATTATACTAATAAGATATATCAAAAATTCTGAATACATTTTGAAAATAAGAGTGATTGATGCTATTGTCAAAGTGGATGTAGGATTTGTGGGAAAAATTAGTCCAAGACAACTTCAAAGCTTTTGGCCTAAACAAAACAATATAGAATTTCTGTTCTTATACAAGACGTATTATAAGGTAAGAGACTAGAAATTCAATCTGTGACAATTAGTTAAACATTTGAATTTAAATAGATGAGTCTAGAGTTGAAGAGAAGTTGGGAATCCACATTTGGAATCCACCAAAGGTTAAAATGTATTTAAATCCATGAAACAGGTGAAACTGCCAGAAAAGTGATTTTAGACTAAGAAAAGATAGCAACATAATGATCCGGAAGTACCTCATAGTTTTTAGCTTAAGAAAAATTGTCAAAAGACATTTCGAAAAGAAGGCCATTGAGCTAGAGAAGCAGCGTGTCCTGAAAACTAATTGGTTTAGTCCAACCCATTTATGGTCTTAAACAAACTGCCTTAGACCAGGTTATTATTAAACAACAGGAATTCACTCAGGAGGGGCGGGCTATGCACATAGGATGTGTGTCAGAAGACAACTCTGTGGAGTTGGTGCTCTCTTTCTACCTTTACATGGGTTCTCGGCCTCAAGCTCAGGCCACAAAGGCTGGATAGTAAATGCTTTTACCCACTAAGACATTTTGCCAGGGGATAGAAAATCTAAGACTAAGATGCCAGCAGAATCAGCATGTGATATGAGGTACTCTCTGCTTGCATGATGGCACCTCTTACTCTGCACCTTCATGTGGCAGAAGTAGGGAGGAAAAGAGGTAGGCTATTTCCCTACAACTCACAGGTCTCATTATGGGGGCAGAACCTTCATGACCTAATCATCTTCTAAAGACCCCATCTCTTGCCATTGGACAGATGGCTCAATAGTTAAATTCACTGGTTGCTCTTTCAAAGAACCTGGGCTTCATTCCCAGCACTGCATGGCAGCTCACAACCATCTGTAACGCCAGTCTCTAGGTATCTAATGCTCTCTTCCATATCAGGCATGCAACAAGTACACAGACATACATACATACATACAGGATAAAAAACTATACACATAAAATTTGAAAAAAAAGTTAAAACTCAGCTTATTAATATTGCAACATAAAAAATTGGGGGATGCATTCATATAAATATGTGATTCAAAACAGGAAAAGGGGGCTGAGTCTAGAGCTCAATGGTAGGTCATCTGCATCACATATACAAGACCTTGGGGACAATGTCCCCAGGAAAAAATGAGTGTATCAGATATTAATAAATAAGTCAGTCCTAAGAATCATCCATTGTCTGTGAAGATCATTATTTACCTGAAAGGAGAAAGATTCTACAAAACAGTAGAGGACTCAACCCTGAATAGAACAGGGCAATGAAAGACTGGATGGATGCACAAATATTCATGGCACCACTGTTCATAAACCAGGACGTGCCCACCAAGTGACAAGTGTCTACTTGCATAATGCAGTCTATCAATATCATGAGATAATATTAACTCAAAATTAGAAACAAGGCTTGATGCATGCTAAAACATGAGTCAACCTCATAAGCATTGAATGAAAGAAGCTAAACATAAGAGAAAAAGTATCGCATGGTAACATTTACAGAAAATGTGCAGAAAAGACAAATCCATATAGATATAAAATAGATTAGTTGCCTAGAACTGATGAAAGGAATAAAGTGGGGGTGTGGACAGTCATAATGAATAAGGTTTGTTTACGGAATGATAGAAATGCCCTAGAAGTGATGGTGATGGTTATATAACATAACCAATGTACTGTAACATCAGTAGCTTGTACCCTTTAAAACGCTGAATTTTATGGTATGTGAATTATCTCTCAATAATAATAAAAAAGAAAATAGGAGGAGAGGGATTGGACACAGTAGATAAAGAATTACTTTGAGAAGCTTTGTTATAAGGAATAGAGAAATTAAATCTGGTGTCAGGGGAGAGAAATGGAATCAACAGAAGGGAATTTTGTTTTTGTTCATTTTTTTGTTTGATTTTGAGTTTTGGTTGAGACAGGGTCTCATTATGTAGCCTTGGCTGGCCTAAAATTTACTATGTAGACCAGGCTATCCTTGACTTTATAGAAGATTTTAATGAAATATGTTTGCTTACTAATGGAAAAGGAATAATATAGAGATCAAAATTCATAATACCCGATAGAGAAGAGAGTGTTCCTGAAAGATCAATTTGTATATCATCAATTTGCATATCAATTTGTATTTCTGCTCTTGGCACATTTAAGCAGAGACAATATGGTAAGCAGTATCCTCCAGACCTGTCACCAGGACTCAGCCTGCAATCAAGTGGGAGCTACTAACATCATTGTGACATAACCAATATTAAGACTCTAAGGAATAAGAAGCCCAAGCATCCACAAGGGAGTGCCCTTGGAATTTTATTCACAAAGAAAAGTTACAAGTCATCTTATAAAGGATAGAGTCTCAGAATAAGGAAGTAACTTGCCCACTCAGATTGCTTGTTGGCTAGCTCTAGAGTCAGACTTATTCTTTCTGCTCTACAACTACCACAATGAGTTCCATAAAAGAGTGACTATTTGAGACTACAAGAACGATGATGCAGAATGTGGAGAGTTAGAACAGGAAGTGAATATGAGAACATTAGATAAAAAGGAAGACTCCCCCTGAACACCTATGCTCCTGTGTCATCCTCTTCCCCACATCCTGCATTTTCATGTTTATAACCCCTGTGTTAAAAAGTAAAAACTATGATTTGATATAAAAAAAGAATGTAATAATTCTTTAAAATTTTCTCAAATTAAAATAAAATTTTGCTCAACCTTAAAAAAAAAGGAAGGCTATTCTTTCGCCTACCTCCTCCTAACTCCAGTAAGAAATATGCTGAACTGGTCAATAACAAATTACATGTGTTGAGAGAAGATACCTCTTCCTTTTAAAGCTATTTCCCCTCCGGCTGTACAGCAGTCCCTAGTAAACCACAGCCCCTATCCTATCTTTCCTGGCCATGTAAGAATGCATGACTTTCTTGCCCTAATAATATGCATAAGTAGCCACCTACCTTCTGCTTGTTTCACTTATATCCTTTAACCCAGTCCTGGATATTCCCACAAAACTGTCCTTGTCCATCTGAAGTTTGAGAACACAGAATTGGAGCTTCTATCTCAATCAGGGTCAGAAGAAGGCTAAGCATGATAGAAGCTGAAAGGCTCTCCTAAAACCTCAAGTATTTCTGTAAAGTGGAGAGAGTGGCTTCTTTCTCTGGCTAAAGGGGACAAATTGTTTTCCAAGTTAAAAACAGAATTCTGTTGTGAGATGAGATGAGAGCGAAGCAAAGTTTGTCAAGATGGAGACCTGCTGTGTAGAAAGACCCATGAGAGTAATCTGTTCAGCTTTTGATTATCTGCAGCTATTGAGAGAAAAACTGACACCGATGACCCTGAACAGTGGGTAATGCAAAGGGAACTTAAAACAGTCTCTGTGCAGCAGGAGTTATAGGGGCTTTTATTGTGTGGTGAGATATTGTTCAAATAGATCGTTGATTTTCATAATTGTTTGATTTGGACCAAGCTCAAAATTACACACCCCAAGTATTAATACTTGAAGCTTCACTGCCCACAAGCATCCTAAGTGTCAGAGTGTGAGGGGTGGGGATCGGGCATGCATGAGAAGCTGTCCACAGAGAAATGACTAACAAAGCGGTGACTGTCAACATAAGAATAATACTAGAACAAGAAGAAATGAATTCTGTCCTGACAAGCTAATGGACCCCTAATTTTAATTGACCTGATCACACTGGAGATCAAAGGAAAGACCTTGCTCCTCCCATAAGGGGCAACTCCTCTTCACCCTTGGAACCGAAATAGTAACCAGGATGCTTTCGCTTATTTTTCTGGCATTTTCCTGGCAAAAAAATTCTTCTGCTACATTAAATAGAGAAAGCCCCAGGCTGAGGCAAGAGAATCGGTTGTGTCTGCTGTCAGGCTGAGCAGAGTTAACAGTTCCTCATTCCCTCTTGCCCTTTCTAGGAAGTCCTTGCACTTGGGAGGAAGACTTCTGTATTTCCATGTGTTATTGATCTTTGCGTACTCCGAATTCTCCATTTCTAGACAGTTAGTTCGTTTCTTTCCACACAAAAAGCCACTTAGTGACAAGTGAGAAAAGCTTTCATAATATTTCTCAAGACTTTCTAGAGTATTGTTTAAATGCTGAGTCTTGCCACGGGTGGCTAATGAGGGATCACACTTTTGCCCAGATAAGATTATAATGGAGCAAAGCACATAAGCCATATCTTCATGCAGAAAGTTTCACTCAATAGTCACCACTTCAAATACTTGAAATGGGGCTGGAGAGATGGCTCATCCATTCACTGCTAAGGCTCATAAACCAAACATATGCAAGAATCTAGTGTCTTCTATAGTTATGGGATCTAAAAGAAACTAAGGTGCTATAAGGTGTAGCACTTACCTCCAGGCAAGTAAATGACTACAATTTAATAAAAGTAGGACTAAGAACGTAATTAAGTTGGTGGAGTGCTTACCTAAGATGTATAGGGCCAGGCATTCTGTTCTTAACCCCATCAAACCAACATCTCAGGTACCTAAAATGTTCTAATCCAGCCTTGGCTACATAAGACTCTATCAAAAATAAAACCAACACCCATGTAAACAAGAATATAAAAAATGGACTTCATGATCTTCCTCTCTTCTGCTCAGCGCAGCAGGAACTGACCTCTGCCTGTATTGGGCTTCTACAGTTCTTTTACATATGCATTAGCAATGTCCTGGGACTAAAAAGATTTTTTGTGCAGGTCTCACCTGCCCTACTAGAGACTGTGGGTTTCAGGAAACACCGTATTCCCAGGACCAATAGCACAGGACTCTATTAGCTGAATGAAAGTCAAATGAGAACAGAAGGACATTGTGGACTTGGAAGTGCATAACAAAAAGCAAACTATTATTGCTGGTGAGGAAGATGGGATCTACTATTTCCTTAAAAAAAAAAAAAAGAATGCTTATTAGATTGGTCAGTTTTGACCTGAGGGAGTACAGAGGTCTGACTTCTTTGTCCTTCCTTTTAAAATTATAAATAATGAATCACACATTTATTAATCTGAGTATTTTCTTGTAAGCAAAGGTAGGGAAGCTTCCAGTTTCTATTCAGTGCAGTTTAGAACTGGCTTCAAGGCTCCTCAGGGGAAAGATCTCACTATCCTTTATGAGAAAAGATTAGACCAAATATATTTTTAATAATGTATAAATATAACTTCCCCCAACTAAAGTATATCCCCCTCAAGGATAATGAATTCTAGGGGCTGAAGAGATGGCTCAGCGGTTAAGAGCACTGGCTTCTCTTCTAGAGGATCCAGGTTCAATTTCCAGCAACTATAGGCTCAAAACTGCCTATCACTCCAGTCCAGGGATATCATCTTCTAGCCTCCATGGACACTAGGCATTCAATTGATACACAGACATACATATGGAAAAACCACCCATATACATCAATTTTAAGTAAGTAAGTAAGTAAGTACTTTTAAAAGAATGAACTTCCTTCATATACTCTACTAGAGCACATACACGTGAGCATGAATATACACACACACACACACATGAATATACACATACTAACAGTCTATCACAGTGCTGAACTAAAGGTTAAGTGTTCAATACTACTGTGTTCTTTCCCTGTAAGAACACTGTAAAATTATTCTAGGAGTGAACAATATGACGACAAATCTCCTCTTACCAAACCCACTTCTAATGACTAGGAAGGCAATACTCATTGCCTAATGCCACATTACTCTTGGCAGAATTTTTGTGCCTGGTTAAATGAGCTCTCTATACTGCCTGGAGAATGGAGGGGGTCATTCCCATGTTGTGGCCTGAGGGGATCAGTTAAAGCATATTGGCTTGTACTCTCTGCACCAAAAGATGCAAGCTCCAAAGGGGAAAACACGACATGAGAGAACTTTGATTAAACTTGTTTCTTTGACATTCAGCCTGGAAAGATGCATTCCCCAGTGATGGGAGTTGGGAAAGGGAAAGTGGGAGGACTCAAGCAAGCCCTAAGAAATCAAAGGCTGTCTTTCTTTCTTGTCCACTTTGAGCAATCTTTTCAAACTTGGGGGAATTAAGCGTTGATGTTTTATATCTGCCTGTAGCTTTTCCTCTGGTAATGACCCCACAGAAAATAGGTGGGCCTTTTCTGTTTTGATCCAGAGCCATATAAATGATTGAGCACATGAGAGACACCACACTACAAATATTACCAAATGTAACTGCTTTTGACTGGGAACAGCAGAATGTGGCTGTATATGTTGACGGCTGGAGTTGTATGATCAGGCTCCATCCATATACTCTGTAATAAGAATGCCTGCCCAGCCACAGAGAGGAAATGAGGCAAGATGAGTTTTCTAGCCACTCAGAGAGTAGACAAGCCTGTGGGAGAGGTTACTTTATTCCCTAAACCATTGCCTCCCTCTTGAGAAAAGGACCAAGCAGCAGCCTCCCACCTAAATCTATGTGAGTAACACTAGTCTTATCCAGAACTAGCTTCCCATTCCCAGTGCACTTCTGTAGACTTGGGAAGCAGTGGTAGGAACAGAGTACGTAGAACTGTGCTTGTGATGTTGAGAAGAAGCAGGAAAATGCATGTCAGGCAGAAAGTATATGGATCAGTATTAACAGACACTAACTAGATGGGTTAACAAACCAAATTTGTCTCCAAGCCTTTACTGTGGCTCATCAGAACTTTGGCCTCTGGCATGTATGTGTGTAGATGGCTCTCGGTGGCATTGGAACTTGTCTTTCTCTCACAAAGGGACACAACCACTGAACTCTTGCCTGTGGAATGTTGTTCAAACTCAAGGAGAGGGCACTTGCTCCAGATTCAACTCCAATAGAGCAAATAAAATACAACCCAGGTCTGTATGGCTGGGAGAAAAAAATAGTTGTCCCCAAAATGAAAAGTCAGTTGACACCTTTACCTACTACATTTCAGGGCCAATGTTCTGTGGGAATGAAGAACAGTGGCATTGGTTAAGATCTGAGGCAAGCCCTTAGAATCCAGAAAAGGAAAAGCAATGAGGCAGAGTTGCCCAGGCTGAATGGGAATCAGAAAGAAACTGCTGCATAATCCAAGCTGCTAGACTGGCACACTCTACTGGGGAAAGCGTGCAGCAGCTGCCCTCTATCTGAACATTGGAAACTTTTCCTATAGGGACAGCAGGTTGATTGCTTTTGGCTACAAAAGCTGGACATTGTTTTCGTCCGTCCTCTGAAAGGACCACCCGGCAGAAAAAAGCTGGAGCTATACCTATCCCTTGACCTACACCTCCCCGTACCCGTACCCCTACCCCTAAAACTAACACTAATGCTGACGCTGACACACAGCCTTTCTATGCTGTCTTCTGAACGGAGGCTTGCTGCTTACAGGTGCAGAGCCCCCAGAGCAGGCTGTGAGCAAACAGGGTGGGCAAAGGAAGGATTTTGCCATTAACCACAGGCACAAAAAGCAGTGTTGACAATGAGTCCTTCCCTGCACAGTAACAGCACACCAAGCCTTTTGAGTGAAGCCCATTTAAAAAACAAAAAAGAAAGCCCAATTAAGCGACATAACAGTTGGAGTGAAGTGTCTGTGATGTCAAATGACCAATTTGTCTGATTCTCAGCGCATGCACACACAGCCATTTCAACTGGTAATCTATGTGTGCCCATAGATACAACATGTACCTAGGAAATTGAACTTGAAACAGCATTGTATATACACTCAAGTGCAGCTCCCTCTTCTAAAACACAGCCTAGCCAAAAGTTGGTCGAGATTTTAAAATTTCAGCAACTACTTAGAGCACTGAACTGTGCCTCCCATTTTACGGAAAGGAGAGTGGGAGTGAGCCAGACTCCCCACTATGTCTTTGCTGTATCCTGTCCACTTGGGGTAGAAAAAAAAAGGAATATAATTGTTTAACATTTTAAAAGCAAATAAAAGTGCTTAAATATTTTGCAATTTGCAACTTGAAAAGGAAACAGTAATGGGTTTCCAAGTGTGTGTCTTTACTTTTAATGAACTGTTTATTTTTCATGGTTCCATTGGCAATAAAAGACCAACTCCACATCAAAAGCCTTCAGGGAGGCAGTTTCCATTTGGAGGACAGTGAGATTGGCAGTAATTTTGATTTTTTTTTTTTTTTTAAAAGTAAACCCACTAGACTATATTTCCAGATATGGGTTATTGCCTATTATCCCAGGTAATTATTATTTTTGTGTGTTTTTCTTATAGAGGCAAATTACAAAACATTTATACACTATACTCCAGAAAGATAAAAAGAATTTAAGTGATACCAAGATCAAGGGCCTCCAGAATGTTTTAATGAACATGTTTCCATTATCCCCTGTGCTTGTTCATTTTGTTGGAAGAATGATTCATTCATTTCAAATTTGGCAACTTAAACAGCAGCAAATGATAATTTTCCATCACAATGCAAAGTCAGTTTATTGCCTGCTCAGGCTTTGAAGGGCCTTTCGTGGCTCCTTTTACTTTGACAACAGCACCCTCTGCTGGTTTTCATATTTCATCACTGGTAGTGGGATCGACCAAAATTGCAGAGGCTTCCCTGGAACATTGCACACAGCAGAACGTGATTCATAAATCAGGTTTCCATCCTGGTGATTCATTACCAGATATATATTTTTTTCTGTAAAACAGCACAGCTCAAGGAAGTCATCAGGAATTCAGAAGCTTCAAAAACTACCTTCTTTTGATTAATCATCCCTCTGACCTTTTTCTTCTTATTCAACAAGGTTAATAATATTTGTTATCACTCAAAGTAAAGCTGTATTAGCTTCCAAACGATTTTTGCCATGCAAAGGCCAGTTGTCACTGCCAAGAGACCTCGGAGTTGACGTTTGTTATATTCCTCAGGTATGACCCCGAGGGACATCTGACCAATGCAACTTTTCCTACTGGAGAGGTCAGCAGTTTCCACAGTGACCTGGAGAAGCTGACAAAAGTGGCACTAGACACTTCTAACCGTGAAAATGTCCTCATGTCAACCAACTTGACAGCAACCAGTACTATCTACATTTTAAAACAAGGTAAATGATCTTCAGACTCTGCCTGCCTTAAGGTCTCTGGGCAAACGTAGGCTCTCTATTAAGGAACTAAATTCCCCTCTGATTAAGAAGATGGGTTCTCCCTTCCACTTTCTAACTGGAACACGGACAAATTCAGACTTTTCACAAGTTCACATATCTACTCTGGGCCCCAATCTCTGTGGGAGTAATGAGATTAAGTCCTGCCAAGTCTGATCTCCCATCAAGTCATTTCCCAACACCCAGCCATTTGTAAAGCTCTTTTAGGGTTTCCTATGTTGGAGGACAATAATAGAATCCGTGCCCCATCTGAGCTTAGCATTCTAGATCAGATCTGACATGGGTGAATACAAAGGACAAATTAGGCAGTGCACCAAGGAAGCATAGAATATGAGAGAATTAAAAACACAAAGAGCGGAGGGGAGAAGGAATTGAAGAAAAATACAACCTCGAAGGGATGTGTTAAAGGCTATAGAGGAAGTGGACAAAGAAATAGTTTTTGCTGTCTAGGCATTAGGACTCACTATGTTGCTAGGCTGTGGAGTAACTCACTCCAAAATGAGGAAAACCAACTTCCAGTGACTAGGATGCCATCTGCAGGTGACAGGATGCTGAGTTGAGTTTCATACTCTTCTCATTCGAGCTCTCAGCATATCAAACTAAGATATCACATTCAACAAGTCAGAGAGGGAGTCTGTGGGGGCATGCTTTTAAAAGAGAACCAAAAACCAGAGAGAGAGAGAAAAGAAGGGAGGGAGAGAGAGAGAGAGAGAGAGAGAGAGAGAGAGAGAGAGAGAGAGAAACTACAGTGTGACACAGCAGTATTTTATCCTGTTCACAAAATATACCCCAGCTGTGAAAATAACAGGACCCAAATGTGTACGAAATGTATATGTCAGAGTGGGGGGGTCTAGCTTAGAGTACAGTTAGGCCCCCGATGCCCCATCTACTCAGCCTTAAATGTGTCTCCTGGAGCTCAACTTTACCGGTCCTCCTCCTCCTCTTCCTCTTTCTCCTCCCTCCCCTCTCCTTTGTTCACCTGTCTACAGAAAATACTCAAAGTACCTATCGGGTGAGTCCAGACGGTTCACTACGCGTTACCTTTGCCAGTGGGATGGAGATCAACCTCAGCTCGGAGCCCCATATCCTGGCAGGGGCTGTCAACCCCACTCTGGGCAAATGTAACATTTCATTGCCTGGAGAGCACAATGCGAACCTCATTGAGTGGAGACAGAGAAAGGAGCAAAACAAAGGCAACGTTTCAGCTTTTGAGAGAAGACTGAGGGTGAGTAAGGCCTTCCCTTTTTAACAAAGGACAAAAGTTCATGGATTCCCTTGGAAAGTGAAAAGCCTTCCTAGACTGAAGTCTCACTTCTCCAAAGCTTTTCCAGGTGACTGACTAGCTTGTGTGATACACTAATTCAAGAGAGAGTGCTAATGGCTGATAATGGTTCAGTATCCTTAAATGTGCGTTCTAATAGGAGCTTTCTTTGTCATTAGCCAGCTAAAGTACTCTAATCATAGCAATTTCAGGCACCAAGAAAGTCTAGGGCTGGAGAAATATGTTTAGTCAAGGAGCCCTTGAGTACCCATCCCAGCTGCCTTGGAGATGCTTATTAGATTCCCCAAGTTACCCAGGTTCTCCCTTTTGGGTGAAGAGAAAAGGATGTAAGACACAAGGCACCAGTACACAAAGGCAACGTGAGAGGGCAAAGTCGATAGGCAATCCTATTGCCGTATATACATCGTAGAGCCATGGGAGCAAAGAATCTGATGGAGACTGAGATTGAGCGCTCAAACAAGCTCATCTGAGGGAACTGAAAGCTTTTGGGAGTTCTCAAGTCTTTACCAAAAACAGTTCCCTACAGTTAAGCAGAACTCTCTGTCAGAAGCACTGCCCTGCAGTGCAGGAAGCTTGCAAACACCATAGCACCCTCTCTACCTGTCCCTTCTTGAACATTAACCGATGTGTTGACAACTTGACTAGCATTAGAACAACTGCCAGTCTGCAGGAAGTATTCATTATTGAGGCCGAGCCTCAGAACATCTGCATCACACCCAGGATATAGAAAATGCTTGTATTCTTTTCACTTGCTATAAAAGAACTATGGTGAATCGAATGCTGTAGAAATACAACCACCAACCGTCCATCATGCTGCAGAGAGAAGTAGTAAACCAACCAGTCACGTGTCTTGATGCAGAAAAGTTCATCTACAAGTGTGTTTACTTTTTAACCAGCGCTATTGATGGCACATAAAAACAGCCCTTAGTAGCTGGCTTTTAAAAAAAAAAAATAACAGCTACTGTAGTTTCTAGTTGAACAAGTCAATTTGTATGTTTCAGTTCTATTGATTAGTCTGTAATAGAACATTTGCCAGATAGGCCCCTGAATTAAGAAGTGAATCTAGTCAAATACGCAAAGATCTAGATGTGTATGAAAGTCAGCATTTATGTCTGAGTTCTTCAAGAAACGCAGTTGCTGCATAGAAATTTGAATGGGAAAGTCAAATGATCTGACCCTGATACCCAGTTGTATACGTTGTTTTAAATGACGTTTTGTTGCAGTGGTTTGTGTTTGTGTTTGTGTTTGCTTTTGAGACCATGCCCCTTTCTGTATCCCAGTGAGTGCTCAAACCGATGGTTTTCCTGCCATAACCTGAGTACTAGGACTAAAGGCATTTCTGCAAAATGAAAATGTAGTGCTTTGCAAAAGAAAGAAGTCTCTACAAATAGCTTATCATCCTAATGGCTAATCACAGACAAATTGATCTTTTAATTCCTTCCCCAGCTTATGGACTTATTAAAATATTATGAACCTAATCAGATAGAGTGTAAGGGTAACCCATTCTCTACTATGTGACCCTAGGATATCCTAGGGTGGCTCACTCTGTATTCTCCCCTGCAGATTCAGATAATAGAAATTGTCAAGCAGAATTTGCACCTTATAACCCAAAGTTTTCTTACTTTTGAAAAGCTAGTAGCCATTAAACACTGAGGATCACTTTAGTACTGGAAACAAACAGGTTTAGTAAGTGCTAATTATAAAATGACCCACATTTGCAATAAACTCCAGGCCTTTTTACTCTATGTAACTTCAATTGTACTCCCTGAGGTCTTGGAAATGAAGGATTGAGCCCCTTATTGGCTAGGTGCTGTGACTGTGCAGGTCCCTAGAAATCTAATAACAGTCTTTTACATAGATTTAGTGCCTCCGGGTTAACAAAATGCTCTCACCGCCAGAATTTTATTTGATCACCACAGCCATCAATTGTTGTTATTCCCAATTTACAGAGAAAGACACCAAGGCTCAGAGAGGTCAACTGATTTGCCCAAAGTCAAACAGCTATTACAGCTCAGTGCCAGAGCTAAGATGCAGGTATTCCCCTGGTATGACACTGTTTCCACTGCAGCATGCTGTGCTGCCTTCTTCCTTAAAATAATTAATCTATAAATCATTGCCCCACTCAGTACAGGCACCTTGGCAGAGCCTGACTCCTCATTTCAATGCTGACAAAAAGAGACAAATAATCGACTCTAATGTACTGGCAAGTGTGGGTGGTTCAGGACAACTGGCTGGCCTCCAGGCAAAGAAAGCATGAAGGAGATAAAAGGAGAAGAGAGGCTGTTTAACTGGTTAATGCTCACCTGTCCTCCCCATTCACAGGATTTGGTACCTTGCTGCCTTGGTTTCCCCGTGCTAAGCAGGGAATGGAATGCCTAGTGGGATAACAGGGTTCCCAAAGGACAGGTGTAGATTAAGTCAGACAAAGCAATTATTCTTTGCCCATTGATATTCTTAGTTCTGAGAAGATCACTCTTCACTTCTGGCAGGTTTTCAAGCAAACAGCTGATGGCAATGTTCTCATTTTCTGGCTAAATATACAGTGAGCCATTTGTAAGTATACCTGTAAAGAACAGGGGTCCCTGTCATGGCACTTCCAAGGTGCCATGACTGAAACATTTGTTTCTTCTGATAAATCTGCTGCTCCGGAACATGGACAGAGGTTCACATAGTCAGGATACAGGATAGCAAGGATATAGAGACCTTTGCCATGCTGTGAGCACTGGGACACCTCTAAAAGGCCATTCTAGTATTTGTAAATGTGCTTGGACAGTAGGTCATGAACAACTAATTGTCCAGGCACAAAGGGACAGCTTCATTTAAAGGGCCACTTGATAAGATGATGGACATCCCATGTTCCAAAATCTACACATCATAGCCCCAGACTTCCCAGATGAAAAGAAAATCAGGAGAAAGACATCCTTTTAAATTTTTTTTTTCAAAAAATGAATACAAGAATTAGTTTCCTCCCAAGATCACAAAGTCAAGGTGAGGGAAGCAAATTGTTGGGAAACATAATATCAGCCCACCCAGGCCAGGGATCTGTTAGGTCTGCCATCCTTCACAGGCATAATTAAGTGAAATAAATCACATTAATATCCTTAAATTTCATTTATTTTTTTAAAAATAAATCTATTTCCCCTAACTTGAGTTGTGTCGAAATCACAAGTAAAATACTCCTGCCTCCAATCTATGTATCTTCTTGTCTGCTGTATCAATCTGTCCCATAAATATATTTCCCTAGACAACAGAGGAATTAGAGTATAGATAACAATAGAGGGAATTGTCAAAGAATTGGGCAATCACCAAAAGCAAACTGCTTTAGGAGCTACAACTACATTGCACCTTGCTGTGTCTGTGGGTAACCGTGTCATAATGAAACTGATCCTATTATTAGATCCCAGAGTCCTTTATAAGATTTTCAAGGAGTGAGCAGCAAAATCCAGGAATGACAGCCTACTCTATATTCTTTAGAGAGATAAATAATTGAAAAAGAATTTAAAACAAACTCAAAGAATCAAATAGA
This sequence comes from Rhabdomys pumilio, assembly GCA_030674055.1. Taxonomy (NCBI): domain Eukaryota; kingdom Metazoa; phylum Chordata; class Mammalia; order Rodentia; family Muridae; genus Rhabdomys; species Rhabdomys pumilio. The sequence goes on from JANHMN010000005.1 coordinate 24,954,287, forward strand.
ATACTAATACCATCACAGGTGATTTTTCCTCTGTTTAAAGACAATTGAAAAGGGTACAGGTTTTGCATGTGTGTGTGTGTGTGTGTGTGTGTGTGTGTGTGTGTGTGTGTGTGT